>OZ024835.1:26695709-27233213 GCA_964016985.1 Anodontia alba
TCTGTTTTAGAACCCGAACTGTTATGTATGAAAGAGTTGTTAAAAAGATATAAAACTTGGAAATATTTCATCAATTTGACGGGACAAGAGTTACCTTTGAGGACGAATTACGAACTAGTGAAAATTTTATCAGCCGTCGACGGCGCTAATTTCGTAGAAGGAACGATTGCGAGAGCTAACACGGACAGATGGGAGGGTGTAGAACCACCTCCGCACAATATAACGCCCGTTAAAGGAGCCGTTCATGTGGTTTTGAATAGAGAATTTGTATACTACGCTATTCATAACGAGAAAGCTAACGATTTCCTCGATTGGTGTAGAAAGGTGAAAATACCCGATGAAGTTTTCTTTTCTTCTCTACAACATAATCCTCATCTAGGAATACCCGGTTCGTATAGAGGAGAGCCTGAGACCAACGAAGACACGAACCCTTTCCTAGCTCGGTTCAAAAATTGGGAATCCAACCGTTGGCGCTGTCACGGTAAATATGTTCGGGACATTTGTATTTTCGCTGGCGGAGACTATTCCTTGCTAGTCGAGAGAAGAGAGTTGTTCGCGAATAAATTTTTTCAAACCTACGACGTATCGGCGGCGGAGTGTTTGGAAAACTTGCTACTGAATAGAACGCTGGAGGAAACCTTTGGTTCGTTAAAGTTCGACGTAGACTATTACAGAAGTAGAGATTTCGTGTTCAATAAAGTGTAAACAACAATTTTGTTAATAATAATTGTTAAAAGATACGACTCAAATATATAAAATACCACATGGGCGTATTTTTAATACAACGCGTTTACGAATTATAACGGTAACATCTGTTTATAAAAGCAAAAACTCTTTTTTCATAATGGCAGAATTGGCGACTAGGTTATCACAAGCTCAAATTTCTGTAAATAGAAGACGTATGTTGGTGAACAGACGACGACTGCGGTTAGCGCAGTTGGGTAAAACTTTAATAGAAGAATACGAAATGTATGGATTACAAGCTTGTTGGTGGTGTTCGAAGAGATATCAGACCGCCGAGTTTGACAGAATTCGTACGGCATTAGCGGAGTCGTATGATGTAACGGACGATTTCTTAGCCGTATTAAGTAATGCGAGAGAGGACAATATAACTAAAATGGTCGAAAAACACCCGCATGTGCGATGCGTATTCGCAAGACATTTAGTGAAGAGAAAGCTGTGTATTGAAAAAGAAAATAAAGAGTTAAGACACATGGCTCTAAAACGAGCGTTATTGCCGGAGAAGGATATGACGGCCGTAATAGAAAATTACATATATACGGGTCAGGACAAGGAGGAGTTTGACATGATAACCGGCAATAATATAGATTTAAACGTAGTTTTTAAGCTGTCGAATGAAACCGACGAAGGTAGTATAGCGAGATTCGTTCAATACTACAGTAGAATTCGTAGATTGGCGCACATACGAGAACCTAGAAAGGACTTGGTAGACACCGGCGAAGTATGCGTTGTACGAAATATGTTGGAAAACAGCGCGGAACATATAGAAATAGACGTGGATTGTTTTCTAGCTATAGAAATTGCTTTTCCAAAGAAATGTCCGCGAGACGTCGTCGGGGAAATTTACTGTAAAAATGGAGTTAAACGGCGTAAAATGGGACCAGCAGATCATTGTCGTCGGCGATTTCATTTGATCGAATCGTTAATTTCACGATTATCAAACGTCTATCACGTACGAACGCATCTAAAATTAAAAGGAAATGAAGACCGGAAACACTGTCCCTGTTTAATCAATTTACAACATTTGACTCGTCGCCGAGAATGTACAAAAGAAGCCCCAGCAATTCATAAACGTCGTCCGCCAGGTTTACAAGGTCTATGTATAGATGCGATGGTTAGAAAGTTTCAGTGGAGAGCTTTCCACGTAGAAGAAATACTATCAAAAGAAATGGTTAATAATTATTTCAAATAAAATTGTTAATAAAAATATATATTACGTATGTTCATGTATATATAACTTGTACAACAATAAAAAAAATCATACACTATTCTTGCATTGTTCTCTTTTCATTTTATTTTGATACAATCTAACGACTATCACGATAATGGAATCATCACTTTCTGTAGTAACCCGAAGAAAAGCTTATACGGTTCCTCCTTGCGTAAGCGAGGAATATTCCGATTCAGTCGTGGAAGAGTTGAAAAACGTCGGACTCTACAAAGGGCCTGGGGCTTTTGAGACAGAAGAAGTGTCTCCGTGCAATTGGTGTATGGAAAACTTCAATATCAAGAAGAATTATAAAATGAGAGCGACGTATTTCTCTTTCTATCGTAGGAACGGAGGTAAAGTGTTGACACACATAAAGGGCGAGACTGTCAACGTCAGTATTCAACACATGGTGCGCGAGCATCCACCGACGGATTGTAAACTAGTACAACGAAAACTATATAATGTCTTTTTGTACGGTAATGATGTAATTTTAGACAAAGAAATATTGTCAAAAAGACGCCTAATACCGTTCTACGTGAGTAGAATAATTAACCGTTATATCAAATACGGAGTTGGACAACTACACTACAACTCAGTCATGAAAAATCCAACTATAGCGACTAGCTTACACGTATTTGATGAACATTTGACCGCGAGCGAAATAGAGCGATTTGCGAAATACTATTATCAGCAAAGAAAAGCTTTCTATAAAAATGATAGCAAGAAGTGTGACGACAACGTAGTTCGATTCAATGTGGCATTTTCCCTACTCAACGATTGCGAACGAATGAGAATGTTCGCAGACTATGATTGCAATATACTGTGCGCAGAATTTCCCGCGCACCCTAGCAAGGGCTTAGTCAAGGGTGTTTCTTGTTATCACGGGGCAACAAGACTGTATAATTGCGTCGGTATAATGTACGCGCTTTCGAAATATTTCGAAGTAGAAATGAACGTGCATTTGAGAGAAAGCAACGTTTGTGATTGTCTGTATAGGCCGGGTTTGCCGAGATTACCAGCTAACGGATCAATTCTAGAAATGTCTCCAGACGTAACACTGAGTAGTGTTTTTTTTTCAAGTAGCTAGTTAATAATAATTGTAAGTTAAAATAAAATGTGTAAATATATAAATAATTGAGTATGAATAATTAACAGTTTAGTGTGATAATTTATTAAAGCGAAATAACGAAATAGTTCAAACCTAAAACAAACAAAAAAACAAAATGATTGTACACCCTGAAGACGTTGAAGCCAACGCCGTATTACAAAACGTTGTGTTCTCTTTGAAACTAACGTTAAAAAATAAAGGCTATTGGTATGCCCACTACAATAACTTCTATTTCTGTACGTTAGAACCATGCGATTGGTGTAGAATACATTTTCAACAAATTTTCCTCGCAAAAAAACCGATAATAGTAGGAATGTTTCTTCGCAACGATGATCTAGACGATCTAGATAAATGTTTGCTATTACAGGCAAACATCAGAATAGATAATTTATACGAGTTGGCGATGTTTCATCCAATTGAAAATTGTTTTTTTGCGCAGGCCGTACTGTATGATGAAATTATGAAGAAAAACAATCCCATAAACAAGATCATTTTCACCAGAAGACTGTGTACGGAGTTCATAGCAAAAGAAATCGTGAGAGAATATATAAAGTCTCGTGCCGACGAAGAAGCTTATTGTGCCGTAACACAACGTGGTATGTACCACATAAGATATTGGTTCATGGACGACACAACCGAAGAAGAAATTGAGCGATTTATCGACTATTTTTTCATATTGAGGCGACAATATCACAACCGAAACCCCAATAACGACCGAGTGGTTACAATAAGGAGTAGTCTTTCGTCTCATGAAAGCATTCATATAATGCCGGTACACATATCGGAAGATACAAACACGATTTACATTCGTTTTCCGGAATACCCAGTAACTACCAATACGGTTGGCTTTACTTGTTATCACACGTCACTGAGATTGTCGCATTGTATGAAGTTGTTACAACAGTTATGTAGAAACATCAGCGTTAAAGTTGACATAAATGTGAAGCGCAACAATGCCTGTTCTTGCGCTAACAATTCAGTACACATACCGTTTTATCCAACATTTAAAACGCACTACGAACAAGGAGCAGTCGTCGAATGTTGGAATTAAATGTTGTATATAAAAATTATATATAGAAATTGTTAAATAAAATATATTAATTATATTTTGTTTCTATTTATAAATCTTTACTCGTAAATACGTAGTCACAGTTATTGATATACCAATAGAGTATAAACTACGCAAAGTCCGCGATAGTAACAATAATAACCATGTCTTTCATAGAAGGATATTCTCACTCTCTGTGTAAAAAATACAAACTACCCACAGACATCAACAAAGAAATGGATAAGGAAATGAGAGAGTTGTTGACTGACAGAGGCTATCTTTCCTTGCCCAAATATCATATGTTACAATACAGACACGTCTATCCGTGTTCGTGGTGTAGAAAAACGTATGGTACTAACGATGCGGAGATTACGACGGCGTTGTATTTAAATCACGACGAGACAGTTCTTCACATGGATTACATAGACATTCGTTCGAATATCACCGTTTTAGATTTAGAATACCTAGCGACTAACCATCCAGATGACAGTTGTCCGTACGTGGAGGCTCAACTGTTTCGAAAAGTTTACGATGAAACGGATAACGTGCTGCCAGAATTGATTCTGAGACGCAACTTTCACTCGGAATTTTACGTGAAAGAAATTCTATGGTCGTATATAAAGACGGGACAAAACAAGAGGTTGTATGACATGGTCATGCGCATACGCGCAAAGCCTATAAATTACGTTTTTAAGAGCGATACGACGGATGAGGAAATTGCACGGTTCGCAAAGTATTTTTGCGAACTTAGAGAGAAATGTCGGGAAAGTGAAAACCAAATGGAAGATGGTAAACCGTTAAAATTTACCACTCAACTGACAGTATTTGGTCTTTTTGATAGAATGCCGATTTGCATGAAACCCGGTATGAACCACATAACTGTCGAGTTTCACGCACCATTTCAAGATAGGTTTGGGAAAAGACCACCAGAGCAAGAATGTTATCACGCCAACCTTCGATTAAAGCACAGTTTGAAATTGGGGGAGGAATTGATCAAACATTGCGATGTGGTGATGAATTTGAGCATAATAGAAGAATGCCTTTGCGATTGTCCAGAACAACCAACAGACCTAGAATATCCAAAAGAAGACACGTATTACGCGAAAGCGAAGAATTAAATCTGTGTTCAAAAAAAAGAACTGTGATATATTTGAATTGACAATCTAATTCCCTCTATCATTCCGTGATTCTGTTTTTGTTAATTTTATGTTATTAATAAAAAATTGTCTATAATAAATATATATAGTTTCAAATCGATTTTATTATTCATTACATTTCATTAACTCATCTCGTTAACACTGAAGAATAATATATACACTAGAATGTCTATTTGCGAGGATCTTCCAAAAGAAATGGACGAAATGCTAAGGAACTTGTATCACAAGTTGACAAATAGAGGATATATGAGCTTATATCTTTTGAACATGTTGTTAGGGACAGACGAACCGCCTTGCGACTGGTGCGAAGAACGATATCGGTTAAATGATATTGAACAAGTCACGCGGGTTTTGTACATCATTCACGATGAAGCGGAAGCGGTTAGAGACTACATTTCAGTTAAGTCTAACATCAAAGTGAAAGACTTGACTTCTTTAGCTGAAAACCATCCTGACGACAGCTGTCATTTCGTGGAGGCGCAATTATTTCAAAAAGTTTACGACGGCGAAAATGAAGCTCTTCGCGATCGAATTATAGAACGAGGGTTTCACCCAAATTTTTACAGGCAGGAAATAATCAGAAAATACATTAGAACAGGCGAAAACGTCAAACTATACAACATGGTGATGAAACATAATGACCTGTGTTGCATTACATACGTCTTAAGCAGAGACTGCGCAGTCGACGAACTATATCGATATGCTGACTACTTGTGGGAAATGAAAACACGCTACCACATTGATAATAATACTTTGGCGGACGAAAAACCGTTTATCATTTCCTCGTGCGAAGTCGGTGGCGACGACCCCACGAAAATGCGTTTAATGGTCAGAGACGACATGAGCGAATTAAATTTAGCTTTCGATATAGGACCTTGGACTAGGTGTTCCTGCAGAAAAAGGGACACAGATAGATGCTACCACGAAAGTAGTAAGATAGCGCATGGTTTGATACTGGCAGAGGCGTTCAATAAACACCACGATATCGTATTAAATTTAAGAATTAACAGCCCGGAATGTTTTTGTAAGTGTCCCAATAAGCCGGCTATACCTGATCATCCAGAAAAAGACACCTTCTACGCTAAATCAACTTTCAAACTAGAATTGTGATAAAGTTAACATAAACTATTTAGAAAGAAATGTGTGATATTTTATTAACATTATTGTAATTATTTTTTATTTGTTAATAAAAATGATATTGATTGTGTGTGTATATATATGTAGTTTAAATGGTACAATAATTCATCATTAGTTTCAAACTATTATTTGCCTTATTCAAAACTTTAAAAAAACCCAACAAAAAAAACCATGTCTTACGGACTTCTCGCTAAGTTGGAAGAATTGGAAAGTCGCGCTTATGGACTCGTAGATACTCTTAAAAAAGTCTTAAATGATCGTGTTGAACAACTACGACAAGAAGGCAACTGCAGCGTCGGCCTGTGTAATGAATTACAGAACTATATAATTCCCAAATTGAAAATTAGAACGAGACAGGATATCGAGGAGGAGAAAGCTATGCGAATAATGCTGCGAAGTTTGGGTTACGTTCATTTAGCCTACGACGACCTAATAATACCTCTTCAAGAGTCTGCGTGCGAGTGGTGCAAACAAAAGTATGGCTTGACTGGCGATGAACATGTGATGGTTATATTTTTTTCCCAAGACGAAATGGATCCTGATAGAGAGTATATAGCGTCAAGTACACCCCACAAAGTTGACGACTTGCGAGAATTGGTTGAGGAGCATCCGGACGAGTCGTGTTATTTTGTGGAGGCGCAATTGTTTCGGAAAGTGTACGACAACGACGACAACGAATTGACACAGCGAATTTTGACGAGAAAATTTCATTCGAGGTTTCACATGAAAAGAATCGTGTACCTCCACATAGCCGATAACCAGTACCCAAAACAGTACAGAGCGCTCAGCCCTTTTACATTTGAGCCCATCAGTTACGTAATGGAAATGGACACAACAGAAGAACAACTACGCAAATACGTCGACTATTTCACAAGTGCGCGACAAGGTAGGCGGATAGAGGGTATGCGTCCTATTAGACTCTTCACGAATGTTAGTATGACTTACGACGACCAGTCTAGAGTATACCTACATTTGTCGCCGGACATGGACGAAATAATGATATTGGTGGCTAACCGTTTAAGTATGAAAGGAGCTAGCAGCAACAACAACAACAACAACAGAGTAGATTGTTATCATACGAGTTTTCGCATTCAGCACACTCTGATGTTGATTAAAATTATGAACAGATGTTACGACTTAGTATTGGATTTGGATTTTTCGGATTGTGTATGCGATTGTACGGATGCACCAGCGCTACCGTCGTATCCACAAACGCAAACATCGGTTCCTAGAGGAGAAATAAATTGTTAATATTTTGAAACGCTAAAAAAATATAATGATTGTATATATCTGTGTGTACATATAAAAACAATACATTACAATAACATTTACATCCTTATTAGTTTCATTGTTGCGGTTTTCATTAGAAATAAAAAACAATGGCTTGTAAATCCGATATAAAACTTAAACGGGAACGGTTCAACAGACTGGTGAAAGATTTGAAGAGAATTAGTTATGAAAGTAGAACTAGAAAGAATTTTCTATACCAGGCGGAATACGCATGTCTGTGGTGTAAACGAACATACGGATTAGATGACAGAGAACGAATGCAAGGTTTACTTATAGTCACAGATAATTTACAAAAAGACTCTCTTGTACTACTCAGCAACGATGACGATAAAGATTTTCGTTACATGGCTAAATACCATCCAGTCAACGATTGCCCATTCGCGAAGGGAAGGCTCTATGAGCAGGTGTATGGAGAAGACAGAGAACTTTCGAACTTGATTTTATCGAAAGGATTACACTCGGCTCTAGAAATTAAAACTATCATAAAGTTATATATAAAAACTGGCGCGAATGAACATCTCTACAACGACATCATGGATAATCAGTTCAGAAGAGTGTGTTACACTTTCGATGAAAACACTACGCTGAACGAAATATCGCGGTATGTGAAGTACTATACGGCTTTTCGAAAACGCTATTACCAGACGAATACGTGGGACACGGATAAAGGAATGGTGCGCTTGTATTCGGCACCCTGTCCATATAGGGATCCATATCAAATGCACGCCGAAATACAATCTAGTGTAACAGCAATCATGGTTTCTTTTCCATGTCCGGCGGTGACTAGAAACGTATTTTACGAACACGTATTATTAGGAGACAACGGACACGCAAGGACCTGTTATCATACGGCCAATAGAATGACACACGCCAAGTTATTGGGAGAAGCACTCTTAAACAATTTCAATGTGTTGGTGGATTTATTCATTCCCGATGTAGCCATATGTTCTTGCGGATCACGCCCTCCTTTGCCTACAGTGCCGTCTAACACAGAGGTGACAATATGTACGACTGGTCAACCGTTAATCTATAAAAAACCGACCGGTTTAAAAGCGATATGTTTGGATGCGATGAGACATAAATTCAACTGGCGGATGATAGACGTTAAAGATATTTTACCAGCCACTTTGTTTTACTATTTTGATTGTAGATTTTCATAATGAACATTTATGTATTATATTTAACGACTGCGAGCTATGACATTATATCTGTACAAAAAACAGTTACTGCATTATTAAACGCGGCGCTTCGACGGGCGTTACAACACAGATAATAATGTCATCGCTCGACAGCTTAAATATTTTAGTCTGTATTTTATTCTTGATTTTTGTAAAATTGTTATATTATTTTTTAAAATTCGCATACCGTCTAACAATAAACTTATTGTACGTATTTAGAATTGTTTTTCACACATTGGTTCGCCATGCCCCGAAACCAGTAGCGAGACGCATTCGAATACTGATCGAAAGTAAAGCTCAACGAGAAATTAGGGAAGCTGTTGGTGGTGCTTGCAAATGGTGTAGAAAAACCTACGATTTCGATTGCGACGAAGAGGACGACTTTGTCGATCGACTGGATGAAAAACGGATAGATGCGAATACTCTCGCCACACAACACCCTAACTCTAGCTGTTCATTTGTAGAAAACAGACTCCGTCCTTTCGTTTTTTACAAAGATAACGAATACGAAAAACAAACCGAGGAATCTCAACAGCTGTCAGACTTTATTTTGAAAAGGTGTTTACAATCTAAAACCGTTTTGGCAGAAATTGTCGTAAACTACATCAAGACTGGTTACGGACAGCCACAAGCCAAAAACATCTTTCGAAATTTGCCGGTTAATTTGAATTACTATTTTACGAGACCAACTACTCGAGAAGAAATAGTTAGATACGTAGAATATTATAAAGCACGCAGATGGTATTACTACAAATACAACGACGACGCAATGGACAACGGTTCTGTAATCGTCGTTCCCGGATGCTCTGTTGGTAATGTCAATAAAGATATAAATTTTCAGTTCAATATCGGAGAGAACAGCGTAAACGTAGGTGACTCTATAATAAACACCGGTAGAAACAATAACAGTTTAAACATTATTCGCATCATGCTTCAGACTCATTATCACACGGAAAACGAAGACTTCGATTACGATTATGATCATTACAAATACATTACGCCGTACGTAGAAGACAAGAATTGTTACCACACCCACATCCGACTACAGCACGTAGCATTTCTAGTCGAAGAATTGCAAAAAACATACGACGTAAAAGCTTTCTTTCATTTTATACCTCGCTGGTTAACTTGTAACTGCGCTCGCGAAGATTTATACCCAAAAATACCGAATATTCCGAATTGCACGTCGAAATCGGGAAAGCCAGAGGTATACCACAATCCGTCCGGACTAGGCGGACTTTGTTTAAAAGCTATGAGACATTCGTGGGATTGGAGAATCACCGACGTCGAACAATTTCTTCCACTAAAGTTGGCGGACTACTATTTCGGAGCTGGCAGTGAATACGAACACCCTTTGTACGGGTATTCACGACAACGAAACTAAATTAGATAATGGAGTTTTACAATAAAAAAAATAAAATAGAATTAAAATTCGTTAAAAGAAATCACTATGGTATATATAACTAGTTAGGAATATAGTTTTATTATCATTATAGGGTTTCTATTTATAATTACATCACAATGAAACGATCATTTGAAAAAGCGAAAATGGGAGAGACTCATCTAACGATGGATGTGAAAAGACAACGCGTCTATCAGTTAATAGAAGTTCTCGAACGAAAAGACATACACGCTAAAAGAAATGATGCGTTTAAACATATGCTTCAAGACGCTTGTTTATGGTGTACGCGCACGTTTGATTTAAAGTATAAAATAAGAATCGATTCGTTCTTGATGATATGCGAGAATCTAGAGGACTTTCTACAAATAATGGGCGACGATAGTACGGACGTTTACTTCTTAATTAGAAAACATCCTAAACTCAGCTGCCCTTTTGTTGAAGACAGAGTGCGTCATTTGGTATTTCATGACGAAGAAGAGTATAATAAACAGCCAGAGGAATCTCGTCGAATCTCCGACTATATATTGAAACGGGGATTTCACAATAAACAACTTATTCGAAACGTTCTTCGGGCTTATATACGAGAAGGAAAACGAGCGACATTGTCTAAAGAAATACTAAAAAATCAAACGATTTCAATAGCACATTTTTTGACGAAGTCGACTAATGAGTCGGAAATAGACAGATATTTAGAATGCTATAGAGCTTATAGAAGACACATATATCAAAACCACTATCAGCTCGTGGACGATGCCACAGTAGTAGTGATCATAAAACAATACTACCTCCCTATAGAAGACAACATGAAAATGGCGATACAAACGAATGGTTATAACGCTTAAAGCATCGCATTTCCAGACTGTCGTCACCGAGAAAGTAGACGATTTATTAAAGATCGTCGTCGTAGAATAAAACCCACAAAAATAGTCTACGACGAAAACTGTTATCATACATCTTTGAAATACGAACAAATCTTAACAATCATAAATAAACTTAGGAAAAGTTACAACGTGCAGTTTATATGCAAACCAATTCATAGTTCATCTATTTGTAAATGTCAAGCGATAGAAGACCTTCCTAGACTTCCACGATCCGGTTCAGTTCTACCCACGACAGCATCTAAAATTGTCCAGTACGTTCCCCCCTGCGGGCTGAAGGCTCTGTGCCTGTCGGCGATGCGTCACGAGTGGAACTGGAAGGCGATGGACGTGGAGCGAGCGCTGCCGGACAAGCTGACGGACTACTACTTCGGCAGCGGCGACATGAATTCGTCGCCTATGGGATTTTAGAAAAAGGAAGACAACGAAGAAAACGAAGAAGAAAACGAAAAAAAAAAGACAAAATAAAAAAAAAAGACTTTTTGTGCGTGTATGTACGATTTTGTCGTTTTTTGTGGTTTGTTTGTTAGTTAGTTATTGTATATATGTATGTATGTATGTATGTATATACCGCATTCGTCGTTATTTAGTTTTAGTTTTTAGTTTTAGTTTTATACGAAAAGTAAAAAAAATAAAAACGTCATCGAAATCAAAACAGAAAAAAATGTCTTCTAGTTGTTTATTCTATTATTATTCTATTCATCAATTATTCTATTATTCGACTACTACTACTATCGTCGTCGGCGACAACTTTTTTTTTTTTTTTAGCCATCGACGACGAAGGAAACGAAGAAGAAGACGAAGACGACGAATTAGGCCAGTCATATATATATATCAATCTCAGTCAACCCGCACATCTAGTTTCCTTCAACCCATTCATCTATATAGTTTCGGCAAACTCATTCGACTAGTTTCCTCCAACCAATTGGAACACACGCACAGTCCCCGCCAACTCGTACATCTACACAGTTTCAGTCAGTCACACATTCGATCATCTATAGGTAGTTCTCAGCCAACTCATCCGTATAGTTTCCTCCGACCAACTCGTATATAGCAGTTCTCGTCCAACTCATATATAGCAGTTCTCATCCAACTCATACATCTAGTTTCCTCCGACCAACTCGTATATAGCAGTTCTCATCCAACTCATACATCTAGTTTCCTCCGACCAACTCGTATATAGCAGTTATCATCCAACTCATATATAGCAGTTCTCGTCCAACTCATACATATAGTTTCCTCCGACCAACTCATATATAGCAGTTCTCATACAACTCATTCGTCTATACATTTTCAGTCATTCGTACATACATAACAATTACAAACGTACAACAACAACATCACCCCTTTTATATCGGGGTTGCCATAAAATATATATATAGTTTTCAAAATTAAATAAAAGGGGTCTCGTGTGTGTGTCTTGTCGGGATTTTCTATTTTTACTAATCATCTGTCCTACCAAAGTTTTCCAATAATTATCGCAGTCGTCGACGACTTTTATCAACAGCGATAACTATTATACGTCAACTCATTCCCCAACCACATATATATTATTATCGCCGTCGTCGACGACTTTTTCTACAGTTATAACGATTATACGTCAAGTCATTTCAACCATATGTATATTATAATTATAACTGTTGCCGGACCTATCGGTCCGGCGGAATAGTCGTCGATAACTATGTTACTTTCTGATGTTTTTCGACCGAGTTTTCCGCCCTATTCTATAAAAAAAAAAAATGAGATTTAGAACATACTCTCCTTTAAAGTAATATCCCAACCAAACCACCCTGTCGATAACTTTCTTATATAGTTATTTCGTAGGCGAATAGAGCGATCTGACTGGTCGAGTTTTTTCCAACCAATCGGAAGCCGTAAATTCGTTAAATTTAATAGTTGGTCGTTGGCGCCCGGTTTACGCCAAAAGTAACTTTTGGTCGCTTTTCTATTACGTCTACGGCGACTGGTACCCGTTCGATAATATGGGGTCGTTTTTCGAGTTGGCGACTACTCTATATATCGGTCGAGTCGGCGACAACCGCACATATTTTATACAAAGTTGGCGACGACGCGATATAATGTTTCAGGGTCGGCGACTACCGCACATATTTTATAAAAAAGTTGGCGACGACGCGATATAATGTTTCAGGGTCGATCCTACTGTGGCTATTTTATAAAAAAAGTCGGCGACGACTCTTTCTGTCATAACTTTCTGTCATAACTACTGAATATCTCACTGAATATTCGTCTACGAATATATATTATTGAATATTTTACTGAACGTCTCACTGAACGTCTTACTGAACATCTTTTCTCGACGACTTTCTCGACAATTTTTCAATACCAAAACTCAACTATTCGCATACTCAATTTACATTCAATAGAATTTATCCAAAATCCCACTCTACTTTCGTTTTCGATTCATCTCTCTCAAAATTTCCGAAAAAAAATGCAAAGCGGGGGTACGCCACTTTCGTTTTCGATTCCTCTCTCTCAAAATTTTTGAAAAAAATTCGAAGCGGGGTAAGGTCTATGTACGTTTGGTAGTTATCGCAATTTTCGCTCAAATTTTTCACCGCTCTCGACGACTTTCTCTACAATTTTCCAATACCGAAACCTAACTATTCGTATAGCCAATTTACGCTCTATAAAATCTAGACAAAATACACATTTTGCATTTTACTTCTTTTTTTTTTCGATTTCTCTCTCAAAATTTTTGGAAAAAATTTGAAGCCGGGTAAGCTCTCAAAGAGCTCTCAAAGTTTTCTAGTGTGTACGTTAGCTATGTGCGTTAGCTATGTACGGTAGCTACGTACGTTGTGTATGCGCGTTTGCTATGTACGTTGGGTGGGTAGGTTATGTAGAGAGTTGAATAAGACATTTCGTAAAGACATTTTCTAAAAGTTGTCGAGAAGACGACATTCTGTGGGTACGTTCTGTAAGTACGTTCTGTAGGTACGTTCTGTGGGGATATTCTGTAAGTACTTTCTGTAGATACGTTCTGGGGGGATATTCTGTAGGCACGTTCTGTAGATACGTTCTGGGGGGATATTCTGTAGGTACGTTCTGTAGGTACGTTCTGTAAAGTCGTCGGTGACGACGAAACTATAGCTTTTCTGTAGCGAAGGTTTCCGGATATGTTATATTGGGGTTGTATATATACATATATATAGTAAGTCATCTACTAACAAAATAGCAAAAACGAGGAAGACAGGGGTATATGGTATGGAGATTTTATTTATTTTTTTTTCTCGTTTTACATACATACATACATACATATTATACATTCTAACGAAAATAAAGCAAAAAAGCATATATTTTTTTATAGTTTTCCTTCACTCGTATGTTAATAGTAAACGACTGTTGTTAGAATATAACTACTACTACTACCACTGTTGTCGTCGTCGCCGATAGTCGAATATGTCGCTTACGACGACCAACGACACTATTGATAAAAACCACTCACAAACGACTTCAATAGTTTTCGTGGTAGTCGTAGACGACATATACGTTTACGAGTAGAATAACTTGTTTTTTTAGCACTGTACACGAAAATGATATGTTTGTCCGATTGTCAATCTGGTCCCACTAGTAACACCATTATATGAATAGTTAGTTTATCACTTTGATTTTATTTTTTCTCCCCCTATATGCGCGCATCACAATACAATTATAATAAACAGTTTATATATATATCTGGTTTACGGTTCCTTCTTTTTCTATTCGTTGTCGCCGCCGTCGTCGTCGTCTTCTTTAGCTTTCTTAGCCTCTGTTTCTTTTTCTCTGTCTAGCGCGTCGAAAGAAAAATAAGTGGTGGTCACCACGTGCTTAGGCTCCATTTGGCTTTTTGGAGCGTTGAAGTCCTCCAGTCGTTCGTTGAGAAGGAATATCTCTCCCAACTTGTAGTCTGCCAACTGTTTCAACTGAAGTCTAGCTTTCTTAAATTTAGTATGCTGATGTTCTGTAGCTAAGTTCTCTATACAGCGTTTGAAGTATGACAGCTCGTCGTAATATTGCAATCCCTTGAGAAAGCCGAGTCCCTGCGGCACCCGGAAATCGCACTTATGCTTGGGTTTGACGTATACGGGAATCACATCTCTTCTTCCCATAATCATTCTGCTAGTGAATATGTCTTCTACTCTCGGCCACAAGCCTTCTGACCCAGCTTTTGTAGTCAAGAAGAGCACTATGGACGCCTGTTTAATGACTTTCGACACGTAGTCTCCTTCGTTGACGGCTGCGAGTCTTAGATTTGCGAAAGCGCTCTCGTCGTCGTACAAGTAAGCCGTAAAACCTCTCAGCGGACAATCTCGCAAATCTCTCAATACGTTGTCGGCGATAGCTCTGTCCTCTTTGGCGTAGACCAAAATCATGTCGCAATAGGGCGACGGAAGGGTGCCGTACTGTTCTAAGGCTTCTTCAACGAACCATTTTAGTTTTCCTTCCATGTCCTTTCTGTAGTCGTAGTCAGATTTTCTGCGTTCGACCTCCTCTTCGGTCGTCTCTCTGAGACGAGTTTTGACAATTTGAGACGGCGATATTACATCGTCGTCGTCGCTGCTGTTCGTTATAGTCTGCGTATCCTTTTCGCTACTGTCCTCTTCTTGTTCTGGCTGCGGAGCCCCCGTGGCTTCTACGACGGTCTCGTCTGGTACGAGTAACTCTTCAACGTCTTCTCTGTCTTTAAAAATTTGTTGCTCGCTTTTGTCCACCATCATGAGTGCTGTTATTTTAACGTAGCGTTTTGGTTTCTGTTTTTTTTTTGATGACTTATAATGCGCTCACAGGTTTATATAGATAGATAAGACAAATGTTAACGAATTTAAATTAGCATCAATTTCCGGCCGTTAATTGTATACGGTATCCTTTTATTTTTAACGTTGTAATGGCGCTTTTGAAATATATTATGAGGGGTACAAATACGTATGTAATTACAACGTAACTCAAATGTTCAATAATTCGTTAACTATTACTCTACGAAAGCGACGGCGGCGATGGCGACGAGTAACCGCGATATGTCTAACGATATCTATCCGGCAGACAAGTACCAACCTCCGACCTATACGGAAAGCGGTTGGGTCATCCTGAACATGAGAAAGCCCTACAAGTGGAGCAATTGTTTAGTCAATTTGTTTGATAGAATAACGTGTGGTTGGTTAACTTCCTATCACAATAAAATCACAGCAATTGCCGAACCGCCAAACGGTTGGTGCGGTACTAAAGTGTTAGTGGGAAATGTGTTTCAGGACGAAATTGTGTCCGCACCAAATGAGTCTCGTCTGGATATCAGAACTGACAGACCGTTAACGGCCGTCATAGTTAATGTTATAAACCCAGTATACGGCGACGAATATTCGTCTAGTTCTGAAGACGAAATTGGCGATGACGATGTTTTTGGTAGCACTTCTTCTGTTGACAGTGGTATTGAAGGTTGTACGAGATAGTGATTACAATTTGACTTTATGTATATATAAGGGGGGGTTGTGTTACTGTTGTTATTGTTGTTATGGGCAAGATAGAAAACTCGAAGATTGTGTTTAGGTATATAACATTTTTAATTTATAATTTTTATTTTATAAATATATATACATATGTACAATATGAAATGTTTAAGTCTTTTTTTCCTCCATACCACATCCTTTTCCGACTATCCATTTCGCAGTCGACGACGTTAACAACTAAAAAGTAATTGTCCTATAACCGTTTCGTTGTGACTATAAAAAACACCGAAAGCGGCGAATAGGGCAATTACGCCTTAGAAGGTTTTTATTCGGCAACGAGTGGCTGTCGAAAATAACATGGAATAACGGAGAAACAGTTTTTATCGCACAAATACATCTATTTGTTCCAGTTTATAGAATTGCCGGCAGCTCTGTTTATATCCAAAGCCGCCGCACACTGCATCGTAGACAGTTTATATACTTCGTTGTAGGCGTGTACCAGTAATACGAATTCCTTCTCAGCCTTGTCATTACGTTTCCACATCGAAGGTCCCAACTCCTTTACCACTTCCTCCGCTTCGTCGTGATGATACCGTAAACAATGATGTTCCATTTGATTGTCACATACAATCTGTTGCGAGTGTACTCCAGCGCATGCCGGACACAACAGATATCTACTCTCGTGGGTTTTTTCGTTGTAAGCCAGGAAATACACTAACGTCGTTCTTCTTACCGAGTCGTCGACAGCTAGCAAAAGAGAGTAGTTTTCCTCGCTTAAGGATACTGGTAGCTCCGATTGTTGAGTAGGATCCAAAGACTGCGTAACTATATTCATATACCATAATTGGGACTCCGATATTTCGCAAGGCGTTGGACTCATCAGTCCGCACGGAGAATGATGACCACTAGTGACGGTTCTAACAGTGGAATCTAACTCGTCGTCGTCGTAAACGCATAGCAAATCGTCGTAATAGAGTTCTATAGCTCTCGATTTGCCGTACAAATTCGAAACCTTGTTTAGTCTTGTAGGTTTATCCGTTTCTTCGTATTTTTGAACTTTTAGGTGACATCGTACGGCAGTCAACAAATGTTCGTAATTGCTATATGTTGGTAGACGTAGACACTCCACTGCCTCTTTGTACGTACACGTAGGCGCTTTTCTTTTAAACCTTCTGGAACCGCAGTAAGTGGTGTTAGTCTCGTAGTCGTTATTCAGAAATGAAGACATGGTTGTGAAGTAGTTTGTGTCTTTAATTTATTTTAACGGTGTTGAGTAGTTAATATTTAGAACCAGAATGACTCCGCTATTTAATCATGGGTGCTTTTATACTCTTGAGATAAGATAATTACGTCATTATCTTGTTTAAACATGTTTTGATTTTGGCGGGAAATCTAAATATAGTAACAACTATTAATTTTAACGTTTCGTCCCGCGTCGAATGCGAGCTGGTAGTGTTAATTTTTTAGTCATTCCGCGCTCAGCCGCGGAATCATTCACATCGATGTTTCCACGTCGCTCAACATGATGATTTTTCGTCGTCGTCGCCGACTTTTCTAACAACGACTGGACAACTTTTTTTACTTCTTCAACTACAAGATTTTTTTACATCTGCAATTTAACAGATCAAAGATTTTTAAACGCGTTGTACTATTAGAAACGTTGATGGTTTCTCTTCATTTATCGTAACCGTTAACGACTCTCATCATCGCTATCATGTTGGGATCCGTTAACCGTTACAAATTTCATAATGTATTTCTATTTCAGCTGTCAACCGATATATTAGAAATGTTCGTCCGACGACTACTATAACAACTAGAAACGCGTTATCGACACTTGAAGAGTAATCCGAAAACTATTTACGAACGATTCGTCAGCCGTATTCGTCGGAATGGTAACGAAATGACTATAATGTCTACGGGTCATGCCAAAATTTTCAACTGTTAGAAGAGTTGTCGGATAACTAATCAACATTTGTAAGAGTCGTCGGATAACTTTTCAACTACAAAAATGAATGCTCGATGACGCTGTAATGATAATATATCGGTTAATATGCCTACGGGTCATGCCAAAATTTTCAACGATTAGAAGAGTCGTCGGATAACTATTGTTAGGTAGTTGACGACGACTCTTTCAGATGACAGATATATAATAACAACATAATGGTAACAATAAATCGTTACAACAACAAGATCCTCCCTGAATATCGACAGAATTGCGAATATATAGTTAACCGGACAACTATTGCTATAACAATTATTCGTCGACGGATTCGCTTTCAACAGTTACAAGAGTTATCCGACGACTGCTCGAGAACGCCGTAATGATAATATAACGGTTATAATACCTACGACTCATGACAAAATTTTCAGTAAATCGGAGAACTGTAACCATAACTATATTCGTCGTCGGATACTCTCTCTAGTAGTACGTATATTGTTACAACTACGAATACAACTCATGTCCAAATTTTCAATTACATCGGACAACTCTAATCATAACTATATTCGTCGTCGGATTGCTTCTATCAGTCGTCAACCGAATATTCGTCGTCGGATTCGCCATAGTAGTAGATATAATTACAACTACGAATACGGGTCATGATCAATTTTTTTTTAACATTCGGAAGAGTCGTCGGATAACTATTTGTTAGTTAGCTGACGACGAATAGTTTTCAGTTACATATATATAATAACAACAACATATCGTTACAGCACCAAGATCATCCCTGAACATCGACAGAATTGCGAATATACGGTTAACGGAATGATTGACAACTATATAACAACAACGATATTCGTCGTCGGATTACCTTTATTAGTCGTCAGCTATATATATTCGTGGTCGGATTCTCTCTAGTAGTAAATATAATGACAATTACGAATACGGGTCATGTCAAAATTTTCAGTAAATCGGAGAACCGCAACTATAATGATGTTCGTCGTCGGATTACTTTTATCAGTCATCGATTAGATATTCGTCGTCGGATTCTCTCTAGTAGTAGCTATAATTACAACTATAAAGACGGGTCATGTCCAAATTTTCAATTGATTGGAGAACCGCAACTGTAACTACCGATTAACGATATTCGTCGTCGGATTATTGATAGTAGTCGTCAGTTTCTCTCTAGTAATAGATATAATTACGACTATAAAAACGGGTCATGTCCAAATGTTCAACAAATCGGAGAACCGCTATTATAACCGTATTCGTCGTCGGATTACTGATATTCGTCGTCGTCGTATCTATTACATTTATCGAAAACCCATACGTATGACGTCATTTGTAAATCGGCAACGCCTAGTGGTATAAAATAACCGTATAATAGAAGACGACCCATGCCAAAATTTTTCAACAGTAGTAGTAGTAGAAGTAAGAATAGTCGTAATCGTCGACGGGAATTATGAAGATGACTTTTATATTTGTTGTTTACGGTTTTCACATTCTCGTTACAGATTACTATATAACTATCTAACATCGATGAAAAGGGGGAGCTTGATGGTTTGGTGATTGTAATTCCTATAAACGGACGACACAAATCAAAAATCAACCGAGTAGTCGGCGGCGAGTGATATGGCAGCTACAGCATAATAATAATTTAGAAGTGATGGTGTTGTCGTCGTCGTCGTTGTAGTAGTTTTAGTTCTTATTTTTGTTTTGTTTTATTGTTATAGGTAGTAGATATAGTATTCAACAACCAAAACATAACATCTCCCCTGAAAACTCTTTTGGTAAAGCGAAAAAGTTATCAGAGGGTTATGGTTTGGTTGTCAATGCCTTTTCAATGCAACTATATTATGTATATATATAAGAAATCCGGTGAAGAGTGTTTGGCTAGTCAGCGACGACGACTATAAAAAAAATGAATGTTGGTCGTATTTCGTTTTATTACATTTTTACATAGTAGTTCGTATCGAACATTTTTGTTTTGTTATAAGTTTTGGAAACTAACAACTCATACTTAAAAAGAAACATTCCTTTTTGTATAGTATATATAGTTTCTCTTTTGTTTTCGAAGTCTCGAAATAAAATAAACGAAAAGGAATCGCAAACTCCTAGTTCTCTCGTTTTTTATACATACATATATTACGATCTGGATATCTGGTCTATAAGGAAATGACTTGAAAGAAAACCGCCCACTTTCTTCCCACGGTTTATCGATAACAGTCATCCTTAAGCCCCGCCCACTACATTCCCCGCCGTTTTCAAAAAATCCAATATGACCTAGTTGTATTCCCGGAGAAAGAAAAAACCGATACTTGGTTTCCCAGCATCGTTAAACGACACGAATACTCAGTGACGAATGGAGGCGATGACGAAATAGATATGTAAATGAAGTAGATGACAACATAGCTATAAATAGTAACAACGCTGGAAAACAACGCGTCTTATTGGCTGACCTCTAGGTCAATGCAGAGCTCCAGAGCTCCGGATAAGTTAAGTTCTGGAGACCCGCATTCTAATTATTTTGTACGGCCAAAGGTAACTCTATTTTACCGGTAAATTTGGATTGTCTTTCTTGAAAAATACCGTTAAACGACCCGAAAAACGGCCAGAAATGGACAATTTTTCGAAAAAGCGTCCCGTAATCCACGCTAAATTTCCAGCATGGATTGCGCCGCCTGAAAAATACCGTTAAATGACACGGATTTCGTACGGAAAACGGGGTAGACAGGAGAAGTAATCCACGTATAATTTCCAGCATGGATTATCGTTCGTATTTAAGGTCGCATTAAGGTGGCTACAATAGAAAAGAACGAATAGCTTCTAGTGGGTAGTTTTTATTCGATTTTTTTACGATTTTTCGTTAGTTTTCTGTAACGATATAAACTTTTAAATGACTAGTAAACTTAAACGCATATAATAGTGTATATAAATGTAAAAAAAAAAAATCACAAACAAAATGAGTTTCTAGTCGTCGTCTTCTCTATCGGAATTAGCTTTCTTTCGTTTTCGATTTTTTCTAGGACCGTCAGCGTCAACTCTTTTCCTATCGTCTTGTTCGCCACCGCCGTCGCCACCATCATTGTCGTCCGAAGAAGACGAATAAAGTCTTCGTTTCAATCTGTGCAGCCCCCGATTCTTTTTTCTTTTACGTATTTTATCCAGTATGGCCTTCTCCATGGCGCGTTTGTTAGCTCTCTCTTCGTTATCCTCCGCTCCAGACAGACCGCTAATGTAGCTATCGCTAGACTCACCTTCCGATCTAGACAGTATCCAGTCGTCGTCGTCGTCGTCTGGGTCGCTAGGATAGTCGCTCGCAGCGCTGTCGTAATCGCTAGCCGTTAGTTTATCTCCGGTTCGCACGAAAGAATCGTCATCGTCGTCGTCGTCGTCGTAGTTAGAGTCGTATTCCTCTTCGTATTCCTCTTCGTATTGTTCTTCGTTGTAATCGTTGTCTTCTACCGCTTCGTCGTCTACGAAACTAGACAGCGATTTTAGTCCTTTAAAACTACCACCACCCTTAGCCTTTTTCTCCAACTCATTCTCTTCCGTTTCGGCGCGAGATAGTCTGTCGTAACCCCTAGTATCGCCATTCGATAACTTTAGAGAGTTCTCGTCGTCGACGCCATCAACTTTTATCTCCGAAACCGTTAACCCAGACAGACTCTTTCGAGTTGGAGAAGACGGAGATGTATTAGGTTTTATTGGTCGTAACTCGAGCGGATTACGTTTGCTAGCGCCGTTCTTGTTGATATTGTCGTTGTCCTCGTTATCCTCCTCCTCCTCCTCGTCTTCAGAAGACGATGGTGAAGAACTACTACTGCTAATACTAGACGTAGAAGAGGAATAATTTCTATCCAATTTTTCGGTCGAGAAAATTAACTCTTTGAACGTTTGATAGTTGTCAAGATCGTCGAATAACATTGTTTTTTTTTTTTTATTTTCTCGGTCTTTCTGTCTGGTTTGTCACGGCTACCGCGTTACCAATATTATATTATACGACTAAAAAAAAAAAAAAGAGACTCGCAATAAGTAGTTCGTGCGTTACCGCGCTTTTTTTTTTTATTAACGTTCATTCGTTAAATAAACTAAAACGGTTGCGCTCGTTGTCACTCGTAAAAACAACGTCTTTTCTTCTATAACCGTCGTCTAGTCAACTAGCATACGACGACTGGGAAGAAACTACGGAAAAAGTATTCGCAAACTCGAATTATTTGTAGTCAGGCCTAATCTGCCGATATCGTTTATCAGCTTCTTTAGTTCAAACGATACGGAAGACGAAACTTCGATAACGCACGAACAATCAACAGTCTAGTGTGGTAGTTTTACAGAAATTGGTTTTTAAAAAACCAATAAAAATTTTCAACGGACGAGACGACCGTCGTATAGCTAGCCTAAGTATAGTCGACTGCGAAATGTTTTAAATTTAACGTTTTTGTGAAGTTTTGTGACCCTTTTTAGTCGTCGCGAACTGTTTAAGTTCCGGTTTTAGTTTACGATTACTTTTGTGCTGACACAGCAAGGTTATTTATAGTAATAGTTGAGGTCATCACAGACTTTTTCTGATTGGTGGAGAATTTATTACGGGGGTGCTATTTTAAGACGACCCCCCTTAATTTGCATAGATAAACAATGGGGTTGGAGAGTATATAAGGCAGGCAGTCTGCTTAGTGTATCATTAATACAGCTTGTATTAACACTGGGTACACCCCCGAGTTAGCAATAAAGTTATCGCAGACTATTTAGTTAATTATTATTATTACTATATATAATAATTAGGAACTGGAAAAAAGGAGAGGGAAACAGAATTATTGTGGATTTTTTAAGGTAAGTGCCATTTACACATTTTAACTTTATTTTAATTTCTCGTTATGGTTTCTAACAATAAAGCAATCGTCGGTGGCAACCGTTACGTCTATTAATTAAATTTTTAATTATCATTAAAAAAAATGTACGTTAAATAAAATAATGGTAGTATAAAATGGATATGGTACAATTAATGGAGTGTTATATTTTGTCTGTCTGTCTTGCTATCTAGTCGTCTGTCCGTCAGTCAGAGTTTTAAAATGTCTGGATCTTATATTACACATCATATTACTTGTAGTGGAAAAGTCATGTCTACAACACAGTTTGACAAAGAGTATCTAGAATACTATTGGCAGCCGGTAACGGACAAGAAAATACCTATGCCTAAAGTTAATATATCTTACGCTCCAGAAATACTTAAGAGAAAAGAAGCGTACAGATTGAACCAGTTAGCCGAGGAGGAGAAATTTATGTGGAAAAGATTTAGCTTAAAAATGAAAGCGAATAAGTGCCGGACAGAGTTATAGACAATGACAACAATGCTATAAATTGTTTTGTTTTGTTTGTTTCCGATGTGCCAGATAACTCGTTAAAATGTTGTGTTAATTAATGTTTATAATTATACGGGTATAGACAATAAGTTTTTTTTTGTCTATTTGTTTCTATAGATTACCTCTGTGACAGCGTTGTAGAATTCATCATTATTTTATACATCGCAACTACTACAACTACTGCTGCTGGTATTACCACCACTACTACTATTACCATTACTACTATTACTCCTGCAACCACCACTATTACTACTACTACGACTTTATTGTGACTTGGAAAAGACAACCCAACAAACCAACCAACCAACCAACCAGTTAAAGAAAGAAGATTTATTTATTACTTTTGTACTATCGTAAGATTGTGTCTAATTGTATATTATTATAGTTTTGTTATAAATTTGTTTTCATTTTGCTTCGCTTGTATATTTTATTTGTTAGTTTTCTTGAAAGGTTGTAATAATGGCCGACAAAAAAACAGGCGCTAATGGCAAGAGTGCTAATAGCACAGATTGCGATAGATTGCAATACTTTATGCAATGTTGCCTGATAGTCAGGCTAACAAAATACTTTCACGATTTTCATGAGGAAACTTACAAGAAAGAGTCCGACTGTAGGGTTAACCCTTCGGACAAACCATTTACAATTGCTTTTGTTATAAAAATGTTTACATGGAACTCGGAGATGGCAAAAGGTTGCTCGGCTGCAGAAGCTGATAGAATGAATCGTCTTAGGGACCATTACTTTGCTAACGTGGAATCTGCTAGGCCTAGCACTACCGAACAGATTTAAAGACTGTTGGGACTGGTACCACACCCTAGCATATTCCACTTTTGGCTACGTATGCTCGTACCATGTGTCAAGTCCTTTGGCTGTAGAGTGGAGGATCCACAGATTGTGTTTAATTCTTTTTACGCTTTCTGTGAGAACCTCCACAACAGACTAAGGGACAGTGACAATCCCAATGTAATGGACCCTTGTTTCGAAAATGTTAAGGCTGCTCTGAAAACTTGGAAAGGCAGGTGCAAAAATGAGAAACTCAGTGACATTTCTCTGGATAAAGCTCTGTTGCCAGTCGTTATCCGCAGAAGTGTCCTCGAGTCCCATCCTCTGTATATGTGCCAAAAGTCTGTTGTTAAGTTTCAGAGCATTTGTAGAGATATTTTTACCAAGAAACAATTTAACAGTGACGATTGCACAAAAAAAATGAATGAGTATATTTCTAAATATTTACGAAAAGTGGATAGGTATTTTAAAAATGAACCTAAAACTTCTAAACCCAACTTTTTGGCAGCCCTTCCACAAGATGTGACTAACAAATTCAGAAATATTATTTTAGCTTCTGACCAGACACCTATTGTCATCTCCGAAACCGATATTGATAGTGATAAATGTGCTAGTAATAATAATAATGTCGATGTTAATGCTGCTGCTGGTAGTAGTAGTGAACAGCAACAACAGCAGTCCGTTCCGACCAGTCCGAATAGCTTGAGTAGCCATGCGCAGTCGTTGTCTTCTAGTAATAGTAGTTCTCCGGTAACCCCGGTGACCCCCGAACCTACGGTAACTCCTCAGACAGTGGCTGTCTCAATGGCGCCTGCAGTGTCTATGGCACCAGTGCTGCAGACACAGCACGCGCCTACTACTACCAGTGAGCAGGAAACCCAGTCAGCCGTGCATAATTTAATTATGTGTGACACTAGTAAGTCTTTTGCGAACTCTGACCCTACTGCTACCTATGTTGCTACAGTAATACAGGGTAGCGAACCCCTTACCACTGTCTCCGCGTACGACGGAGACAACTTGGACACTTTATCGAATATGCTAGACGACATTGTCTCCAATCCACCACCGGATGTAAGCATTTTGCAGACCGGAAGCATATTAGATGAAGTGTGCAGGGGAGACGGTGATCAGCAATTACCACCACAACAGCAACATGGGCAGCAGTTGGTTGTTCAGAAGTACGCCGTAAATGAAAATGAATTATTACGTTATGAAAACTATGTAACTGTTGACCAGCAGCAACACTCTGACTTAGAACAACAGGAGCAGCGCGAGCAACAGCAGTCCGCTGATTATCAGGGTCCGATAGATATATCGGATGTCGAGAGCGACGATGGGCAGCAATTGCCACCTTCGCCGCTACCGTCTCCGGCTAAGACATCCGTCGTTGCTACCGCTACTACTGTTGTTTCTCCGGGTGCTGCTAACCCACTGGCCAATAAGATTAATCGACATGCTTTCGATTTGTTCAACGAAAGAACTATTAAAAAAGCCAAGTCCATCGAGGACCTTGGTATTGGCGCTGTGAATGCAAATGGCGTCAACGGTAGTATCAGCAGTGGTGATAATTGCCACACAATAGCAACCACTAGCAGCAGTGACTCGGGTATGAAAAGGGCTGCTAGTGGTGAGCTTAAAGTTAACACTAACTTTAGCAATGCTAACGCTAGCGTTAATAACGATACTACCGGTGTTACTGCCGCGGTGAATACCCCCATTTCTGCTTCGAGGCAACGACAAGAGTCTACCGGAAATGACCTGCCTAACAAAGATGGTGGACAGGCCATTTCCGGTCGAAGGGGGGTGGGGATTGCTAGTAAGAGATGTGTTAGAATATCAGATAGTCGGAATAAAAAAGTTTATTCTAGCAGTGATTCCTCGGATAGCGAGGAAGAGGAAGAAAAAAAGACTGCAACTTCTCACAAAACAAATAGTAGTAGTAAGAAACGGGGGTATTTTAGCGCTAATGATGATGATGATAATAATGATGATGCTAGTGCTGGCAGCGATAGTGGCAGTAGTAGCGGAAGTGATAGCGAATCTAGCGAAAACGATAGCGACAACGATAATAATCGTAGCGGTGGCAGCGGAAGTTGCTCTTCCGATGAGGAAAATGCTGCTGCAGGTGACAGACGCAAAGCTGTTCCTGCTAAGCGTTTCACGAAGAGAAAAACTTCGCCTGCCACCGTAGCGAAGTCTGCTACTTCTGCTACTACTTCTGCTGCCGCTACTGCTCCAGTAGTCGGCCGTAAAAACTGCGTGGCTACCTCTAAGGAACCGGAAGTTGAAACTCTTTCCGGGTCAGAGGACGAGGTCCAGGTTGTGACCTCTGACTCGGAAGCGGAAATGGGGCCTACAAAGGCAAAACGGAGAATGACTTCCGCTGAAGGTGGCCACGCAGTTTTCACTTCCGATCTGATTAAGTTACAGAGAAATGTAGAGTCTAATGTAGATTCTAAATTAGATGCTCTCAGGGAGCAGCTAACGAGTGAACGAATGGCCCAACTGTTGGCCATGGAGGAAAAAATTAATGCATATTGCGAAAAGTTGGTAAAGGCCACTGCCATGACTGCGCATGCGAATGCCGTGTCTGCTGCGGCGGACGCAGCCAACATGCCACCTCCACCCCCACCAGCCTGCCCACCACCCAGACCAGCCTCCTATACGAGCATGTCGAACGGGTGCAGAAAGAAAATGTCCGACCAGCCAATGACAGTCGCAAATTTTCTAAAATTTATGCTGCACTTAGACCCTCACCCAATTCCCTACAAGACCAAACTGTACCCAGTGCCGGACTTCGACAATACACAAGATTTCTCCCACTTGCCAGCTTACCTGCTGATAAGCAAGGACGACCCTGCCCTGCAAACGCAGGATCTGAGAGTTATTTCGGAACATGAATTCCGATATATACTCAGGTGTGGGTTCGAGTGGGACGAGGAGTCCGACACTAAGTTAAAGAAATGTCTAAACCTGGGGCCAGAGCACACGGACTGCATTGATGTTAACTTTTACGTTAACGATTATTTAGTTAAAATTTACAACAAGCTGTCCGAGGCAGCTTTGCAAAATAACCTTACCAGTTTAACAGAGATATTGATATTCCGTTTTCTGAGCCATATCAAACTCATAAGTGGTGGCTCTTTCACTCAGGCTAGTGCCAGGGCCCACTTCCTTAAACAGAAAAATGAGACTGAAATGGCTAGGGACACGATGACGGACAGGTTATGTTGCATTGCCTGTCAGAGTGCTAGGGTACAGTACGGGTGGCTGGACGTAGATAAGCGAAAGCTTAATCTTAAGTTCTGCTCAGCCTGCATGAACAACCACAGAGAGAAATGCTTGGAACTCTGTCAACATGACACCGAGCTCCAAAGGGCTGGGATTGAAATTAAGACAGAAAAAGACATGCGCAGGTATTTTATGGTCGTCAGCTACGCTGGTAAAAAGCTTTCGATCAAAAAAGGTGCCAAATTGGTCAAAAGCGGAGCTTCCGCTGTAATGGCCACGCCCCGTAGAGAAGCTGAAGACCCGGATATTGACCCCGCAATGGTAGATTCGGATGTCGAGGACAATTGCGCAGTCCCGTCTGCGTCTACGGGTGGGTCCGGCTCGAGAAAAAGACCAGCTGGTACCACTAACCCCAAACCATCCAGACCCGACCCCAAACCCTCCACATCTAGCTCCCCAGATCCGGACGCCACCAGAACTGCATTGAACGCTATCATGGCCTCTATTCCGAACTCAGCCTTGGCTAGCTCGGACGACTGTAAACAAATGGTCGATTCTATGATGGGCACTATGAATGTCCGCCAAATCATAGAACAAGTCGAGCGAGCCAATGAGCAAAAAATACGTGAAATGAAAAGAGAGTTGGAACAGAGCAACATAGCGTTGTCCTTGCAGAAAAAGCAATATGAACGCGAGAAGAAACGAGTTTCTTCTACACTGTCCCCAGAATTTTCTGAACCGGAAGCTAAGAAACATAAAAAATCCAAGAGTTCCTCTAAGCAATCCAACACCGCTACGACCTCGTCTTCGGGGTCCAAAGGAAAGGGTGGGGGTAAGAGTAAGAGTAAAAGTTCAAAAAAACCAAAGTCTGTAGAATTCATACATGATATAGATGATGACTGTTAAGTTTTTTTTTTGTGATTTTTCAGTTACTTTATGTATATATTTATATATTTGTGCGTGCGTGCGTTCACTTGTTAGCTGGTCCCAATAAAGTGGTATTCACTCTAAAAAAAAAACAATTTGCAATTGTAAAAAGACAGAAAATGTTTCTCTTTCCTTGTTATTAACTTGTATATTAGTTTGTATATTTCTGTTATAAAGGCATTG
The DNA here is from genome assembly GCA_964016985.1 of Anodontia alba. Classification (NCBI taxonomy): domain Eukaryota; kingdom Metazoa; phylum Mollusca; class Bivalvia; order Lucinida; family Lucinidae; genus Anodontia; species Anodontia alba. The sequence continues at coordinate 26,724,723 of OZ024835.1, forward strand.
TATGTATATTGTATCTTGTATTATTTTCAAAATATGTTATAAAATGATTGTAAAAAGAAGAAAAACAAAAAAAATGAAAACCAAAATAAAACTGACAGAAATTATAATTCACTACTTAGTCGTATTTTCCCCCTTTCAAACCCTTTTTTTTTCGTTTAACTTATTAACCACTACTCTCACCACCACCACCACCACCACCATTATCACCATTATTTTATCGTCGTAGAGAACTCTGTTATAAAAAAAAATAGAGTTCTCTACTACGAAAAAGGGGTGTTTGGTGTTAGTGGAAGTAGTGTTTAAAAAGTTCTCTCCAATTCTGTAGAATTATAATAGAGTTTTCGCCAAGTCTGTACAATTCTAACAGAGTTTTCACCAATTCTGTAGAATTATAATAGAGTTTTCGCCAATTCTAAAGTATGCGAAAATTGGCCAAAACAAGTTATCAGATTGTTCTGCTGGCTGATATGTTAAAGTTTTCGTAGACCACAATTCTAGTGCAAAATTGGCAAAAAAAAAAAGTTATCCGATTGCTCTGCTGGCTGATATGTTAAAGTTTTCGCCAACTCCGATTTTATTTCGAAAACTAACAAAAATGACAACAAAAAGTTTTCGATTGCTCTGCCGTATGACCATGTTAGAGTTCTCTCCGACTTCTCTCCGACTCATTCCCAGATTATTACCCGAGGAAATCTTAAGGGTTCTCGCCGGTCCCAGTTAAGGGTCCCCTTGTATATGTATGTCACGTGGTACCTACGTCACATGGTGCCAGTATATATGGTAGTAAAAAAACATAATGGTGCCATTTTTTAAATGGCATCTATACCTTGCACATCGAAGTGCAATATACAACATTATAAGAGATATAAAAAAAACAAAGAGGGTAGGTGGGAACTTGTAAAAAAAAAAAAGTAAGAGATGGTTGGTGTGGTATAAACCATGAGTTCTCGCCAACTTCTATCTCTATCTTTTTTTGTTTTTGTTACAAGTTCTCTACCGTCTTGTCTTTTTTTTCTTCTCTTCTCATGTTGCTGGTGTAGTTGTTTGCTAGTTCATAGTTGTTAAAAAAAAAAATGAAATAAAAATAAAAGTATTTCTAGAGTTCTCGTTTTTTATTTTTTTCCATATTTCTCTATATACAATATATTATATATATATACACGTACATCTTAATACATACACAACATTAAAAAAAAAAAAAAATTGCGATATAAAACTATCATATAGCTCATTTATAGGTATAAAGAGAAGAAAATCATCGCATTTTCTATCTCTATTTCTCTCTCTCTTTTTTTTTTTGTTCATTTTTTTCGTCAGTTATAAATAACTCATGACGTATGTTACTATATATAGAATGGTAAACCAATTTTGTTTTATTTGTTTTTCTTATCTTATCTACATCTCGTATCTAAATATAACGATAGGCTTATTTTTTTTTTTTTTATCGACCAAAACGACGATGGACGTAAAAATTACAGACCCAATTTTTTCGTCGCCGTCGATGAAAAAAAAAATTCCGCATAAGTCTTCTCTCCAACCAAACTCTTAATAATCGGTTATCCATTTTATACGTAGTACAAACTAACAAAAAAAAAAAAAAACCAGCGCAGACGCGCAAATCGTTTTAAGTTTTCGTCTCCCGACGAAAGAAAAGTCCTCGCATTCTTAAGTTCGGGTAAACCGTCGAATTCGACGACTGTGTAACGTGGTTTTTTTTTACAAAATCCCAGTCTCTCAGTTTTTTTTTAATTCTCTTCGTACGTCGGCAGTCGTCGTCCCAAATAGAAAAACCTCTCCGGAAAACCTCTTCTCGGCTCCCACTCGATCGCCATTCGCCGGACACGGAGGGACGGGAGGCACCGTCCGTTCAGGCGGACCCCCCGTGGTTTTTTTGTTTTGGTTGGGGTTTTGTTTATGTTTGAAATACACGTTTATATTTCTGATTAATAAGTGATTCCATTAAGAATTGATGTTCGTTCTCTAAAGCTGTTTTAGCTTGTTCCATTTTCTTTTCTCTTTTACTATATGCGAAAGTCGAACTCTCCGCATTCATTCTGCCAAGTGACAAAGCAACTTTTCTAACTACATCGCCTCTGTCGTGTTCACGTATAATGGTTCTACCACTTTCTATATTTTTGTTATGTTCGTCTTCGAGTTCTTTATTACGAGCCCTTACAAAGCTCTCAAACAGAGTGAATGGTGGTAAGGATTCTGACCTATTTAAATATCTTTTATTTTTGTCTAGATCTACTAAATCACTAAGTTTAAGAGGCTGCTGTTTCAGTTTTGGTTTTTCACTTGTTTGTATTTTCTCTCCCGTTACGTATGAACTCAGCCTGTTTACATAGTTTTGCATATTCGCGCGCGTATTCGTACAGACTTGTTAACATAGAATGACCGTACCACTTGTTTTCTTTATTTATTCGTGTCAACAGCGTTCTATATGATATGAAAGTATCGACAGTTTTCACCCATTTCTGTAAATTCGATTTATTTTTTACTAGCGAGTCCGCCGCCAGACTGAATAGTTGCATTAACATCCGTATATCTTTACCCGGCGATTCTGGTAATGGTGTGTCAGAAGTTTTAATAATTGTTGATTCCCAGAAAGGGAGACGTAGGTTAACTTTATATTTGAAAAGGTCCTCGTTTACGATAATATATCCCCCTAGATAGTTATATTCGGATGGATCTGTTAACCTATAGAGTACTTCTGCTCTCTGCATCAAATAAGTGGTGTATAAACTAGGTCCTTTTGGGTCTAGTAATTCAACGTATTTGCGCTTTCGAGAACCACGATTGATCCTCGCTTCTTGCGCCTTTCTCCTAATAACTTCGTTTGCCAACAAACCAATAAACACCGGTGGGGCAAACGAACTTAAATGCGCTTTCGCTTTAACATCCAACAGAGCGTCTTTATAGGGTTTTGGTTGATTCCTGTATATGTCCTCAAATATGTCAAACATTCGCCCAAAAGCTACAAGCCTATACGTGATGATTCGTATTAGTCTGTCGATGTCTTTTATTATAGAGTCGTTTAATAGAGAGTAGCTGAAGTGGTTATCGTGTTTGTGCGCTTGGGGTAACTTTTCGTAAGTTTCTGTTATCATCTTCTGTAGCCATTCTTTATATGGAAACTCATCCGACTTTAATCGTAGTCTGTCCAAATACAACTTGATGACTTGCCATTTATAAACGCCGGTGTCGCTTTTTATAGCAAAAGTTGAATTTACGATTGTCCAATCGTCATCGCAGTTTAGCAAAATTTTCATGATTTTTGCGTTGTCAGTAGTCATAGTTTGTCTGTTAGAAGTTTTTTCTTTTTTTTTTTTAACGAAATATGTAATATGATACTAATGCTCCTAATGATATTTCTATTGTTACACATTGATATATATACTCATCAATGTTTACTTTTCTCGACTCAGTTTTGTTTTTAACATTAAATTTAACTGATAAGAAACGCTAAAATTAATTAGAAGATAAACCGTTATTAATGTATATCATTTCTGGTACATTCGTTTGATAATCTATGTAGGACTTTCTGTCGCCGTACCATTTCGCCACAGATTTCGCCACCATATATTTAAAATCCATATCGTGTTCGTGGGTACATTCGTGAACTAAAACGCCAACTTTATTTAGATGCAAACCGTACACTATTACGTGTTTGAAACAACAACTACCTCGCACATTCATACGTCGCTGGTATATACCATTGCTAGTTGTGGACGACGTATCTCGTTTAGTTTGAAAACCATCGTTAGCCCAAGCGGCCACGAATGGAAGTAGTTTGTTGTCCAATGATATAAATTGACACTGTTGCGTGAATAATACGCATAAAAGTTCGTCCAATTTCCAACCATTTAATCTATCGCACGATTTGTCTTCCATCTTGACAGTGACTTCGTTCTTAGATGGTTTCACAGTTGACGGAGACGAAGAAGATTCATTGACAGTCGTTTGCCTAGTTATACGTATCGGATAACCTCTACTCGAAGCGCCGCGGATCTGTTGAACGAAATCTGGAGGAATAATTTCGCGAAAAGGAGTTGATTTTGTGGCATACTTTATATACGACGGTTTTTCTACGGACCTCGTCAACAGCCACCCTTCTCACGACGCGTCTGCCTCGCACAACACCATGACTGTCGGATCGCCAACTCCTATTAATTCTACCAGTTTGAGTTCGCAGAGTCAAAACGCGTTAGACCCCGTGGATCAGGCTAATAAATTTATTGCCGCCGTCAAAAAGTCGCCACCGGTAGTGCATCGTCGGGTTCAGCTACACCGACAGAAGTCTCGGATTATAACCAGTATATGGAACAGAAAACGCAGCGCGAAAATAACGAGAGGATATCGTACGAGTTTTGTAAATCTAAACAAAACGATTACGACGAAATGGCTAGGAATATCGTTGTCAATCCCACTAGAGTGTTGACGCAGAAACTCAAGAGAGGGTTAGAGGCCAAGTACGCCGGTACGAATTACTACAATGTTAAAATGTGCGATAGAGTATCGAATATTCGAGTAGTTCCTACGCTATTTACTAACAGTTCTATAGGAGTCCACATAGACGGAAAGCTAACATCGGTAAACGATCTCATCAAGAAACTAGGAGTGACACCCTCTAATCTGACTTGTTTAGCCGGAGTGATGGTTGTATTCAACTTGGGAGATGCGAGTCAGCAGAGCGGCAATGTTCAAAAAGATTATTTCGGTCAAGTGGACGCGGAGGGAATCATCAGGACGGATAGAGCTAGATTACTCGAAGCTTGCTCTAGGAATTCGATGACGGACGACGAGAAGATATTCGCCATACAGGATAAGAGTTACGTGTTCTTAAACTACGTGCTAAAATACCAACTAAATCATAGAATGTTCGACGAAGACGCTATCGAACACCACATAAAAGCGCAGGAAACTTTAGCAGCCGGCAATTCGTCTACTCCGCAATATGGAAAGTTAGACGAGATCAGAAATAACATACATTTTATCAACGTAGATCCACCCAAAATGTTGGAGGATTACGATTTCTATCCCATTGGTTCTACGGGAAAAGCGGTATACTCCATTCCAGAACTACAGTCGCTGTCTTTGGGTTTGTCCGAAGTGATAGCCGAGCAAGCGTACGAGAAAAACTTCGATAATGTCGTAAACAACATGATTGTTACCGACTACGTGGATAATTCGACTTCTAGCGTAGATTTCGGCAATATCGTTAGCTCGGTAGCCGATGGAGTTGGCGATTTACTAGGAGACGGAGCAGATGCTCTTAGTACAGTCCTGAACGGTGGAGCTGATGCTGTGGGGAAACTCGTGCACTCGGGAACGCAAGCCGTCGGTTCTTTAGCTGACACCAGCACAGGTGTATTTAGCGGCGTTGCGGGAACTCTGAGCGGAACTCTTAACGATCTATTCGTGCCAATTATATGTATAGGAGGGTTGGTGTTGGTGTGTGGAGTCGTCGGATTTATTATATACAAAAAATGGATGACAGGGAGTTTTGATAAAGCTAAAAAGAAACGGAAAAGAAGATATAGTAGTGATAGCGAAAGCGAAGATGAAAGCGAAAGTGAAAGTGAAGATGAGACCTCAAATGAAAACGAAAAGAAAAAAGTAGCTGTATAAAAAAAACCGAAAACTTTGAATTGTATAAATAGTTGTTGTTATTATATTTATATTCATTGATTCACATTATATACAGATGATCGGAAAATAAAATGTAAAAAAAAATTACATATAGTAGTATTATTTTTTTTCTTTCAATATTCGTCGTAGTCGTCGTCATCATCATCGTCTTTCTTGAACATCAAATATATGCTGGCTACCGTAACAACAACTAAACTGCCGTAACAAAATATAGACGAAGAATATATGTCGCCGTCCCCATCATCCTTTTCACCTTTTGTGCAAGTTTCATCGATTGCGTCCGAGTCGTCTTTGGGTATATTTCCTATATAGTATACCGGAGAATTGTTTAAAGTTAAATTGTTACACACATGGAAAGCGTTATGAGAAGGAGGCGTCGTCTGTAAAGATGTAGTTAGCGTCACATATGGAATAGTTCTACCGTACCACTTTCTAAAACATTCTACATTAAGATCGCATAAGCCTTCGTATCGAGCGTCAAAATTGGTCGTATCTAGCAGCACTTCACAACATTTCACGCCGTCTATGGAAACCTCATCGGGTTTCGTTCGTCCTCCTACGACGTTATGATGAGATATAAAGTGGTCTGTATATTCTAGGTGTAAATGTTGATGTTCGATGTAACAACCGTCAACCAACTCCATCCCCTGTAATCCGTCTACGGTTCGACGGTCTATTAGGACAAATATAATAACGGATAATAACGATAAATTATACATTTTTATTCATGAACATACGAAAACAAAACCCCAACAACAAGAAATTGTCTATATATAATGTCTACCTTCATTTCTCCTCTAATAACAGTAAATTTCTAACATCCGTTAATATATATCCCAGCAGATTTTTCCCCCTCCACGATCTTTTATTTTTAATTCTTGGGTCGTCACTACTCAATCCTATTCCCCATATTTTGTCGTATGGATTAGCTTCTACTAACACTTTGGGGTGTGTAGCGTATAGTTTTCGTTTTAATGCAGGATTTTGGGAATATTTGGCCACATTCGCCTTTTTAACTATCTCTTTGGCTTCCTCTTCCCAGACGCTTTGTTTGAAATTGGACACTCGTCGTCCTAACCTCTTCATGGTTATGGGGTTCTTCGTTTGCATTATTTTGCTCGCTACATAATAATCTTCGAATAGTATAGCTTTCTGTTCGTGCATGTACTGTTCCGTACAACAATACGTATTTCCGTCGACGACGAATGTGCACGGATAAAACTGACTAAATATGTTTGTTTTACCAAAGAAAAAAACAAAATTTGACATCTTTCACTTTTTGTTAACCGATAGTATTATTTTATTAAAGGAGCGTCTGTCCGTTTATGCTAAATATTGAAATGTATAAATCATATATACGCGATTAGTAGTAACTAGTTTTTTTTTTAACGAATTGACATGGCTAATAGAAACGAGGCTTTTTCAGCAGTACTGTTAACGATAATTCTTTGTTCGTTGACGACTTCGCTAGCTCAAGATGTATCCGTCACGATCGATCTAGATCGCAACCTTCCGGGCGCCTCGGCGAGCGTTCTTCCGGGCATTCTCGACGAAGTTAACAATTTTTACTTTTTCGCCACGGGGTCGGACGCGAAATATTCGGATTTCAGTTTCGTAGACAGTTCGAATTTACCCGGTTATGCGGCGACACTAATTCCCATAGTGACGTCGAACGGAGTTCTACTCAGACTAAGTATAAATCCGCTAATGGCGGGTCTCGTCGATAACGGACTACTGCTCGAAATAGCGGCTAACGGCACAGTCGCGCTATTGTTCGAAATACACGAAATACAAGACGTAGCCTTACTGAGTTGTCTTAACGACGCGGTTCTATTGAAAGTGCCAGCCGATCGAAACGAAACGCATTTGTCCGTATGGGGTAAACCAGACGTAGCCGAATGTAATTTTCAGATATTGCTCGACGACAGTTTAACCATCTCGATACCTATGTCTACCTGCGGCGTAGCTTACGATGTCGAATTCCTGTTGCGATTTACGCAAATGACTAATTTCGAAGGTCTCGACGACGACTTAAACGCCAGACTCACTTGTAAAAGAATGACCGATACATTCATATTGACCAATAACGACGTGCTAAGTAAATACAACGAGGTTACGGCCAACAACAACATGACTTTCGAGCAAGACCTGCAAGTAATCATGTATCTTCACGAAAGGGACGACCCCTCTGCCGTAATAACAACTCAGGGAATAGAGGTGAAGACCGACGTATCTCTGAAGATAGAAATGGATTCGTTGTACGCCAACGATTTCGACGTAGTACCACTGGTCTGCACGGCTAACGATATTCTCATTTTGGGTAAACCCGATCAACAACTAGATTCTCTAGATCAGAACACGCCAGCCGAACAGTTGTCAGACGTGGCATGCGCCCTTAGTCCTTTCGCCAATTTCACAAAGACCGCTGTAGGGCAATACAGAGCCGACTTTAAAATGTTTAGAACCGTGCGTTTGAGAGTTAGCGACACGTCGGTGAATTTCGCTTGTTTAATGTACGTTTGTAAAACCGGAACATGTCCCGCATTACCCTGTATTCAGTAGAAAAAAAATTTTGTTTTAATGTATTAAAAAAATACTACGTTAACATAATAAGTTTCAGTAGTATATATGCGTGTGTGTGTGCGTATGTGTGTTAATATATCCTAATAAGATATTCTGTATAAAAAAAGAAAATAGGGACCTCGAATTATGGCTTCATCATACGATTACGAATTTATTTTTGGGCAGATGGAACGACACAGCGAATTATTTCCTAGAGCCTACGAAAGTGGACCCGAAAGGACATTCATTCCAATACTGAACGCTTCTGTTGGCGATTACAGAGAAGCTGTAGGAGATATGATTCGTGACTGGTTAGAAGATAAAAATGAACTTGGCAGACCAACCAATAAAGAGGACAGGGAAATGATCGGTTCCGTTAACGACAGAGTAAATCTCAGATGGAGCGCATTTGGTACGCGCGAAGAAGTTAGACGCATTCAAAATATATTATTTTTTATGGGGTTTTACAAGTATCTAAAAACCATTACAAAACACAGAACCTGGATTCGTAATTGCTACCAACTCATTAAAGAAGCTGGAGTAGAAATAATGCTCAATTTAGGGTCACTAATCGACAAGCACGATCTGAGCAAATTCACGTATCCCGAACTATTGGGATATACAATAATGTTTAATGCAAAAAAACAACCCTGGAGAGTTTACAAGAACGACGACAAAAATTTTGAATGGACGTCTGCCGTTAAAAATCATCACTTGACTAATCCTTATCATCCGGAATATCATGTGGAGGAACCGGAAGGTGCTTGTAAGGAACCCGTGCAGTCGAGATTTCGAGCCGTAGATGGTTATTCGGCAGAGCAATTGCTTGCGGAAAGCGTTTTGGAGATGATCGCTTGTAACGGCGAAAAAAATCAAAAAAGCAGACGATTTATTAGTATATCGAAGTTGTTCGATATTGATCCAGCGTGTTTAGAAAGATATCACGTAGATGACAGACGGATAGTTGAGGGTTATCTTAAAGACTGGAAAAGTAAAACGTTAGAGTTTCTGTCAACGGGTTACAATATTGTGTGCTATCAGAGACATTTCGACTGGCGAAATGTACAATTATAAAAAGATGTAGGTGTATTCGAACAATGAACTTATTTTTATTAACGATAATTCACAATTAATTTTATATATGTATATATTATGAATCGTGTTCATACTTGTACAGAAACTATGGCTGTAAACGAAAACGTGGTAGCAGCAAAACATCCTTTATTATTTTATAACTGTTTAAACATTCCTTATAAACAGGACAGGGTGTACGCACCGGTATTAGGAGTGAAATACAGGACGTACAAACTCGCACTCGGACATCTAATTAAAAAATGGTTGTACAAAGAAATAGGGGATGGTCAACCAACATCGTCGTTATATCGCAGTATGATAGCTTCCGTCAACGACTATGACAATTTGGACGTTTCGTGTAGTGATAACGAACTAATCCCATTGACAGAAACGGAGATGTTTGTTTATTGTCAATTAATAGAACTTGGCGTTTTAGCTCATTTGAGACGATCTACGAATTATAAAAGAATGTTGTGGGATTTCACATGTTTGCTTTACAGGTCCGGAACAAAGCTCACATTGGGTCAACAAAATTTAATTCTTTACCAAGATTTAAGTAAATATACCCACAGAGAAGCACTCGGTTTCTCTCTTTTGTTTGACGATAACGAAAAAGAAATAAGACGAGATTTGGACATAGACGCCGCTAATGAGGCGCATATGGCAATAGAAAATAATCACTGGACAAACCCATATCATCCGAATTACCACGGTATGTTCACGGAAATGGCTTTTCCTAGAGCGGAGAAACGCAAATTTCATCCCGTTGAAGATTTTTCCGTAGAAGATCTTCTAATAGCGAGCACCGTAGACATGCTCGTGTCTCATGGAAAAGAATTGGCCAGTAAAAATCATTCCTACACCATGGCAGAGGTTTTTGATGTAAAATGTTGGTATTTGAACAGATACCATCCGACGGATAAAGTGTATGTAAAAAAACTAGTACACGATTGGAAAGAACGAATGTTAAAATTTTTGTCTATACACCCCAAAGACACTGTTAATTTTATTGAATGAATGAATGAATGAATGAATGAATAAAAACTGTACATAAACTAACAAAAAATTCATGTTGTTATTTCCATCCACATATGTACCAGCACCCATGTTCAGACACCCTAAAATCACCAGTATCATCATAATTCTTTGTTTGTTATACGCATTCATGGGATTTCTATTGATTACTTTATACGATAGTTCGACGACGACGACGGCGCTTGCTCGCAACTACGCAGCTTTAGAACGAAGCAAATGTTTCCCGATTGCGAAGGAAATAGAAGCGTCTGGATTGTATTCGGTCGTATATCCCATTCGACACGATCACCGGTTAGTGAAACAACTGTCTCCATACGATATAAATAGAGCCGTGTCTAATCGGCGCAAAACTTTATTGGTAAAGGGAGATTTATGTTCTGCCACTCTAGAGAATAAAGAAACTAGATTGCCAGCCATCCCTATAGCCATCGATACGACGTTTGACCGAGATTGTCAGACTTTCATACAAGAGGAAGGCTACATAACATCCCCTATCACTCGATTAGAAGAAGATTTCCCTATAGCTTTTAGTATATTAGTTTATGCGGATTTTCGCCATTTTACTCGTTTATTGAGAACCATTTATAGACCACAAAACTCGTATTGTATTCATGTAGATAAAAAATCGGAGTCAGCTGTAATAAAATCTGTTGAACGGCTATCGAGTTGTTTTTCAAACGTTTTCGTAGTAACGCCGTCCGTAGTCGTAGAATGGGGACAGTTTTCCGTTTTAGAACCCGAACTGTTATGTATCAAAGAGTTGTTAAAAAGATATAAAACTTGGAAATATTTCATCAATTTGACGGGACAAGAATTACCTTTGAGGACGAATTACGAGCTAGTGAAAATTTTATCAGCCGTCGACGGCGCTAATTTCGTAGAAGGAACGATTGCGAGAGCTAACACGGACAGATGGGAGGGTGTAGAACCACCTCCGCACAATATAACACCCGTTAAAGGAGCCGTTCATGTGGTTTTGAATAGAGAATTTGTATACTACGCTATTCATAACGAGAAAGCTAACGATTTCCTCGATTGGTGTAGAAAGGTGAAAATACCCGATGAAGTTTTCTTTTCTTCTCTACAACATAATCCTCATCTAGGAATACCCGGTTCGTATAGAGGAAATCCTGAGACGAACGAAGACACGAACCCTTACTTAGCTCGGTTCAAAAATTGGGAATCAAACCGTTGGCGCTGTCACGGTAAATATGTTCGAGACATTTGTATTTTCGCCGGTGGAGACTATTCCTTGCTAGTCGAGAGAAGAGAGTTGTTCGCGAATAAATTTTTTCAAACCTACGACGTATCGGCGGCGGAATGTTTGGAAAGTTTGTTACTGAATAGAACGCTGGAGGAAACCTTTGGTTCGCTAAAGTTCGACGTAGACTATTACAGAAGTAGAGATTTCGTGTTTAATAAAGTGTAAACAAAAATTTTGTTAATAATAATTGTTAAAAAATACGACTCAATTATATAAAATACCACATGGGTGTATTTTTAGCACAACGGGTTTACGAATTATAACGACAACATCTGTTTATAAAAGCAAAAACTTTTTTCATAATGGCAGAACTGATGAATAGGTTATCACAAGCTAAAATTTCTGTAAATAGAAGACGTATGCTCGTGAACAGACGACGCCTGCGGTTATCACAGTTGAGTAAAGCGTTAATAGAGGAATACGAAATGTATGGCTTACAAGCTTGTTGGTGGTGTTCGAAGAGATATCAGACCGCCGAGTTTGACAGAATTCGTACGGCATTAGCGGAGTCGTACGATGTAACGGACGATTTCTTAGCCATATTAAGCAATGCGAGAGAGGATAATATAACTAAAATGGTAGAAAAACACCCGCATGTGCGATGCGTATTCGCAAGACATTTAGTGAAGAGAAAACTGTGTATTGAAAAAGAAAATAAAGAGTTAAGACACATGGCTCTAAAACGAGCGTTATTGCCGGAGAAGGATCTGACGGCCATAATAGAAAATTACATATATACGGGTCAGGACGAGGAGGAGTTTGACATGATAACCAGCAATAATATAGATTTAAACGTAGTTTTTAAGCTGTCGAATGACACCGACGAAGGTAATATAGCGAGATTCGTTCAATACTACAGTAGAATTCGTAGATTGGCGCACATACGAGAACCTAGAAAGGACTTGGTAGACACCGGCGAAGTATGCGTTGTACGAAATATGTTGGAAAACAGCGCGGAACATATAGAAATAAACGTGGATTGTTTTCTAGCTATAGAAATTACTTTTCCAAAGAAATGTCCGCGAGACGTTGTCGGGGAAATTTACTGTAAAAATGGAGTTAAACGGCGTAAAATGGGACCAGCAGATCATTGTCGTCGACGATTCCATTTGATCGAATCGTTAATTTCACGATTATCAAACGTTTATCACGTACGAACGCATCTAAAATTAAAAGGAAATGAAGACCGGAAACACTGTCCCTGTTTAATTTACAACATTTGACTCGTCGCCGAGAATGTACAAAAGAAGCCCCAGCAATTCATAAACGCAGTCCGCCAGGTTTACAAGGTCTATGTATAGATGCGATGGTTAGAAAGTTTCAGTGGAGAGCTTTCCACGTAGAAGAAATACTATCAAAAGAAACGGTTAAGAATTATTTCAAATAAAATTGTTAATAAAAATATATATTACGTATGTTCATGTATATATAACCTGTACACCAATAAAAAAAAATCATACACTATTCTTACATTGTTCTCTTTTCATTTTATTTTGATACAATCTAACGACTATCACGATAATGGAATCACCCCTTTCTGCAGTAACCCGAAGAAAAGCTTATACAGTTCCTCCTTGCGTAAGCGAGGAATATTCCGATTCAGTCGTGGAAGAGTTGAAAAACGTCGGACTCTACAAGGGGCCTGGTGCTTTTGAGACAGAAGAAGTGTCTCCGTGCAATTGGTGTATGGAAAACTTCAATATAAAAAAGAATTATAAAATGAGAGCGACGTATTTCTCTTTCTATCGTAGAAATGGAGGCAAAGTGTTGACACATATAAAGGGTGAAGCTGTCAATGTCAGTATTCAACACATGGTGCGCGAGCATCCACCGACGGATTGTCAACTAGTACAACGAAAACTATATAATGTCTTTTTGTACGGCAATGATATAATTTTAGACAAAGAAATATTGTCAAAAAGACGTTTAATACCGTTCTACGTGAGTAGAATAATTAACCGATATATCAAATACGGAGTTGGACAAGTACACTACAACTCGATCATGAAAAATCCAACTATGGCGACTAGCTTACACGTATTTGATGAATATTTGACCGCCGGCGAAATAGAGAGATTTGCGAAATACTATTATCAACAAAGAAAAGCTTTTTATAAAAATGATAGCAAGAAGTGTGACAACAACGTAGTTCGATTCAATGTGGCATTTTCCCTACTCAACGATTGCGCACGAATGAGAATGGTCGCAGATTATAATTGCGATATACTGTGCGCAGAATTTCCCGCGCACCCGAGCAAGGGCTTAGTCAAAGGCGTTTCTTGTTATCACGGGGCGACAAGACTGTATAATTGCATCGGTATAATGTACGCGCTTTCGAAATATTTCGAAATAGAAATGAACGTACATTTGAAAGAAAGCAATGTTTGTGATTGTCTTTATAGGCCGGGTTTGCCGAGATTACCGGCTAACGGATCAATTCTAGAAATGTCTCCAGACGTAACACTAAGTAGTGTCTTTTTCCAAGTAGCTAGTTAATAATAATTGTACGTTAAAATAAAATGTGTAAATATATAAATAATTGAGTATGAATAATTAACAGCTTAGCGTGATAATTTATTAAAACTAAATAACGAAACGGTTCAATCCTAAAACGAACAAAAAAAACAAAATGAGTGTACACTCTGAAGACGTTGAAACCAAGGCCGTATTACAAAACGTTGTGTTCTCTTTGAAACGAACGTTAAAAGATAAAGGCTATTGGTATGCTCACCACAATAACTTCTATTTCTGTACGTTAGAACCATGCGATTGGTGTAGAATACATTTTCAACAAATTTTCCTCGCAAAAAAAACGATAATAGTAGGAATGTTTCTTCGCAACGATGATCTAGACGATCTAGATAAATGTTTACTATTACTGGTAAACATCAGAATAGAGAATCTATACGAGTTGGCGATGTTTCATCCAATTGAAAATTGTTTTTTTTGCGCAGGCCGTACTGTATGATGAACTTATGAAGAAAAACAATCCCATAAACAAGATCATTTTCAGCAGAAGACTGTGCACGGATTTCATAGCGAAAGACATCGTGAGAGAATATATAAAGTCTCATGCCGACGAAGAAGCTTATTGTGCCGTAACACAACGTGGTATGTACCACATAAAATATTGGTTCATGGAAGACACAACCGAAGAAGAAATTGAACGATTTATCGACTATTTTTTCGTATTGAGGCGACAATATCACAACCGAAACCCCGATAACGACCGAATAGTTACAATAAGGAGTAGTCTTTCGTATCATGAAAGCGTTCATATAATGCCGGTACACATATCGGAAGATACAAACACGATTTGCATTCGTTTTCCGGAATACCCAATACCTACCAATACGGTTGACGTTACTTGTTATCACACGTCACTGAGATTGTCGCATTGTATGAAGTTAGTACAACAGTTATGTAGAAACATCAGAATTAAAGTTGACATAAATGTTAAGCGCGATAATGCCTGTTCTTGCGATAACAATTCAGTACACATGCCGTTTTATCCAACATTCAAACCGTACTACGAACAAGGAGAAGTCGTCGAGTGTTGGAATTAAATGTTGTATATAAAATTTGTTAAATAAAATATATTAATTATATTTTGTTTCTACTTATAAATCTTTACGTAGTCACAGTTATTGATATACCAATAGAGTATAAACTACGCAAAGTCGACGATAATAACAATAATAACCATGTCTTTCATAGAAGGATATTCTCACTCTCTGTGTAAAAAGTACAAACTACCCACAGACATCAACAAAGAAATGGACAAGGAAATGAGAGAGTTGTTGACTGACAGAGGCTATCTTTCCTTGCCCAAATATCATATGTTACAATACAGACACGTCTATCCGTGTTCGTGGTGTAGAAAAACGTATGGTACTAACGATGCGGAGATTACGACGGCGTTGTATTTAAATCACGACGAGACAGTTCTTCACATGGACTACATAGACATTCGTTCGAATGTCACCGTTATAAATTTAGAATACCTAGCGACTAACCATCCAGATGAAAGTTGTCCGTACGTGGAGGCTCAACTGTTTCGAAAAGTTTACGATGAAACGGATAACGTGCTGCCAGAATTGATTCTGAGACGCAACTTTCACTCGGAATTTTACGTGAAAGAAATTCTATGGTCGTATATAAAGACGGGACAAAACAAGAGGTTGTATGACATGGTCATGCGCATATGCGCAAAGCCTATAAATTACGTTTTTAAGAGCGATACGACGGATGAGGAAATTGCACGGTTCGCAAAGTATTTTTGCGAACTTAGAGAGAAATGTCGGGAAAATGAAAACCAAATGGAAGACGGTAAACCGTTAAAATTTACCACTCAACTGACAGTATTTGGTCTTTTCGATAGAATGCCGATTTGCATGAAACCCGGTATGAACCACATAACTGTCGAGTTTCACGCACCATTTCAAGATAGGTTTGGGAAAAGACCACCAGAGCAAGAATGTTATCACGCCAACCTTCGATTAAAGCACAGTTTGAAATTGGGGGAGGAATTGGTCAAACATTGCGATGTGGTGATGAATTTGAGCATAATAGACGAATGCTTTTGCGATTGTCCAGAACAACCAACAGACCCAGAATATCCAAAAGAAGACACGTATTACGCGAAAGCGAAGAATTAAATATGTTCAAAAAAAAAGAACTGTGATATATTTGAATTGACAATCTAATTCCCTCTATCATTCCGTGATTCTGTTTTTGTTAATTTTATGTTCTTAATAAAAAATTGTCTATAATAAATATATATAGTTTCAAATCAATTTTATTTTTCATTACATTTCACTTAACTTATCTCTTTAACACTGAAGAATCATCTATACACTAGAATGTCTATTTGCGAGGATCTCCCAAAAGAAATGGACGAAATGCTAAGGGACTTGTATCACAAGCTGATAAATAGAGGATATATGAGCTTATATCTTTTGAACATGTTGTTGGGGATAGACGAACCGCCTTGCAACTGGTGCGAAGAACGATATCGCTTAAATGATATTGAACAAGTCACGCGGGTTTTGTATATCATTCACGATGAAGCGGAAGCGGTTAGAGACTACATTTCAGTTAAGTCTAACATCAAAGTGAAAGACTTGACTTCTCTAGCGGAAAACCATCCTGACGACAGCTGTCATTTCGTGGAGGCGCAATTATTTCAAAAAGTTTACGACGGCGAAAATGAAGCTCTTCGCGATCGAATTATAGAACGAGGGTTTCACCCAAATTTCTACAGGCAGGAAATAATCAGAAAATACATTAGAACAGGCGAAAACGCCAAACTATACTACATGGTGATGAAACATAATGACCTGTGTTGCATTACATACGTCTTGAGCAGAGACTGCGCAGTCGACGAACTACATCGATATACTGACTACTTGTGGGAAATGAAAACACGCTACCACATTGATAATAATACTTTGGCGGACGAAAAACCGTTTATCATTTCCTCATGCGAAGTCGGTGGCGACGACCCCACGAAAATGCGTTTGATGGTCAGAGACGACATGAGCGAATTAAATTTAGCTTTCGATATGGGACCTTGGACTAGGTGTTCCTACAGAAAAGGGAACACGGATAGATGCTACCACGAAAGTAGTAAGATAGCGCATGGTTTGATACTGGCAGAGGCGTTCAATAAACACCACGATATCGTATTAAATTTAAGAGTTAACAGCCCGGAATGTTTTTGTAAGTGTCTCAATAAACCGGCTATACCCGATCATCCAGAAAAAGACACCTTCTACGCTAAATCAACCTTCAAACTAGAATTGTGATAAAATTAAAAAAACTATTTAGAAAAAATGTGTGATATTTAATTAACATTATTTTAATTATTTTCATTTGTTAATAAAAATGATATTGATTGTGGGTGTGTATATATATGTGTGTGTAATTTCAATGGTACAATAATTCATCATTAGCTTCAAACTATTATTTGCCTTATTCAAAACTTTAAAAGAAACCAACAAAAAAAACCATGTCCTACGGACTTCTCGCTGAGTTGGAAGAATTGGAAAGTCGCGCGTATGGACTCGTAGATACTCTTAAAAAAATCTTAAATGATCGCGTTGAACAAATACGACAAGAAGGCAACTGCAGCGTCGGGCTGTGTAATGAATTACAGAACTATATAATTCCCAAATTGAAAATTAAAACGAGACAGGATATCGAGGAGGAGAAAGCTATACGAACAATGCTGCGAAGTTTGGGTTACGTTCATTTAGCCTACGACGACCTAATAATACCTCTTCAAGAGTCTGCGTGCGAGTGGTGCAAACAAAAGTATGGCTTGACTGGCGATGAACATGTGATGGTTGTATTTTTTCTCAAGACGAAATGGATCCTGATAGAGAGTATATAGCGTCAAGTACACCCCACAAAGTTGACGACTTGCGAGAATTGGTTGAGGAGCATCCGGACGAGTCGTGTTATTTTGTGGAGGCGCAATTGTTTCGGAAAGTGTACGACAACGACGACAACGAATTGACACAGCGAATTTTGACGAGAAAATTTCATTCGAGATTTCACATGAAAAGAATCGTGTACCTCCACATAGCCGATAACCAGTACCCAAAACAGTACAGAGCGCTCAGCCCTTTTACATTTGAGCCTATCAGTTACGTAATGGAAATGGACACAACAGAAGAACAACTACGTAAATACGTCGACTATTTTACAAGTGCGCGACAAGGTAGGCAGATAGAGGGAATGCGTCCTATTAGAATCTTCACAAATGTTAGTATGACTTACGACGACCAGTCTAGAGTATACTTACATTTGTCGCCGGACATGGACGAAATAATGGTATTGGTGGCTAACCGTTTAAGTCTGAAAGGAGCTAACAGCAGCAACAACAACAGAGAAGATTGCTATCATACGAGTTGTCGCATTCAGCACACTCTGATGTTGATTAAAATTATGAACAGATGTTACGATTTAATATTGGATTTGGATTTTTCGGAATGTATATGCGATTGTGCGAATGCATCAGCGTTACCGTCGTATCCACAAACGCAAACATCGGTTCCTAGAGGAAAAATGAATTGTTAATATTTTGAAACGCTAAAAAATATAATGATTGTATATATCTGTGTGTACATATAAAAACAATACATTACAATAACATTTTACATTCTTATTGTTGCGGGGTTCATTAGAAATAAAAAAAACAATGGCTTGTAAATCCGATATACAACTTAAACGGGAACGATTCAACAGAGTGGTGAAAGATTTGAAGAGAATTAGTTACGAAAGTATAACTAGAAAGAAGTTTCTATACCAGGCGGAATACGCATGTCTGTGGTGTAAACGAACATACGGATTAGATGACAGAGAACGAATGCAAGGTTTACTTATAGTCACAGATAATTTACAAAAAGACTCTCTTGTACTACTCAGCAACGATGACGATAAAGATTTTCGTTACATGGCTAAATATCATCCGGTCAACGATTGCCCATTCGCGAAGGGAAGACTCTATGAGCAGGTGTATGGAGAAGACGGAGAACTTTCGAACTTGATTTTATCGAAAGGATTACACTCAGCTTTAGAAATTAAAACTGTCATAAAGTCATATATAAAAACTGGCGCGAATGAACAGCTCTACAATAACATCATGGATAATCAGTTCAGAAGAGTGTGTTACACTTTCGACGAAAACACTACGCTGAACGAAATATCGCGGTATGTGAAGTACTACACGTCTTTTCGAAAACGCTATTACCAGATTAATACGTGGGACACGGATAAAGGGAGGGTGCGTCTGTACTCGGCACCCTGTCCATATAGGGATCCATATCAAATGCACGCCGAAATACAATCTGATGTGACAGCAATCATGGTTTCTTTTCCGTGTCCGGCGGTGACCAGAAACGTATTTTACGAACACGTATTATTAGGAGACAACGGACACGCAAGGACTTGTTATCATACGGCCAATAGAATGACACACGCCAAGTTATTGGGAGAAGCGCTCTTAAACAATTTCAATGTATTGGTGGATTTATTCATTCCCGATGTAGCCATATGTTCTTGTGGATCACGTCCTCCTATGCCTACAGTGCCGTCTAACACAGAGGTGACAATATGTACGACTGGTCAACCGTTAACCTATAAAAAACCGACCGGTTTAAAAGCGATATGTTTGGATGCGATGAGAGACAAATTCAACTGGCGGATGATAGACGTTAAAGATATTTTACCAGCCACTTTGTTTTACTATTTTGATTGTAGATTTTCATAATGAACATTTATGTATTATATTTAACGCTTGCGAGCTATGACATTATATCTGTACAAAAAAAGAGCTACTGCATTATTAAACGTGGCGCTTCGACGGGCGTTACAACACAGATAACAATGTCATCGCTCGACAGCGTAAATATTTTAGCCTGTATTGCATTCTTGATTTTTGTAAAATTGTTATATTATTTTTTAAAATTCGCATACCGTATAATAATAAACTTATTGTACGTATTTAAAATTGTTTTTTACACATTGCTTCGCCATGCCCCGAAACCAGTAGCGAGACGTATTCGACTACTGATCGAAAATAAAGCTCAACGAGAAATTAGGGAAGCTGTTGGTGGTGCTTGCAAATGGTGTAGAAAAACCTACGATTTCGATTGCGACGATGAGAACGACTTTGTCGATCGACTGGATGAAAAACGGATAGATGCGAATACTCTCGCCACACAACACCCTAACTCTAGCTGTTCATTTGTAGAAAACAGACTCCGTCCTTTCGTTTTTTACAAAGATAACGAATACGAAAAACAAACCGAGGAAGCTCAAAAACTGTCAGACTTCATTTTGAAAAGGTGTTTGCAATCTAAAACCGTTTTGGCAGAAATTGTCGTAAATTACATCAAGACTGGTTACGGAAAGCCACAAGCCAAAAACATCTTTCGAAATTTGCCGGTTAATTTGAATTACCATTTTACGAGACCAACTACTCGAGAAGAAATAGTTAGATATGTAGAATATTATAAAGCGCGCAGATGGTACTACTACAGATACCACGACGACGCAATGGACAACGGTTCTGTAATCGTCGTTCCCGGATGCACTGTTGGTAATGCCAGTAAAGATATAAATTTTCAGTTCAATATCGGAGAGAACAGCGTAAACGTAGGTGACTCTATAGTAAACACCGGTAGAAACAATAACAGTTTAAACATTATTCGGATCATGCTTCAGACTCATTATCACACGGAAAACGAAGACTACGATTGCGATTACGATCATTACAAATACATTACGCCGTACATAGAAGACAAGAATTGTTACCACACCCACATCCGATTACAGCACGTAGCATTTCTAGTCGAAGAATTGCAAAAAACATACGACGTAAAAGCTTTCTTTCATTTTATACCTCGCTGGTTAACTTGTAACTGCGCTCGCGAAGATTTATACCCAAAAATACCAAATATTCCGAATTGCACGTCGAAATCGGGAAAGCCAGAGGTATACCACAATCCGTCCGGACTAGGCGGACTTTGTTTAAAAGCTATGAGACATTCGTGGGATTGGAGAATCACCGACGTCGAAAAATTCCTTCCACTAAAGTTGGCTGACTATTATTTCGGAGCTGGCAGTGAATACGAACACCCTTTGTACGGGTATTCACGACAACGAAACTAAATTAAATAATGGAATTTTACAATAAAACAATAAAATAGAAATTAAAATCCGTTAAAAGAAATTACTATGGTATATATAACTAGTTAGGAATATAGTTTTATTATCATTATAGGGTTCTATTTATAATTACATCACAATGAAACGATCATTTAAAAAAACGAAAATGGAAGAGACTCATCTAACGATGGATGTGAAAAGACAACGCATCTATCAGTTAATAGAAGTTCTCGAACGAAAAGACATACACGCTAAAAGAAATGATACGTTTAAAAATATGCTTCAAGCCGCTTGTTCATGGTGTACTCGCACGTTTGATTTAAGGTATAAACTAAGAATAGATTCGTTCTTGATGATATGCGAGAATCTAGAGGACTTTCTACAAATAATGGGCAACGATAGCACGGACGTTTACTTCTTACTTAGAAAACACCCCAAAGTCAGCTGTCCTTTTGTTGAAGACAGAGTGCGTCATTTGGTATTTCATGACGAAGAAGAGTATGATAAACAATCGGAGGAATCTCGTCGAATCTCCGACTATATATTGAAACGGGGATTTCACAATAAACAACTTATTCGAAACGTTCTTCGGGCTTATATACGAGAAGGAAAACGAGTGACATTGTCTAAAGAAATACTAAAAAATCAAACGATTTCAATAGCACATTTTTTGACGAAGTCGACTAATGAGTCGGAAATAGACAGATATTTAGAATGCTACAGAGCTTATAGAAGACACATATATCAAAACCACTATTAGCTCGTGGACGACGCCACAGTAGTAGTGATCATAAAACAATACTACCTCCCTATGGAAGACAACATGAAAATGGCGATACAAACGAATGGTTATAACGCTTTAAGCATCGCATTTCCAGACTGTCGACACAGAGAAAGTAGACGATTTATTAAAGATCGTCGTCGTAGAATAAAACCCACAAAAATAGTCTACGACGAAAACTGTTATCATACATCTTTGAAATACGAACAAATCTTAACGATCATAAATAAACTTAGGCAAAGTTATAACGTGCAGTTTATATGTAAGCCAATTCACAGTTCATCTATTTGTAAATGTCAAGCGATAGAAGACCTTCCTAGACTTCCACGATCCGGTTCAGTTCTACCCACGACAGCATCTAAAATTGTTCAGTACGTTCCCCCTCGCGGTCTGAAGGCGCTGTGCCTGTCGGCGATGCGTCACGAGTGGAACTGGAAGGCGATGGACGTCGAGCGAGCGCTGCCGGACAAGTTGACTGACTACTACTTCGGCAGCGGCGACATGAATTCGTCGCCCATGGGATTTTAGAAAAAAAGGAAGACAACGAAGAAAACGAAAAAAAGACAAAATAAAAAAAAAGACTTTTTGTATGCGTATGGTTTTGTCGTTTTGTGGTTTGTTTGTTAGTTAGTTATTGTATATATGTATGTATGTATATACCGCATTCGTTGTTGTTAAGTTTTCGGTTTTTTTTTTTTTTTTTAGTTTTAGTTTTAGTTTTAGTTTTATAGGAAAAGTAAAAATAAAACGTCATCGAAATCAAAACAGAAAACTGTCTCGTCTTCTTCTCTTTTCTATTAACGATTAAACGTTAAATATATCGAAGTAGTAGTTGAAATACCCCGAGTTTAGCCATACACAATCACAAACGATCACAAACATGAAACGAAAGAGACGCGAGCTCACCTTGTGGGACGCGTGTAAGGTGAATAAGCACAAAACCATGTGGAGATGGTGGAACTCGATTCGACGGAGAAACTATACTAACGCTAACGATCACTCAGAATGCATAGACGATTTAGACACCATCATGTCGCATACGGGTGTATCTAAGGTGTCTAAACTACAGCGGAACGAAAAACTTATGACCACATTCTCCGTCGGACTCAAACCAACCCCTTTTCAGAAGTCGGTCTTAAACACCATGCTCAGGGTTACCAATCATACGTATAACTGGTGTTTGTATTTGGTGAACGAGAAGAAAATCCCTCCCAAACAAGCCGTTTTACAAAAAATTATATGCAAACCGATAGCTACATATGTAGAGCCCGCATATCGACTGGAAAACGACGAATGGTTCTTCACCACCCAAATGCTCCCCATAAAAGCAACGGCCTGTAAGAACTTTTGTATTGCTCATAAATCCGCGGAGGCTAGAAACTCCGAGTTGACCAGAAAACGGGTTGACGGCGATTGCATTAGGCAGGGACAAATTGAAATTCCAAAACAGTATATTCGGCTGATGAATCATAGGGATGAATGCGTCGGACCCAGGTCTAAACATATAGTTTTGATGAAAAACAAATTTAAAACTCCTATTCGCATTAATCGAAAAGTAGACAAACTCCCACCCTTTAATCACGATTTTAAAATAACAAAACGACCGGATGGAAAATTTATTCTACGAATACCGTGCGACCCAAATTGGACGAGAAGAAACTCGTCTGGCGACTCTTTTGAGAAGAGTGTGTGTGGAATTGATCCTGGGGGTAGAACATTTGCAACGGTTTACGATCCTATTGGTAAGATCGTCTACCAGGTCGGTGTCGAGGAAGACAAGAAAATAGATATCAGACCCATTCACGACAAGATTGATGAAACGAGCCATCACTTGTCTAACGCTATGAATCGAAATCAACAGATCGCAGTCGAACAGAGAAAGGCGCAGATGAAGAAATTATATCTGAAACTGAAAACCAAAGTCGATACTATCCATACGACTCTGTGTTCGCATTTAGTCAAACACTACCAATTCGTTTCCTTGGGTAAGATATCTATTTCAAAAATAGTAAAAAAAGGGGACGGTGGAGATCTTCCGCGCAGAGCGAAGAGAGATTTGTTGTGTTGGCAACACTACAGATTTAGACAACGATTGTTGCACAGGGTGACGGAAACGGACTGTAAAGTAATCGTACAGAACGAAGCTTATACTTCTAAAAAGTGTGGACTGTGTGGTGTACAAAACAAGAAATTGGGAGGCAGCGAAACATTCGTCTGCAATTCGTGTGGTTATGAAACGCACAGAGACATCAATGGTGCGAGAAACATATTGTTAAAAACTCTGAAAATGTTTCCATTTGTGTAAAATTTGCATTGCATTGTATTGTATTGAAATGGGGCTGACACATCCCTAGTTCGATAGCATTATGTCGCGAAATCAGCTCGTAAGCGAAATAAAAACTTCACGTATGCTGATATTGGGACGTAATGCTGTCGTACGAAATGAGTTATAATATCCCAACCGTTCTATAATAAATTCTTATGACTATAATAAATTCTTATGAATAGTTTACTCTGACTACTTGTTTTCTTTGAACAAAACCCCAATCCCCTATAAACAACTTTATCATATACACAAAAAGATCGAAAACTTGTATTTTCGATAACTTTCTTATATAGTTATTTCGTAGGCGAATAGAGCGATCTGACTGGTCGAGTTTTTTCCAACCAATCGGAAGCCGTAAATTCGTTAAATTTAATAGTTGGTCGTTGGCGCCCGGTTTACGCCAAAAGTAACTTTTGGTCGCTTTTCTATTACGTCTACGGCGACTGGTACCCGTTCGATAATATGGGGTCGTTTTTCGAGTTGGCGACTACTCTATATATCGGTGAGTCGGCGACAACCGCACATATTTTATACAAAGTTGGCGACGACGCGATATAATGTTTCAGGGTCGATCCTACTGTGGCTATTTTATAAAAAAAAAAAAGTCGGCGACGACTCTTTCTGTCATAACTTTCTGTCATAACTACTGAATATCCCACTGAATATTCGTCTACGAATATATATTACTGAATAGCTCACTGAACGTCTCACTGAACGTCTCACTGAACGTCTTACTGAATAGCTTTTCTGAATATAACGTTCTGAATATAACTTACGAATAGCTTTCCGAATATCTTTTTTTTTTTTTAACCAACGTTCTCGAAGACTTTCTCGAAAACTTTCTCGACGACTTTCTCGAAAACTTTCTAGTAACAAAAAAAAAAAAAAAAAAAAAAAACGGCATTTTTAACGAAATAAAAATTTAAACAACAACACGCCTACTCTATTACCTTTCTGTACAGCTTACTGAACAACTTTCTGAATTCTACTTTCTGAACCACGTTCGTCTCCGCATACCGAAAAAAAAAAATCAAAAAAATAAAAAAAAATCCAAAAACGCGTAGTTTTCGCTCGACTTTTCACCGTTCTCGACGATTTTCCAATACTCACAACATAACTATTCGTATACACGATTTACACTCTAGAAAATTTATCCGAAATCGCATTCTACTCTCTTCGCCAATTTCTCTTTCCAAAATTTTGGAAAATTTCTTAAAGCGGGGTAAGGTCTATGCGCGTTTGGTAGTTATCGCAATTTTCGCTCAAATTTTTCACCGCTCTCGACGACTTTCTCTACAATTTTCCAATACCGAAACTTAACTATTCGTATAGCCAATTTACGCTCTATACAATCTAGACAAAACGCGAATTTACTTCTTTTTTTTCGATTTCTCTCTCAAAATTTTTGGAAAAAATTTGAAGCTGGGTAAGGTTATAAGCGTTATGATATGTACGTCGTATAAGTTTTCTGGTATAGACAGTTCTAAGCGTTTACGATATGTAGGTTGTATACGTTTTCTGGTATAGACAGTTATAAGCGTTACGATATGTAGGTTGTATACGTTTTCTGGTATAGACAGTTGTAAGCTTTATGATGGGTACGTTAGCTATGTACGTTAGCTATGTACGTTGGGTGGGTAGGTTATGTAGAGAGTTGTATAAGACATTTTCTAAAAGTTGTCGAGAAGACATTCTGTAGGTACGTTCTGTGGGGATATTCTGTAAGTACTTTCTGTAGATACGTTCTGTGGGGATATTCTGTAAGTACTTTCTGTAGATACGTTCTGTGGGGATATTCTGTAAGTACTTTCTGTAGATACGTTCTGTGGGGATATTCTGTAGGTACGTTCTGTAGGTACGTTCTGTAAAGTCGTCGGTGACGACGAAACTATAGCTTTTCTGTAGCGAAGGTTTCCGGATATGTTATATTGGGGTTGTATATATACATATATATATTAAGTCATCTACTAACAAAAATAGCAAAAACGAGGAAGACAGGGGTATATGGTATGGAGATTTTATTTATTTTTTTTCTCGTTTTACATACATACATACATGCATATTATACATTCTAACGAAAATAAAGCAAAAAAGCATATATTTTTTTTATAGTTTTCCTTCACTCGTATGTTAATAGTAAACGACTGTTGTTAGAATATAACTACTACCACTGTTGTCGTCATCGGCGATAGTCGAATATGTCGCTTACGACGACCAACGACACTATTGATAAAAACCACTTACGAAACGACTTCAATAGTTTTCGTGGTAGTCGTAGACGACATATACGTTTACGAGTAGAATAACTTGTTTTTTTAGCACTGTACACGAAAATGATATGTTTGTCCGATTGTCAATCTGGTCCCACTAGTAACACCATTATATGAATAGTTAGTTTATCACTTTGATTTTATATTTTTCTCCCCCTATATGCGCGCATCACAATACAATTATAATAAACAGTTTATATATATCTGGTTTACGGTTCCTTCTTTTTCTATTCGTCGTCGCCGCCGTCGTCGTCTTCTTTAGCTTTCTTAGCCTCTGTTTCTTTTTCTCTGTCTAGCGCGTCGAAAGAAAAATAACTGGTGGTCACCACGTGCTTAGGCTCCATTTGGCTTTTTGGAGCGTTGAAGTCCTCCAGTCGTTCGTTGAGAAGGAATATCTCTCCCAACTTGTAGTCTGCCAACTGTTTCAACTGAAGTCTAGCTTTCTTAAATTTAGTATGCTGATGTTCTGTAGCTAAGTTCTCTATGCAGCGTTTGAAGTATGACAGATCGTCGTAATATTGCAATCCCTTGAGAAAGGCAAGTCCCTGCGGCACGCGGAAATCGCACTTATGCCTGGGTTTGACGTATACGGGAATCACATCTCTTCTTCCCATAATCATTCTGCTAGTGAATATGTCTTCTACTCTCGGCCACAAGCCTTCCGACCCAGCTTTTGTAGTCAGAAAGAGCACCAGGGACGCCTTTTTAATGATTTTCGACACGTAGTCTCCTTCGTTGACGGCTGCGAGTCTTAGATTTGCGAAAGCGCTCTCGTCGTCGTACAAGTAAGCCGTAAAACCTCTCAGCGGACAATCTCGCAAATCTCTCAATACGTTGTCGGCGATAGCTCTGTCCTCTTTGGCGTAGACCAAAATCATGTCGCAATAGGGCGACGGAAGGGTGCCGTACTGTTCTAAGGCTTCTTCAACGAACCATTTTAGTTTTCCTTCCATGTCCTTTCTGTAGTCGTAGTCAGATTTTCTGCGTTCGACCTCCTCTTCGGTCGTCTCTCTGAGACGAGTTTTGACAATTTGAGACGGCGATATTACATCGTCGTCGTCGCTGCTGTTCGTTATAGTCTGCGTATCCTTTTCGCTACTGTCCTCTTCTTGTTCTGGCTGCGGAGCCCCCGTGGCTTCTACGACGGTCTCGTCTGGTACGAGTAACTCTTCAACGTCTTCTCTGTCTTTAAAAATTTGTTGCTCGCTTTTGTCTACCATCATGAGTGCTGTTATTTTAACGTAGCGTTTTGGTTTCTGTTTTTTTTTTTTGATGACTTATAATGCGCTCACAGGTTTATATAGATAGATAAGACAAATGTTAACGAATTTAAATTAGCATCAATTTCCGGCCGTTAATTGTATACGGTATCCTTTTATTTTTAACGTTGTAATGGCGCTTTTGAAATATATTATGAGGGGTACAAATACGTATGTAATTACAACGTAACTCAAATGTTCAATAATTCGTTAACTATTACTCTACGAAAGCGACGGCGGCGATGGCGACGAGTAACCGCGATATGTCTAACGATATCTATCCGGCAGACAAGTACCAACCTCCGACCTATACGGAAAGCGGTTGGGTCATCCTGAACATGAGAAAGCCCTACAAGTGGAGCAATTGTTTAGTCAATTTGTTTGATAGAATAACGTGTGGTTGGTTAACTTCCTATCACAATAAAATCACAGCAATTGCCGAACCGCCAAACGGTTGGTGCGGTACTAAAGTGTTAGTGGGAAATGTGTTTCAGGACGAAATTGTGTCCGCACCAAATGAGTCTCGTCTGGATATCAGAACTGACAGACCGTTAACGGCCGTCATAGTTAATGTTATAAACCCAGTATACGGCGACGAATATTCGTCTAGTTCTGAAGACGAAATTGGCGATGACGATGTTTTTGGTAGCACTTCTTCTGTTGACAGTGGTATTGAAGGTTGTACGAGATAGTGATTACAATTTGACTTTATGTATATATAAGGGGGGGTTGTGTTACTGTTGTTATTGTTGTTATGGGCAAGATAGAAAACTCGAAGATTGTGTTTAGGTATATAACATTTTTAATTTATAATTTTTATTTTATAAATATATATACATATGTACAATATGAAATGTTTAAGTCTTTTTTTCCTCCATACCACATCCTTTTCCGACTATCCATTTCGCAGTCGACGACGTTAACAACTAAAAAGTAATTGTCCTATAACCGTTTCGTTGTGACTATAAAAAACACCGAAAGCGGCGAATAGGGCAATTACGCCTTAGAAGGTTTTTATTCGGCAACGAGTGGCTGTCGAAAATAACATGGAATAACGGAGAAACAGTTTTTATCGCACAAATACATCTATTTGTTCCAGTTTATAGAATTGCCGGCAGCTCTGTTTATATCCAAAGCCGCCGCACACTGCATCGTAGACAGTTTATATACTTCGTTGTAGGCGTGTACCAGTAATACGAATTCCTTCTCAGCCTTGTCATTACGTTTCCACATCGAAGGTCCCAACTCCTTTACCACTTCCTCCGCTTCGTCGTGATGATACCGTAAACAATGATGTTCCGCTTTTAGATTTACCAGAGTCTATATTTTTAAAAAACAAAGACGCCGTATGCGTTCATTTTAAAATGGATGACTTATACTATGACCATCGCGAAGATACTTGGTACTGGTTCGATGGAAAAACAGTGAATAAGAGTCCATGTCTTCCAGCACTAGCGTTGAAAATGGTAAATCGTTAACACGGGTAAAAACATCAGGTTGGCGAAAGACGACGAGTAGTTGTTGTTTCTATAGGGATTTATACGTCTTTTTGTACTACGATAACAACAGAAGAAATTCTTTAGTCGTTTGAAACACATCGTCGCAGGACATATCAGTTACGTCTATGGTTGTCACAGAAACGCCTCTCCCTTTCAAATAGTTTGCGGATGACCGGAGTTCATCGGCTATCCTACGATCTTTAGCGGCACGTTTTCTCAGGTCACGAGTGGTTATATCCGAAGAATTGTTTTTATGTAAACAAGTCTTTTTTGTTCGTTAACCGTAATAGTTAACGTGTATTTCATTTAACGATACAAACTTGTTTGTTAAGAGTAATCTATCGTGTTCATTCAACGCTCGTCTGTTCTAGAGGAAACCAGTGATGTCTTTCGATAAGAAACTCTTATTCGACGAACCAAACATCAACGACGACATACGTAATACAACCACCATAAACGGTATTTGTGAGCACTACGTTAAACTCGGGAAAAAATTCGAATTTTCGGATTACAATAATATACAGACGACCATTCAAACGGTTTTATATTGTTGCGAATTGCTCAACGTCAAGAATGTCAAGAAATGATGTCGTCGATGGCGAATACCAAAGAGTTTCTTCCGAAATTTTGAGATGTATAGATATAAACGACATCGTGTTAGTGCATAATTCTAGCTCGGACTACAAAATCATACGTACGGACGAGTGCGATTTACAAACATCGTTTAAGGATTCCATTAATAGGTATTCTATAGATAATAGGAAAAACATTAAAAATGAATTTTTCGGTTCTAACGAATATGCGGATGACGTCATCGGCGACGACGATTTAGGAGAGAGTGGTGGTGGTGGTGGTGGTGATTACTACAACGATGATTCGGATACAGGTGAATACAACGATGACGTTGACGAAAACAAATACGGCGGTTCAAACGAACTAACTGTTGATAATAATTATGAAGACGACGACGACGACTACGAAACTAACTATCCAAACTATACGAACTCTACTACTAAAAAACGCACTAAGCGAAGAGATGGTGCTCTAGATAACGTTTACGCCAACCCAAAAGAATCTATATCGTCTTCTGTTATGTCGAGAACAAACTTCATTCATTTTATGATGTGCGATTTAAAAGACGCGTCTAAGTGGACCGACGTATTGAATCTGGTGAAAGCGCTGTACGATTTCATTCATAAAGACACGACAATTTTCACCAACAAAATGAAACAAAAGTCGAATTTTTACAAAAATATAAAAACGGCGGTGTACACGTTTTTAATAGACAATATGGAAAATAAAATAGACAAAAAGAGCTACAAACCGCCTAAATATATAAAAACTATACTGTTTAGTTGGTGTATAGAATTTTATACGAAAAATAAATTGTCGCGTGGAAATAAAACGTTCGCCGTCAGTAAAGTGAGACAGTTATTGTCGCAAATATACAACAAACCAGTAATGAAGAGAAAACTATTCAATAAACCGTTTTATTGTTAACTATACACACGCACATACATAACATTTGTTTTTATTTCACAACAAACAAATAAAGAAAAAAACAGACATATTCCTCTTTTTTGTTTTCTTTCTATTATATCCCATCGCTGTCGAAGTTTTTATAGGAACTATCCAACGTCTTCCAATACGATTCGCTGTCCAACAAGAAATCGTCTTTATAACCATCGCTTCTATAAAATGGTCTAGCAAGAGGCTTTCTCCTCTCCTTAATGATTTTAGCTAGTCGTCGCCTGTTTATAATATCAGCTATAATAACGGCTATTATCCAACTGGTTAGTATGATATGTATAATAGCTATTATAAAGTCGTCGCATCCCGTGAAATTGAAAGAATCGTTTTCTTCTTCGTTTTCCAAAATCGTCGTTAGAGTTTCAGTTGAAGTAATTCGACCGCTATAATTCTTACAAAGGCTTATAGAAGCCTCGATGTGATCTATCCAGCGTTCACTATGTAATAACTGTTCAAACGCCGCTGGTTCGTCGGCGTCTCGTATGTTGACGGTAACACTAGACATAATTATCGAATTTCGAAGTAGATACAAATAACGAAAACTAAAACAAAAACAAAAAATGAGTTGTACTAATACAATTTCGTATAAAATAATTCCATTCCTTTATCGTAATCTTCATTTATTCTTCTCGTCCTCTTCTTCTTCCATTCGCATCAGACTAGAATAACTCCCGATTGTCGGTTCTACAGTAAAGAAATTACTTTTCATAACGAAAAAATAAGCTACGCTTATAGTCATTAGGGGTATAGATAGGAGCAGGAATCCGAGCAAGCTAACGGTCTCTATTAATTTCTGTTGGTTGTGTAAATCTAGTACATTACTGAGAAGGTACATACCGAGAGTGAGGTGGTGAGAAAATATCACTCCAATTATGGTATGCCGCCAGAATATGTCCATGAGCGCGAACAGAATGTGGTGCACTATTACGATTATGGCGAAATACAAGCAATCCAACTCTCGCACTTTATTGTTGTCGTAGTAGCTAACCACTCTCATAATGTAGGTGACGGTCATAACGACTATTATTAACACCATCGCCGCGGTGACGTTTACCAGTAGTAGCATATTGATAGGATAAATCAGTTTTTTCTCTCTGTCTCGTTTCTCGGTTTTTTTAGCGTCCGCATCCGATGTCGATTTCAGAGCCTGATAACCTCCTTTTTTCTTACAGGCTAACGTGGGATTACACCTTCTAGCGCTGTGAATGAAGAAACCCACGCTTAAAATGGCCACAATTGCCATTACGCACAAAATGCTGATGAGAGCGCCCGGAGAAAAGTTGTCAGCACTATAATCGGTAACTATGTCGTAAATGCTATCAACGATAATTGGTACCCCGAGAAACCCGTGAATTACCAGAGCGGTTTTACTCGTGTATTTTCTACAGATTCTTCTGTTGAAAGCGTTGAATATGAGTATGCCTATTCCCACCATAGCCACACACATGTAGTAAAAATTCAAAATGTGGCTTTTAAAGTAATAGGGGTTGGTTGGTGTTGTTAAAATCGTTTGCTCCTGCATCTTTGTCGTTGGTTCGTGAAAAAAAAAAGTTAAACGGCAAAAGAGTAAGAAAAAAAAGTGGGTTTAACAAGATGAAATTTTATTCAATGCTATTATATTTAAGTGCCACAGATATCTTCTAGTGAACCTGTCAAAAAATACCAATACTTTGTTCTTAGAATAATACTTGATAATATTTCGTTTACGACTATATCTCGTATAAGACAAATGCCGTAAACCTTGAACCGTTAGATATAAATCGCTTTTGTTAGTCCCAATAGTTTTATCAAGAAATTCCGCGTTATACTCTTCGTCGACTTTAACAGTGCATATAAATCGTCTATTACAAATCATCTTGTGCGGTGTCGGTTCTCCCGTTAAATCGTGAGTAGTCCACGCGGGTGCTCCGTTTCTATTAGCCACTAAACCCACACCGGGTTTGTACAAGTACACGATAAGAGTGGAGTCTTTTACGTCTTTTTTATCGGGCGCCGCGCACTTCAGAGATTCGTAAAAGTCTCGCCTCCTACTCGATCCTACCGCCGTCGACCTACACAAAATCGTGGGTAACACCAAGCTGGTTATCGTTAACATTAACAACATGTTTCTCTGGTATCCGATGCGATTATATTAATAACGAACAGATGCGTTTTGAGTTTTTTATTTTTATTTTTAGCGGTTTCGGCTATATCTTCGTCGGCAAACACGCCGTCTAGTGATATTTCGTATGCCGTTTTTGAAAATAAACAAGAACCGTCCGGTTTTGAAGGTATACAGTTTAATAATGGTATTAATAGACAAACGATTCTTAAAGAAGCTCTACATTCTAACGAGTAAATAGCTCTCCTCGATAATGTGGTTTTCAATTGAACGTACACGTAAATATCGCCAGCATTGTCTTTGTCGTAGAAATAAGATACGTCAAATAACGGCGTGTCTAACTCTTCGCGCCGTTTCACTCTGGTCTTGAATCGATTTACGAGAGCCGTACCCGTTAGGCGAACGTCTGGTATCGGATAGTACTCGAACTCCCTAAGAAACCCGTTGGACAGGTAAACTCTTCGAAGCGTTAGCAGTTTTACGCGTCGTTGTCCGTCTCGAATGTACTTGTTAATTAACGACAATCGATATTCGTTAGCATCCGTTTGCGGCGTCACTACGGTAGACAAAGTATTTAAAAATTTATCCACGGAGGAAAACGTACCTAAAAGTTGTACTAGTAACTTTTCCGACTCGTAAGCGGGATCATCGTATCCATTAATTTCTATATACACCAACTTGTTCAAGGTACACTCTGGTTTGCCGTTTTTAACAATTGACATCGTTGTTGAATAGTTTATCGAGTATGTTGCTTTTTAACTTGGTACCGAATAGTAGTTTCAACTCGTGAGGATCGCGTCTCTGGTATACGGGTTCTCTGTTCGCCTGAATCATACCCGTGTGCTTATTACCGCCGTTGTATCTGTAGTCGTAGTTGCTGTTATTACCAAATATTCCGTTATGATTATAACCGCTATCTCTACCGTTATTGTTGTTAAATAGAGATGAGATCGGTGGCAGTCTCTGTTGCGACTGTTGCTGTTGTAGTCTCTGGGGAGAATTAAAATAATTTTTAAAAGGCAGTCTTCTCGCTTCTTCATTCGTATTTTCGTATGCGGACTGATGCCGCTGCTGTTGTTGAAATTGTTGTTGATTTCTCTGCTGTCCAACGATAGACGGTTGTCTACGTTGTTGTTGTTGTTGTCGTTGCTGTGATACATTTTGATCGTATAACATATTCATATCCTGCTCTTTCACCGGCGTTTGCATAGGCGCGTTGTTTTGCACGGGCAATTTTTGCCAACTACGCATATTCTCTTGCAATTTATCTACGGCGTTCGCCAACTGTCTGACGGTTTCGAATGTCATAGTCTGCATGTCTGTTACATTTTTGAGTTTTTTATTCATGTTAAAATACTCGCTATCCCCGCCACCGTTTTCTTCTTCCATAGCAGACGCCGATCTTTTATGCGTTTGCTGTTGTTGTCTATTATTCATTTCGTCGTTCATCTGTTGTTGGTATTGCCCCGTTTGATTATCCACATAATTACTATTTTGACTCTGCGTTCCGATAGCATTGTTATTAAAAGGTTGCTGATGGATTTGATTTTGATTTATCGTCGGCACAATTGGTGGTTGCTGCTGGTGTTGTTGTTGCTGTTGTTGTAATTGTTGATTAGGTGTCGCGTTTATTCTTGTGGGTTGCTGTACGTTGTATCTCATCGAATCGTTTTGACAATAATCCATTTCAGCGTCGATATCATTCTGATATGTTTGCAACGACGGCTGCTGCTGTTGCTGTTGCTGTTGTTGTAACGGCTCGTTATATTGTTGAATTTGTGGCTGTTGAGGCGGGTGATTGAATTGCATTTCGGTCTGAGAAGTCGGATTTCTCGGTTGCTGCGGTTGGGATGGTTGTTGTTGCTGCTGTTGAAGTAATTGAGGCATTTGATTAGGGTCTTGTTGCTGTTGTATTTGATTCACTCTGTTATTCATCATAGTGGTAGCGTTATTAGACAGGGAAGGGTTCTCCTGTTGATTTACAAAAAATTGCTGTTGTTTATTAGCGTCCTGATTTTCTATAACTCTTTGCTTTTCTAGTTGTATTTGCGATGACACCTGTGATGGCTGCTGTGGCTGCTCAATCGGTGCCTGTCTAGTAGATTGCTGATCGACGACGACGTTACTAACGCCGGCGACGCCACTATCATTACCGACCTTGTCGGTGGACGCATCAGTCATCTTTATAGGGTCTCTGTCAGCTCTTAAGAAATAATTATCTATCGGATACAAACTAGATCGATTAGATTTACTCAAATAGTTTCTCCTATCCGGTTCCGTTAAATATATCGACGCGTAGCCAAATATGTGATCTCTTATATCGTCATTTTCAGATCTGATTAATAATAAAGATTGAGGTTCATCCGTGTATACGACATTGGTGCCTTTTCTACCAGGTGTCATAACCAGACTCATATGCTCGAAATCCGTTTCTCTACTACTAATACTATAAGCCGGATAAATGTGTTTGACCCAATCCGTTAACCGCAATCGCACTTTTTTCTTGTTGCAATATTCTTCGTAAGCTTTCTTCATATGAGATAAAAAGTGAGTATCATTAATGATTGATGACACTCTTATACCTTCGCCCTTCACATAAACGGCGTCAGTTATGCGACCTATAACATATTTCGAATCGTGGTCGATAATCAGGGGAGAGTTGTTGCATTTTTTAGCTAGTTCGGGCAACCACGCTTCGTCGACAAAATATATAGAGTTTGAGACATTAGAACAGTCGTCGACCGAACAATTGCAATGATTGCACAATTTAACTCCCCAACCTTCTACTTTCAAAGAACACAAATTTCTGTCTTTCATGATATTTGTTTTATTGTCACTATATGCGCATTATATCAATCTATTTTAATCCAACAAACCTCCCTTAACTTGAGATAATATGGTTTTTTGTACAAATACCTTCGTATCCGACAGCGGTTGAATCGTGGTGTCGTCAATGTTTCCCTCGAAACAAAATCTTAAATTTTCTATATTATTTTTTGCTCTGCTCGTGCCCACTATTAAATTGTGCGAGTCGCTGTTCTTCTTGACGAATAGGCAATGTGGCGTGTCTATTTCGGCTCCTTGTAAACTAGCAACTGTACTGGTTAGTGCCGGCTTGATGGGAAATATTTCGACAACCGTTAAACCTTGATGGTCTTCTACACCGACTACGCGATTTTCCTTTTTTTTACTAGTTGGATTAGTTTCAGTTTTTATTTCCGTAGTAATATTTTTCTCGATATCTGTTATTTTTTCTGGCGGAGCGCATAACATGGTTTCTTCGAAATCTTCCATCACGGTGGTTTGCGTGTTAAAAGCTT
Source organism: Anodontia alba (assembly GCA_964016985.1). Lineage (NCBI taxonomy): Eukaryota > Metazoa > Mollusca > Bivalvia > Lucinida > Lucinidae > Anodontia > Anodontia alba. Next base: position 26,761,071 of record OZ024835.1, read on the forward strand.
TAGCGCGCATCTGTTCTTCGGCCTCGTGGATATCGAATATAAACTGATGATCGTTTTCGGTCGTGCCCATATCGGCCATCGCGTGCGAAGAATCATTGCCGGTAGAGACAATGATTTTGTTGATGCCGGAAACATTATTCTTCTGCCGTTTTTGTTTTAAACCTTTATTTTTATAGTACCGAGAATCGGAGCCTGCGCCTTTCTTTTTACACATTAGTTGCGTTAGGGGATATTTCACTATAGATTTACTTATTCTGATATTCGCTCGAGACATCTTCAACGTAAACGTTTTACCCATCTGTATATTCAACTTGTGATTCTCTCCGTTTTTTACCACTTCGAAACCCGTGACGGTTAATCTTATCAACTTTTGTAAGCGTACGAAAATCCAGCCGTATTCGTATTTCACATCATAGTTTACGGTCAGGTCGGCGAATTTGTACATGTTGGCGTAAGCGCAACACTCGTTAAACGTTCCTCGTAGCATGTTTAGGGTTTCTACGTTTGACGCGTTTCCCGTTTCGTTTATATTGCGTCTTGTATCCGAGACCTCTTGCTGAATGTTTATAAGATGTTTAGCTATCAATTTATGTTGTCGATAACCACTGTCAACACCGTCGTCTCTATTACTGCAATCATCAAATTCGATAGCGTCGCGGTTTTCTCTAATGTTAGCCGAGTCGTTAGGGCCCATCTCGCGTTTACATTCTTTCATTAACTCTTCCATAGATTCGTTTACGCACGATAGTAGATAACCTAGCAAGCCGCCTACGACAGTTAAAATGGAAGCGCACAGAAAATGAGCGTCCACGTCTATGTAGCCACATATGGCGTTGTAATCGTCCATAAAGTCGTTTAACAATCCGGTAAAACTCATCACTTGACATCGACAATTGTGAGTGACTATGTACGACATTCCCGAATATATATTTCTAGTCGAAGAATACTTGTCCACCGTACACGAAGGCGTTCCGTCTGTTGCTGGACCGAGTAAAAAGAGCGATTGATATACGGAGTCCGGTATTGGCGTTCTGTCTTCGCTACTTCCGACGAAATCCCAGTTGGGAAAATTATATTTCACATCCTCGAAAGCGGGGCAAAAATTCGAGTTCGCATTAAATATAGCTTCGGGTTTGAAAGCGCCTCTTTCGCCGTATACGGATTCTATCACTTCCAATACGTCAGTTTTTCGATATTTTTTGTAGTATTTTTGAAAGTTATCTTCCACTGTCATATTGTCCGCGTGTATATCACAGATTCGAAGATATGAAATATCCTTCCCGTCCGTGACAATGTCATCTTTTTTCATTCTGATCACCTGCCCATTCTCTTTTCGTATCCATTCGTAATCTTCGTCGTTTTTTTCTGTCTTGTCGTCGTCGTCGTCGTCACATTCTTTTTCGTTAGCTACGAAAAAGAAATCTTCGTATGCCACAGACGAAAACTCTTTTATTTCTTTCAGTAAAGAGTGCGCGTTAGGGTCATTGTTTTCCAGCATAGAATTAAATTCCATGACCAACGCTTTATACTTCGGATTGTTAGTTTCTCCTATGCGTCTGTTGTACTGTTTGAATTGACGCAGACACTCCTTTTTCGGAAACATTTTCTTTGTGGTTACGGAAATCATGTCGTGTTCCAAAATACCGTACAGAATTCCTTTAGCGCCGAGACCCGAATTCATAGTCATGGATTGGTTTATGGATCCCAAAAGACAAATCGTCGGCATGCGATCCACTTCGTCCGTGTCGAACGTTTGATGAAGAAAATAATAATTTATTATGAGTAAGAAAGTGAAAAATGGCGATTCTCTGCACGCTTCGTCGACTACAAATGTGTCGTAAAGCAACATGTCCGGTATTTTATTTTTCGAATATACGTTTAAAAGTTTTTCTAACGTTCTCTCGTGAGTTGTTCGTTTATCCCAAGGTTCCGGAGGCGAAAGGGTTTCTTTATGTTTAGCATAGTCTTGCGGACTAATCCATCTACTAAGACTGGCCTTTTTACAGCTACCACCGTTCATCGTAGGAGTTCTGTTCGCTTGCATTTCGTAGCAAATATTAAGCCATTTTTCGGCCGTGTAGCTCCAAAAATCGTTTAACGTTTCGGAGTCGCCGGTGTACACGTGCTCAGGATAATTATTAGAGTCACCGAAGACGTGTTCCATAAATCTGTGGTAGTCGTCTACATTTATTCCGAAAAATTTAAACACGGTTCTGTAACATTGAGGTACAAAAGGAGATATGTGTTTGCTCAGATATCCGTGTATAACGTTACCACCCATTCCCGTAGAAGCCATAAATACTGATCTAGAACAAACGCCTGCGATAGCTATGCTCGTATAAGACTTACCAGTGCCGCCGTTTCCCGTAACCGTAACCATTTTACAAGGTAAACCGTACTTCTGAAGTGTGTTGGCGCTAAACCTGTCAACAATGGCCGTATTACGTTCGGGAATGATGGTGTAACGGTCTTTACGTATAAATGGTAGAAAGTATCTGTTTATCCATAAATGATCTTGGGCCGTATACAGAGTTTCTATATGGTTCTGAGGACCTAATATGTTTGAGGCTTGTTTTTGTTTTACGAATTGAGTCCTATCTTCTCGTTTGTCGTTAATATCGCTACTGCTACCGACATCGTCATTGTTAACGTCGGCGTTAGAATAATTGTCCAGAGACTTCTTTATGAACGCTTTCAAATCTTGCAGTTTACGTTTACCAACTCGTTGATTACCACCATCATACATATTAGTTCTTAGTACGGAAACTTTGTGTTTTCTTAAATGTGACAGGATTGATGTCGTGTGTCAAATAAAGCAATCGTTCTTGGGTTTTCAACACAACTTCGAAATTTAATTATTTTAACATTTAATTGTTAATAACAAAGAAGTAGTGGATTGTTACGAACATCAAGCGTTTTGGTCATTACCTTTTTATTTACCAGATGGCATACCTAGATTTTGAGCAAGCGACTACCGTGATACTTTCGCGCGACGATTTTGACACGGTATGTCTCAATATTCTAGAAAAATGTTTCCCATTTTCGCCACACTGGCAGGAGGATTTAGGTTTATCTCCTCCAACACTAACAGCGAATTTGCAAGGACAAAGGACAGTTAGCAATGCGGGAACTCAGAGTTACGATAGCGGTACTCAGGCCGGCACAAGTGATAGTAATCAGAGTCGTAGTAAACGCAAGGCCGATATACAAGCGGAACTTTTAAACGATCCATTTAATGTAGATCCTGAAAAGGACCTTTTTCAAACTTTCCTGGTGGGTAATAATTTTCATAAAAGACTACTAACGGGTAATCCGTTAATAAGTGCGAAAATACCGAATAATGTTCACAAGAATTTAATATCGTCGTACAAAAAAAGCACCTCTAAAGGTAGAAGTTGTGTTCGCGGCGTTACTTCTTTAGATTGTGGCGAATATAAAAAACTAAAAGACTATCAATTGGATATGAAACGGAGAGAATTAAAGGCCGACTTCGTTAAGTGTAAAAAATACGTAGAAGATGAAAGAGAGTTAGTGTGTTTATATAAAAAATACGAAATTTCCATGGATAAATTCGTATCAATACAGTTAAACGAATTAACGAGATGGGCTATAACGGAGTCTTTTCAAAAACGTTTCGTCGATCGAACGATTAAAGATACTTTTTTCGCGGACAAACCTCCGTTTAAGTCGTCTCATGTTCTGTTAGACGGCCAGATGAATTATCTGAGAAATATGTACGTGGTGACACACGACGATAATATAAAGAAAATACACGCTTCGAGTAACATGAAAGCGTTATCGGTAAAAATGTACTCGATATTCATGGGGATCTTTGACACCTTTATAGAGCATCATACGAGGCAAACCTCTTTCGTTCACACCCTGCATGAAGACAGCTAACCAGTACGCGTCGTCACTGAACAATATTTCTCATAGGCGAAATTACAATTCGCTAGCTATCGTATTGACTCTGGGAATGGTGGTGCACGGAATGTCGTTCGTTAAACTGACGCAGTGGTTGCGAGATTCGACTAGGATGTCGTTCAGCGTTGATACCGGTTTCGGTGGTGACGAAGTGCTGCTACAAGAAGTAATAGAGACGGAATTCACCCTCTTAAAACCCATGGAAAAAATATACAGATATATAAATCGCAACAATTATTTTGACTACGAAAACCCTTTAAATGTCTTGTGTTCGTCTAACAAATGTTATGCGGACGTGATACCAGCCATTTACGCCGAATTTTGTTTGTTGCGACTCGTAATGCTTTTAACAGACGGCGGACGCGTTGGCGAACACTATAAATATCTAGACAGAACCATTTTAGAAGCTACTAGAAATAAACTAGAAGACTGGACGGATATGAACAATGCGGAAGACGACGACGACGACGGTGTTGGAGAGGCGTCAATTCTCGACGACAATAGAAACATAGCAAATGAACGCTTGAACCAGGTTAAAGAAAATATACACAGGATAGCCGGAAATTTAACTGCTGCGTATCCGGGACTCTTCACAGCTCTGTTACACATGTGTGTCACTCTTTTTAGAAAAGATTTAGTTATAAGTATATTGAGAGATTTACGACTGTTTCACTCTAAAGACTACCATAAAGATAGACGAGAATCTATAGAGTTATCAAAAAGAATATCGTATAAATTCGCAAACATTTGTAGACTCGTAACATTCAACGTGATCACCAGCACCAATACCGATACTTACATGGTTGAGACGATTAAAAAGCTATTAGATATACCAACATTTTTATTATTTAATGCTGGCGGCGATCACTTGTAAACCGAAAAGACTTCCGATAAAAAAAAAACTGAAATATGACTACCAACTCTATAATTTTCGTAGCCGCGTCGATACTGGCGCTATCGACTATTGCTACGTCATATTTAAGAGTTCAAACGCCTTCTCAATTAGTAGAAACTTTGACTTGGTACGATGAGAACGGAACCGAATCGTATACTATGAGCGTATGGGAAGGAGAGTTTTATAAGGGAGAAGTGTTCGGTATCGGTATGCAGTATTTTCTAAAAAATAAACACATTCCAGATCTGACGGAATTCATTTTTTTAAATTCTCCAACGACGGACCCCGCACTTATAGATTGGGCGAACGAAGGAACACCTTGGAATTTACAAATTTTTTCATCCGTCTACTTACAAGATTACGAGTACGTTTTGATTAAATATAATTCTACCGGTAGCAATCCACACTACGAACAAATTCACCTAAATCCCATTAAATTCGAAGTCGTAGTGCGACGAGTTTTAAATCAAGAAGCTCTTCTACGAGTTAAAACCACGTTGAAAGGAGTGAAGGTTCACGCAAATGCCAGCGTACAACTTAGCATTATAGGAGTCGACGACTGTCAATTTACCGTGGCTGCTTCTAAAAACTCTGTATACCTACCTATGCAGGAATGCGAAATATATTACGGTATTCCGTTTCAGTTCGTCTTGGCCACGGGTCCCTTCCTCAGTTCAGAAAATTCTGAGGTTTTTAGTTTAGTATGCGATTTAAATCTAGATAACCAAACCATAAGCACGGGAAATATAACCAACATAGACGCTCCTATAGATAGCGTTCAAGAAATAAACGATTTTATTTCGCCGACGATTAGATTTGTGAGCGCAACGGATAATTCTCCGATAACCGAAGCATTTCTGGGCGACAGAGTTCGACTACTGATAGACATTCCTCAAGAGTATAGAACGAATTTCGATATAAAAATAATAGACTGTTCCGTAGATGGCGAACTGGTGTTACAAAACCAACAGCCGCTTACCAATTATTTCTCTGCCGCAGAACGATTGGGTAAAGGAAGTTTCAGTGTGGATTTTTCGCTATTGAGAAAACTTCAGCAGGGTGTTAACGAACGATTAGTAGTCGTAACGTGTACGATAGACACTTGTTTAGACACTTGTGATACTTCTACTTTGAGACGACGAAGACGAAGTGTGCGAATCAATCGACGACTGAAAAAAAGATACAAAAGTTGGGGCTTTGCGAAGCAAAAAAGAATGCGCTAAGAATGAAAAACCATGAATGCAGAAAGAAACCCATCGTTTCAATTATATTTAATGTTGAAACGCTAAAACGATGTTAGCGTTATATATTTTATTCGCGTTTTGCTAAAAAATGAAAACAATGTCTCGAACAATTATACGTTTGGTGTTTATTTCTATCGCGGTAGCTGTAACAGCCGCCCAGTCCCAAATACCAGCCGTAGCCGTATCTAATTCCGTCGACACGTTAGATTTCCTGGATGGCGATGGAAACGTTTTATATAGCTTGGTGTCTTATGCGGGCGAATTTTATAAAGGAGAGTTGTTCGGTGCTGGAGTTTCGTACAATTTTAAAAACAATATGTTATCCGGTCTAGATAAATACATGTTTTTGTCCGCCAGCCCGGCAGATCCCTCTCTCTTAGATTGGTCGTCGGGAATAGTGGCTCCGGCAGAGAGTTTGCTATTGTCTTCTGTAGATTTAGCTAATCAAAAATTCGTTCTCATGCGATATTTGGTAGCCGATGATAGCGATGTATACGAGTTGTTTCAATTAGACGGCGTACAGTTCGACGTTTCCGTAAATCAATGTTTAGACGATCAAGTATCTTTAACCGCCGCCAGCTCTCTCAAAGGTATGCCAGTGGATTTTAATGCGGGAGTTTTGTTGACCGTAATGGGAACCACGTGTCAGTATACTCTTTCTCCGGGCGATCCATCCGTGGTAATCCCAAAAGACCTCTGCGGAATATCCTACGACGTGGAGTTCAACTTCGTTCTAGCTAGCGGACCCATCGTTACAGCCGAAAATTCTCAGATGTACAATTTGGTATGTTTTCAAAATCTCTCCAATGTAACTGTGGAAACTGGAAACATCACCGACGTAGACGCTCCGGTGACAGCCATACAGAATATAACCGATTTCGCCATACCGAGTATGTCGTTCGTTAGCGTAGACGACGGCTCACCCATAACCGAGGCGTTTCTGGGCGATATGGTTAGACTATTGATAGAAATTCCTTCCGACTATAGAACCAATTTCGACATCAAGCTAACGGATTGCGTTCTGGACGGAGAACCCGTACTACAAGACGGATCGCCTCTGACGGGATTTCTATCCGATCCGGTCAAACAATCCCAGGGAGTTATCGTTATAGATTTTCCCTTGTTTAGAAAACTTGTGGGGAATCAGTTGGAGAGATTAGTGGTTATGCAGTGTACGATAGAGACCTGTATAAACGCTTGCGCGGACTCTAAACGCCGTAGACGACGGTTCGCTACAATACCGTTTCTGAGATTTGGTGGTGGTCGACGCATTAAAAGTGGTAGGAAAGGGGTAGCTGGTATCGTGGAGAAGAAAAGAGTGTATCATAAGACGAAATATTAAAAAAAGATTATAATAACGTGTTAACGATATTTTACCCGCCGTAATGTTATGTTGATAAAATAAAGTGTACAAAAAAAACAACCCCTCCTTTCTCTTTTTTTTTTTGTTTTACTTCGTACGATGAATAAATTACTAACTAAAGCTTTTGGGACGAAAAAGAATGATGTTTCATCGACAGAAGTCAATTCGTTGGCCGACGACGATGGTCGTAGTAACAACGAGAAACAGTTATTGGTGTCAGCGATAAACGTAAACCGTAGAGAGACAGATGTAAAGACGGTTTACGATATGTCTACGAAAACAAAAGTGCTTCAGTCACAGGTATTGCCGGAGTATCGTCGTTTACTTAATGCAGAGAAGATTCGAGAAGACAAAAGAGATAAAGTGGTGGCTACCGTTAAATATCTAATGAAATCTAACAAGAAACACCGTAACTTTTTAACTCATAAACAAGCGGATAAGACTCTGACGCGAATGCGTAAAATAATAGATCGAAAAGACATACAAGACGATATAACAAACGAATTAAGCGACGAACTCTATTCTATGTTGGCTAATGGTGACGACGACGACGACGACGACAGTGATGGAGTAGACGACAATACTAACGCCTTCGGTGGATGCAAACGAAATACATCTGATAGAGCGTTGTGTTCTTCTATTATACTTCCAGATGTACCGAATACATCGGAGCCAGATTTAACGGTTCAAAATGTCATATATTGTAAAAACGTTTGCACGCAGACGGAAGATACGTGCTTTACTGAGACAAGCTGATATTCTTTGTCGTATTTGATTGTTAAAAAAAATAATTAAATAAAAAAAAAAGAAACGGTTATTTTGTTATATCAAATTTCAAATTGCTCAGTTATACGCAATTAATCGATAAAAACCCAATTACGTCTGCTACTGAAACAGATTGTGTGAAATCATGCTGTGGATACAGTGTTGCATCGTTTTCCTTTGTATAATAAAACATTTAACCGTGATGGGTGCGACAATTGAACAGAATACAGAGCTATCAACTAACGACCGCTGCGGAAAGCTTTCCGATGGTTTTGTTTTCAAATTAACCAATGCGTTAGCCGTCGTAAATACTACATCGGGACAAGTATTGTTCAGCGCTGGCTCATTAGTTTGTATACGGTTAATTAGAAAAACTTCGCCTGTGGATAGAGAAATCAACATAGACTGTAGAATGGCTCCTTTTCTCATGGACACATTCGATGAGTACAATGTATTGATCAAGACGTTAAAAAAATTGTACAGGATGAACAATATGAATAAAAGGAAGAACATTGTGTGGTTAACAGCAGATATTTACATGGTTAATAACAATCGGTTTGCGTGTAAAGAAGAAAATTTTTCAACTAGCTTGTTGAGTTATAGGTTTTATATTACAAACTCGACAGATGTTCGTAGCGGTTCATCGAAGAGTATTACAGAAAGCTATAGGACCACTACTACTACAACTTCCAAACAAGTTAATACATCGGTTTTTTCGCCAGTCGATACAACTACTGGTACAACAACTATTACAACGGGTGGCAGAAAGAATATTCGAAAGAATAATACGGCGCTCGCTGATACTGCTCCGGAACAGATAATAGTTTTCGATGACGAAGAAGAAGATGAAAAACAAACTACAAACTCGAACAACAATTCATATGTACAGATAGTTACTCCTATTTACATCGAAGGCGTGCGTTATAGGGATAATAACGAGGATATAGCTTGGAATAGCACTAAAATAGGATTGGTTTCGTTTTTCGGCGTCTTCGTATTTTGTTGTACTACCATAAGTGGTTTTCTAGTCTACAGGACTCTTAAAGCTTACATGTGTGTCGAAAATTGGGTGCAAAATGGAATCGTATAGATGTGATTTTTCCAATGGAAAACATATATCAATAACGGTGTGATAGATCAATTTATTTACGGACAAAGATTTTTAGAAAAATAAAAACCATAGTTTTATATATGTATATATAGTATTCCGACGACTTTACCATAATGAAGATTTTGGTTATTTTGTATATACTAATTTTTTCGCTATGCGAATGTATGGCTAGATTCACTTGCGGAAAAGGAGAACTACAGACGAAAATACCACCGAGTATGTATTATCGTTATTTAAATAAAGAAAAGGTTATAACAGCCAATACACACATTTGTATGAAAATGCAACAAGAAATGGATCCGAGAAGATTCTTGATTGCACCACCTGACACTGACGACGACTTTCATTGCGTTATAACGGACGCTTTCAACAGCCCGAAAAGATCACCTTTTAAGAAGTTTACCCAGGCCGTAGATACTCTTATATCTGAACAGCCAACTTATTCTCAAGAAGATTATATATTGGTTACAACGGATATTTATAGGTACAGAAACAAATATAGTTGCGAGCCTTTAAATATGACTAAATTGTACAATTTAGGGGTCACCGTGTGGGTAGTCGGCGCAAAAGAAGCGGAATTCGTAACCGATAGATCGAAAGATGTCGCAGAGGACGCTGTAGAGGACACCGTCGACGAAGCCGTCAGTAACGAAGTGGATCGAGTAGAGAAACCAGAAATAAGGAAAAATAAAAAACCAAAACAGAGCATTCCTAACATAACTGAATTAGCGGTATCCGTTGAAAAATCCGCTCACGCTGATGCCGACGACGATGAGGGTAATGTAGATGAAACCGAATTGGCGGCACCCATTGAAAAATCTACTCGCGCTGTCACTGACGACGACGATGGTGGTATAGATGAAACATCGGCTTTTCTAGAAGAAAAACAACCGCCACCCGTAAGCGATAATGAGCCAATGTATGCTGATAGACAACCGCCATCCGCAAGCGATAATAAACCAATGTATGCTGATAAACAACCAACAGTGGACGAATACAACGACGACTATGATACCTACGATGACTACGATGAAAATCAACTAAAAGGTGACGATGAAACACCCGATACCGCAAAAGAAAAAACGATTGATATTAGTGAAATCGAGAAACTAAAAAGTAAAGAAAATAAAAAAACTGTCCCGTTAAATAACAAAAGTGGTAACAAAAAAGACGAGTATGATGTGAAATTCATAGAACCAACGCTTATAACGGACACTGCTGATAACGAGGAAGAAGAAAATAAAAGTATATCACAATTTCATATGGCGTTGATTATAGTAGCCGGCTTTCTTCTTTTTGCTTTTATTGTAATAACTTGTAAATTTATATATATGCAATTATGTTCTAAGTATTCTAGGGGTGATAGAGCGTTTATTAGCGGATCTCGTACAGTTATACCGGTCAGAGCATAGGAGTACTGTATATATATATTTAAGATGAGCTCAGTCATTATAGTTTATGTTTCGTGTCGAGTGCAATGTATGTGTGCGTGTGTGCCTTTTTCCACATATCATATATATGTTAATTTATTCTATTTTCACCTAGTCCCATCCACAAATTATATAACGAAGTTTTCGTTTCTTTCTTTCGTGAATTATTATTATTGAACATTAAATAAAATTTTAACCCTAAAACGGTATTCATCGTTATATTTTATTTTCATTGTCACACAAACCCCATCCCGTACATCAACAGTAAAAAGCACGGCGGATTTGGATATCAGTTATGCACTGTGTTATTTGTTTAAATCGTAGTAGAATATACAACGTATTTGATTGTGGTCACATAGCTTGTCCAGTATGTACTAGTAAACTGGCCTACCTAAATAAGAAAAGGAGATGTTATGTGTGTAGAGAACCGACAACGATCGTTATCAGGTTATCGGAGAGTTCTATCATAAAGTTGTTATACGACGAGGATGACCGAAATCGCACTGACGACGAAGTTAAAAACTATATCAATATATTTTCACCAGTAAACGACTCGTCAGAGCACGAACGACAGTATAAATTGTTATTCACGGACGAGTATATCTTACAATACGAAACGGCTCTCGTCGGTTATCTGAATAAATGGGGAAAAATAGCACCAGATACTTACGAGTTTAATCCGATATGCGCTATATGTCAAAAATTTGGAGCGAAAAGGAACGAACGTGAATCGAATAGTGGGTCCACGGCGACAGCATCTTTTAACCGATCATTACTTTGTAATCTGTACTACAACACGGTTCCTTGTACGATATATTCCATATTAGACGCGGCTGTCGTCTCCCTATTATCGATAGACGGATTGAGAATAGAAGATGTTTCTCCAAGAGATGTCGCTTACCATTATTTTCAAAATAATTGTGTCGTATTCGGGAACGAAACGGACAACTGCTCCGATTTATTAAGAAGTATGCAACACGATTACCTCTTTCATGAGAATCCTTATAAAAAACTCTTTACGGCGATAATTAGTAATAAACTCAAAGTGTTAGACGTGAAAAACAGAATTTGTCCGTGTAACAAAACGAAAGATGACATCAAAGATCTTTTATCCGGCAAAACGGTGGACGACGGCTACGATAATAATTCGACCGAACTCGAAAATTCTGAGGGATTTCTATTCTCGGATGGCTTAACAACCAAGTTCTCTATGGAGACTGACGACTTTTCCAATAAGCACGACGACCGTATGGATCTTTTAAGAAAAATCACTTCTCCTCTAAGACGTTATATAGACAGCGATATAATTGCCGGTGGTGGGTTTACGGTAGACGACGAGGACGACGAGGATGAAGAAGACGAAGGTGAAGATACCGCTACGGGATTACTAGTTTCCTCGAATAACCTAATACCAACAAATTTATACGACGAAACTGATTATATTTCCGATAATATGCCCGACGACTTGAATGATAGTTGTGTCGCCGATGACAACGAGTACGACGATGAAGCCGAAGAACTACTCGGAGAATTGAATCCTCGAGAAGAACGTATGGCGGCCAGAGAGGCCGAATTGCTGATTAACGGCATCGACGAAGGCGTCGATGGTAATAAGAAAACGACTATGCCGCTAGAACATATAGTACCATTGTCCGTCTTTTCCACTTGCGAAATATGTTTAGCCCAGACCAAGTTTTCTAATTATGGATTAATGATGGCGTTGACCGCTAACGATACCGATAGGGATGGTCTGTTCAAGGGTTCCGACTTGAATACCGTTACTAGTATAAGTTTGCGAAAGCAGGCGAGCAATATAGAGAAATATATCGACAGAACGTACGATCCGGAGAGCGAGAAAATAGTGATAGACGACTCGTTCCGTCTACGGGTAGAAAACAAGTTTTTTCGGCATTTAACGGGTTGTTATTACGCTAGACTAAAATTCATTCCTATCAAAATGTTATTCAAATCGTTAACGCAGTTGAAAAATATAGACTTTTCTAACCATACTTTTTTTAAACTATTCGATGGGAATAACAAATTATTGTGTTCTAAAACGTTTCTGTGTTATTTCGTAGAGGAGAAATGTAATCCATCTAAGCGTGCGCATCTTATAAATAACAATCCTCAAATTTTAAAATTTATTCAGAATTCGTTTATCGCTCATCGCTAGTTCGCGAAATGAACGATGGTATCGTTCATAGTCATATTCGTAAGCTGCATATTAATTGGCAAAGTTGGTGGGCTCTGCAGATGTGCTACTGAAGACAAAGACATTTATGCTCACGTAGGATTTCCCAAACTAATTGGGCCAGTAATAGGTTATTTACCGCAAGGGGAATGTATCGAAGACATAAACGTTGTTATGGGACCTGTCCTTTACGAATTCGTCAAATTAGACTTCCCGCATTTTTCACATGGATTTATTACTCAAGTCAATACTACGGCGGTTAGTGGTTGTAATTCTACGTGGATTCCGATACCTAACTTACACAAAATGTATATAACAGCGAACGGAACCCTAGAACACGAAAATAATCGAATAAATGGATTCAATATAGAAATTATATCGTCGTCGGCGTCGCCACAGTTATGGGAACAACGACAGTCATTTATCAAGTGGATGTTTTTGTTATGTTTTCTTTTCATATCGCTTTGTTTTGTACCATTTATATAAATGAAATATAAATAAAATAATAAGAGAGTTTTTGGGGTTTTTTCTGTGTTCGTTTTATTTTCTTTTCCTCCTACTACAGATAGCAACTAAAACAATGGACGAAACTCAATAATGAAAATATCTATAATTTTACAAATCGTCATCGGTATCATTAGTAGCGGTAACGACTTCTTGTATCGATTGGTCGACACCAACACTACCTCCCTCCACCACCTCATCTTCGTCGTAGTCGTCGTATTCTTCTTCTTCTTCTTCTTCTTCTTCTTCTTCTTCATAATCCTCCGCTGGATCTGGAATAAGCCCCTCGTCTATCAAATTATCCACCACGGTTGTATAACCGTTGTCCATATCGCGTGTACTAATGTTCTTATTTATCAACATGAGTAGTTCACTGGTTAAGCAATTTTTAATATCCGCAAACTTTACCCTAGGTTCGTCAATCAATTTTTGTATGATATCTAGTATTAGCCTGTAAGTATCTGGAAAGTACGGTTTTTTGTCGTAAAGCGCCGTTAAAGCCTGGTAGTGATTTTGCAATTTTACTTTACCGTTTGTCCAAAATGCGGCCTTCGGTAGAGAGCCATATTTGGGAAAGAACATAGCCCACAACATTTCCGCTATGATGATAGCGTAGTCGGCTATGAGTTGGTCCTCTAGCGTACCATCGAGTCGTACGTTAATCATAGTCAAATCATGTCTCCTGTTGTGAACTATATTTTTACCAAGCATTTCGTTTGTAAAATTACGTCTTAAGGTTATAGCATCCGAATTTAAAGATACACCGAGCTCCATGCGATCGATTATTATCTCGTCCATATGGTTGAAAGACACCACCGCCCCACATAAATCTCTCACGTAGTATCCCTCACGAAACAACACCTGAAGAACGAAAATTAAACCGTCGATGGCTAATACGGCATTGAGGGGTTTTACTTGTCTCGTTTCTTCATCTACACTCATGTCAAAATTGTACCAATAATGTTGGTATTTTATTTGATAATTTTTCTTATCCTTTTCGTATTCATTTATGCCGAGACTTTCCAATACGTTCTTATGACTGTAGTCATTCAACTTATCATTTATCGTGTCAGCCAAATTTGCTAACAGTTTACACCTAGCATTGAAAGCCTCTTTCGTATAATATTTGTCGACGTAATAAACTAGTACAGGAACCTTTCTAGTCTTAATTTCCTCGTCGTCGAAGTTACTCAGACAATAGCGGACGAAGTCCGAATGTCCATGTTCTCTATACGCCACCGTATACGTCTCGTTGTTAAATTGGATTTTGAATGGTTCGGGAACTGGTAGTACTTCTTGATTGGCACTACCTTCATTCATGGCGGATAATTATTGTTATATATATTATACTCCCGACAAGAGCAAAAAAAAACGAAAAACAAAACAATCTTTTAATAATCATTATAACAATATATATATACAACATGAAAGTTACCCGTATTATATTTAACGAAATATCTTTCGTTTAACAATCGTCACAAAAATCTCTCGTCATTTCTCCGCGACACCACTTCTCCTCCGACTCACCTAACGAATGGAGTATTTTATACTCAAACGTTCGCAACATGTAATCCATTGGGATAAACTGAGTGGTGATCTGTTGAACATTATACATCTAGAAAGAACCCGTGACGACCAAGAAATATCCGCTAACCCGGATCTCTCGATTACTGGACGAATTCGATGCGCGCTATTAGCGGATAAAATACGTCCCGAAAACATCACATTTAACGAAACCACCAACGCGTATTCGGTAACGAAACGACACTTTACGGATAAAAATCCGTTATTATGTCCCTGGGACCACGAGAACTGTCTTTACCCTTTACTTCTCACCGTTTTTTATTTGGACACCAAAAGATGGATACACCAATCTAAACTGCCGCCCAGAATGGCCAAAAACAAACTAGAGTTTCTCTTTTCTAACAACGACAATACTGATAAAGACAACAATATCAGAATCCTTTGCGGTGTATCCGATCTAGCATTCAAATGCATGAGAGAAATCGTCTACAAGTCCGATATATATTCTACGTGGAAACTGTTATAAAATTAAGCGATCGAATGCTCGCTCTTCAATCGTTATCCATATCCGAATAGTCGCCATCGTCATTTTCGGAATATACGCCGTGCGTAACATTCTTGTTCACTTTGATCCACGGATACACTTGATATTGAGTTTTATACGTAAAAGTCAGATGAGAGTAACTTTTACATAGCATGATGGCGCACAAATAAGACGTCACTAAGTCGTCGGAGGACGTTCTAGTTATTTTACCGGAATACGACCTTTTGTTATGATTAAATTTAAGATGCATACACTCTTCTAGAAAATGGCTCATTATAGTCATAGATGACGGCGAATTTCTGGCATGAGAGCCTATCATGCTAGAGAAATAAATTCGCCTATTATTTGACATATTTATACCTAAAGAAAATATAGCGGATTTTTCGATACCCAAATTAAAACCGAATACGACTTTATTATTCTTTCTACGGTTTCTAGTCATATATAAATACATAGCGTAGTCGAGTCTATCCGATGTGTGATTTACCAGCTCGGAAAACTTTTGATGTATCTGAGCTACTCCCGCTTGCGCGGAATTATTTTCGACGGCCACGAAGAAATTCAGGAACGTGTTTGGTTGAAAGATTCGTTTATTAAATTCTATGCAGTCTCTCATCACTTCGGCTATTATACGAGGTACCTCTATTACTTCGTTGGACGAGAGAAACCTGTGATTCATATACGTGACCACGCATCGCTTGTGCAGCTCCGTATCGTCGTCTAGATGTGGTTTCAACACACACGTGAGTCCTATACCGGACTGAGTGTCAGCGTTGTAACTAGGATCAACGTAGACGAACAAATCCACGTGTGATAATAACTGTTTATTCATGAGACGCTCTTCGCGAGTTTTATATTTATTATTCAATAAAGTTGCCTGCTTACTCCTAACGTCTAACTTCTTTACGTCCAAGTAAGCCGATCGAGTTTTTATAAAATCGAAAAACACCCCTTTAAAAGCCGTATTCTCTGTCCCATCATAAGTAGAAGGATCTCTGTCTCTAATGGCTCTCTGAAGATCCGATTTTTTAACTATTCCCAATTCGTGCTGGTACGCCGACGATCGACTAGAAACGAATTGAGCCGCGTAGTACGGCGGCGCGTTTTCTTCGTTTTTACCACCAGAAGTCATAACGTCCGTCACGAGGCGATTATCCTCGGAATAGGTAATGTAGGGAGGAATGAAAAATTCTAGATTGGGACAAGCTCTCTGCGACGATATGAATTTTTGGTGATTTTTATTCGTACAGAAAAACGTCATTCTAAATAAGTTGATGTCGTCGCTGTTGTGTAGATCCACCAACACGTTTAAGTGTAAATCCGGGTTGTTATGTACGGGACTGGAAAAATAGTTTATCTGACAGTGCG
This sequence comes from Anodontia alba, assembly GCA_964016985.1. Classification (NCBI taxonomy): domain Eukaryota; kingdom Metazoa; phylum Mollusca; class Bivalvia; order Lucinida; family Lucinidae; genus Anodontia; species Anodontia alba. The sequence goes on from OZ024835.1 coordinate 26,777,934, forward strand.
GTCTGTGACCCATGGCTAAAATGGTCGCGTGATTATTGCGAGGTATACTGTAAGCTTCGTCGGTCATCACCACGTGAGAATCGTTACCTCTAAGAGAAGCATCCTTTGTGGCAGACGCGCAAGAAACTTTATTAACGTGATCATAGCAACCGTCCTTGACAGCGGCAAATTTATCTTTAGATAGAGTGGGATCGCCGTGGTTATTGTTATAATTAATGTAAAGATTCAGAGAATCTAAGGGTGTCGTGAGGAGGTTTTTGTGAGAGTTATTGAATTTCTGAATCAGATGTTTCACTTCGTTGTGCGTGGTCGTCACCATGTGTCTAGACTGTGCTATCAACAGTAGCTGAATATCGCGAAGACAGAGCATCGCGGACGCGGTTATCCATTTTTGAACGGTGGTCTTACCGAGCCCTCTTTGTATTATAGAAAGACTGTGTTTTTTCGGATACATTTTCATGAGGAAATGGAATTGGTTGGCGGCGAATCCCATATATTCCGAATTGCACGTCGAAATCGGGAAAGCCAGAGGTATACCACAATCCGTCCGGACTAGGCGGACTTTGTTTAAAAGCTATGAGACATTCGTGGGATTGGAGAATCACCGACGTCGAAAAATTCCTTCCACTAAAGTTGGCTGACTATTATTTCGGAGCTGGCAGTGAATACGAACACCCTTTGTACGGGTATTCACGACAACGAAACTAAATTAAATAATGGAATTTTACAATAAAACAATAAAATAGAAATTAAAATCCGTTAAAAGAAATTACTATGGTATATATAACTAGTTAGGAATATAGTTTTATTATCATTATAGGGTTCTATTTATAATTACATCACAATGAAACGATCATTTAAAAAAACGAAAATGGAAGAGACTCATCTAACGATGGATGTGAAAAGACAACGCATCTATCAGTTAATAGAAGTTCTCGAACGAAAAGACATACACGCTAAAAGAAATGATACGTTTAAAAATATGCTTCAAGCCGCTTGTTCATGGTGTACTCGCACGTTTGATTTAAGGTATAAACTAAGAATAGATTCGTTCTTGATGATATGCGAGAATCTAGAGGACTTTCTACAAATAATGGGCAACGATAGCACGGACGTTTACTTCTTACTTAGAAAACACCCCAAAGTCAGCTGTCCTTTTGTTGAAGACAGAGTGCGTCATTTGGTATTTCATGACGAAGAAGAGTATGATAAACAATCGGAGGAATCTCGTCGAATCTCCGACTATATATTGAAACGGGGATTTCACAATAAACAACTTATTCGAAACGTTCTTCGGGCTTATATACGAGAAGGAAAACGAGTGACATTGTCTAAAGAAATACTAAAAAATCAAACGATTTCAATAGCACATTTTTTGACGAAGTCGACTAATGAGTCGGAAATAGACAGATATTTAGAATGCTACAGAGCTTATAGAAGACACATATATCAAAACCACTATGAGCTCGTGGACGACGCCACAGTAGTAGTGATCATAAAACAATACTACCTCCCTATGGAAGACAACATGAAAATGGCGATACAAACGAATGGTTATAACGCTTTAAGCATCGCATTTCCAGACTGTCGACACAGAGAAAGTAGACGATTTATTAAAGATCGTCGTCGTAGAATAAAACCCACAAAAATAGTCTACGACGAAAACTGTTATCATACATCTTTGAAATACGAACAAATCTTAACGATCATAAATAAACTTAGGCAAAGTTATAACGTGCAGTTTATATGTAAGCCAATTCACAGTTCATCTATTTGTAAATGTCAAGCGATAGAAGACCTTCCTAGACTTCCACGATCCGGTTCAGTTCTACCCACGACAGCATCTAAAATTGTTCAGTACGTTCCCCCTCGCGGTCTGAAGGCGCTGTGCCTGTCGGCGATGCGTCACGAGTGGAACTGGAAGGCGATGGACGTCGAGCGAGCGCTGCCGGACAAGTTGACTGACTACTACTTCGGCAGCGGCGACATGAATTCGTCGCCCATGGGATTTTAGAAAAAAGGAAGACAACGAAGAAAACGAAAAAAAGACAAAATAAAAAAAAAGACTTTTTGTATGCGTATGGTTTTGTCGTTTTGTGGTTTGTTTGTTAGTTAGTTATTGTATATATGTATGTATGTATATACCGCATTCGTTGTTGTTAAGTTTTCGTTTTTTTTTTTTTTTTTAGTTTTAGTTTTAGTTTTAGTTTTATAGGAAAAGTAAAAATAAAACGTCATCGAAATCAAAACAGAAAACTGTCTCGTCTTCTTCTCTTTTCTATTAACGATTAAACGTTAAATATATCGAAGTAGTAGTTGAAATACCCCGAGTTTAGCCATACACAATCACAAACGATCACAAACATGAAACGAAAGAGACGCGAGCTCACCTTGTGGGACGCGTGTAAGGTGAATAAGCACAAAACCATGTGGAGATGGTGGAACTCGATTCGACGGAGAAACTATACTAACGCTAACGATCACTCAGAATGCATAGACGATTTAGACACCATCATGTCGCATACGGGTGTATCTAAGGTGTCTAAACTACAGCGGAACGAAAAACTTATGACCACATTCTCCGTCGGACTCAAACCAACCCCTTTTCAGAAGTCGGTCTTAAACACCATGCTCAGGGTTACCAATCATACGTATAACTGGTGTTTGTATTTGGTGAACGAGAAGAAAATCCCTCCCAAACAAGCCGTTTTACAAAAAATTATATGCAAACCGATAGCTACATATGTAGAGCCCGCATATCGACTGGAAAACGACGAATGGTTCTTCACCACCCAAATGCTCCCCATAAAAGCAACGGCCTGTAAGAACTTTTGTATTGCTCATAAATCCGCGGAGGCTAGAAACTCCGAGTTGACCAGAAAACGGGTTGACGGCGATTGCATTAGGCAGGGACAAATTGAAATTCCAAAACAGTATATTCGGCTGATGAATCATAGGGATGAATGCGTCGGACCCAGGTCTAAACATATAGTTTTGATGAAAAACAAATTTAAAACTCCTATTCGCATTAATCGAAAAGTAGACAAACTCCCACCCTTTAATCACGATTTTAAAATAACAAAACGACCGGATGGAAAATTTATTCTACGAATACCGTGCGACCCAAATTGGACGAGAAGAAACTCGTCTGGCGACTCTTTTGAGAAGAGTGTGTGTGGAATTGATCCTGGGGGTAGAACATTTGCAACGGTTTACGATCCTATTGGTAAGATCGTCTACCAGGTCGGTGTCGAGGAAGACAAGAAAATAGATATCAGACCCATTCACGACAAGATTGATGAAACGAGCCATCACTTGTCTAACGCTATGAATCGAAATCAACAGATCGCAGTCGAACAGAGAAAGGCGCAGATGAAGAAATTATATCTGAAACTGAAAACCAAAGTCGATACTATCCATACGACTCTGTGTTCGCATTTAGTCAAACACTACCAATTCGTTTCCTTGGGTAAGATATCTATTTCAAAAATAGTAAAAAAAGGGGACGGTGGAGATCTTCCGCGCAGAGCGAAGAGAGATTTGTTGTGTTGGCAACACTACAGATTTAGACAACGATTGTTGCACAGGGTGACGGAAACGGACTGTAAAGTAATCGTACAGAACGAAGCTTATACTTCTAAAAAGTGTGGACTGTGTGGTGTACAAAACAAGAAATTGGGAGGCAGCGAAACATTCGTCTGCAATTCGTGTGGTTATGAAACGCACAGAGACATCAATGGTGCGAGAAACATATTGTTAAAAACTCTGAAAATGTTTCCATTTGTGTAAAATTTGCATTGCATTGTATTGTATTGAAATGGGGCTGACACATCCCTAGTTCGATAGCATTATGTCGCGAAATCAGCTCGTAAGCGAAATAAAAACTTCACGTATGCTGATATTGGGACGTAATGCTGTCGTACGAAATGAGTTATAATATCCCAACCGTTCTATAATAAATTCTTATGACTATAATAAATTCTTATGAATAGTTTACTCTGACTACTTGTTTTCTTTGAACAAAACCCCAATCCCCTATAAACAACTTTATCATATACACAAAAAGATCGAAAACTTGTATTTTCGATAACTTTCTTATATAGTTATTTCGTAGGCGAATAGAGCGATCTGACTGGTCGAGTTTTTTCCAACCAATCGGAAGCCGTAAATTCGTTAAATTTAATAGTTGGTCGTTGGCGCCCGGTTTACGCCAAAAGTAACTTTTGGTCGCTTTTCTATTACGTCTACGGCGACTGGTACCCGTTCGATAATATGGGGTCGTTTTTCGAGTTGGCGACTACTCTATATATCGGTGAGTCGGCGACAACCGCACATATTTTATACAAAGTTGGCGACGACGCGATATAATGTTTCAGGGTCGATCCTACTGTGGCTATTTTATAAAAAAAAAAAAGTCGGCGACGACTCTTTCTGTCATAACTTTCTGTCATAACTACTGAATATCCCACTGAATATTCGTCTACGAATATATATTACTGAATAGCTCACTGAACGTCTCACTGAACGTCTCACTGAACGTCTCACTGAACGTCTTACTGAATAGCTTTTCTGAATATAACGTTCTGAATATAACTTACGAATAGCTTTCCGAATATCTTTTTTTTTTTTTAACCAACGTTCTCGAAGACTTTCTCGAAAACTTTCTCGACGACTTTCTCGAAAACTTTCTAGTAACAAAAAAAAAAAAAAAAAAAAAAAAAACGGCATTTTTAACGAAATAAAAATTTAAACAACAACACGCCTACTCTATTACCTTTCTGTACAGCTTACTGAACAACTTTCTGAATTCTACTTTCTGAACCACGTTCGTCTCCGCATACCGAAAAAAAAAAAATCAAAAAAATAAAAAAAAATCCAAAAACGCGTAGTTTTCGCTCGACTTTTCACCGTTCTCGACGATTTTCCAATACTCACAACATAACTATTCGTATACACGATTTACACTCTAGAAAATTTATCCGAAATCGCATTCTACTCTCTTCGCCAATTTCTCTTTCCAAAATTTTGGAAAATTTCTTAAAGCGGGGTAAGGTCTATGCGCGTTTGGTAGTTATCGCAATTTTCGCTCAAATTTTTCACCGCTCTCGACGACTTTCTCTACAATTTTCCAATACCGAAACTTAACTATTCGTATAGCCAATTTACGCTCTATACAATCTAGACAAAACGCGAATTTACTTCTTTTTTTTCGATTTCTCTCTCAAAATTTTTGGAAAAAATTTGAAGCTGGGTAAGGTTATAAGCGTTATGATATGTACGTCGTATAAGTTTTCTGGTATAGACAGTTCTAAGCGTTTACGATATGTAGGTTGTATACGTTTTCTGGTATAGACAGTTATAAGCGTTACGATATGTAGGTTGTATACGTTTTCTGGTATAGACAGTTGTAAGCTTTATGATGGGTACGTTAGCTATGTACGTTAGCTATGTACGTTGGGTGGGTAGGTTATGTAGAGAGTTGTATAAGACATTTTCTAAAAGTTGTCGAGAAGACATTCTGTAGGTACGTTCTGTGGGGATATTCTGTAAGTACTTTCTGTAGATACGTTCTGTGGGGATATTCTGTAAGTACTTTCTGTAGATACGTTCTGTGGGGATATTCTGTAAGTACTTTCTGTAGATACGTTCTGTGGGGATATTCTGTAGGTACGTTCTGTAGGTACGTTCTGTAAAGTCGTCGGTGACGACGAAACTATAGCTTTTCTGTAGCGAAGGTTTCCGGATATGTTATATTGGGGTTGTATATATACATATATATAGTAAGTCATCTACTAACAAAAATAGCAAAAACGAGGAAGACAGGGGTATATGGTATGGAGATTTTATTTTTTTTTTTCTCGTTTTACATACATACATACATGCATATTATACATTCTAACGAAAATAAAGCAAAAAAGCATATATTTTTTTTATAGTTTTCCTTCACTCGTATGTTAATAGTAAACGACTGTTGTTAGAATATAACTACTACCACTGTTGTCGTCATCGGCGATAGTCGAATATGTCGCTTACGACGACCAACGACACTATTGATAAAAACCACTTACGAAACGACTTCAATAGTTTTCGTGGTAGTCGTAGACGACATATACGTTTACGAGTAGAATAACTTGTTTTTTTAGCACTGTACACGAAAATGATATGTTTGTCCGATTGTCAATCTGGTCCCACTAGTAACACCATTATATGAATAGTTAGTTTATCACTTTGATTTTATATTTTTCTCCCCCTATATGCGCGCATCACAATACAATTATAATAAACAGTTTATATATATCTGGTTTACGGTTCCTTCTTTTTCTATTCGTCGTCGCCGCCGTCGTCGTCTTCTTTAGCTTTCTTAGCCTCTGTTTCTTTTTCTCTGTCTAGCGCGTCGAAAGAAAAATAACTGGTGGTCACCACGTGCTTAGGCTCCATTTGGCTTTTTGGAGCGTTGAAGTCCTCCAGTCGTTCGTTGAGAAGGAATATCTCTCCCAACTTGTAGTCTGCCAACTGTTTCAACTGAAGTCTAGCTTTCTTAAATTTAGTATGCTGATGTTCTGTAGCTAAGTTCTCTATGCAGCGTTTGAAGTATGACAGATCGTCGTAATATTGCAATCCCTTGAGAAAGGCAAGTCCCTGCGGCACGCGGAAATCGCACTTATGCCTGGGTTTGACGTATACGGGAATCACATCTCTTCTTCCCATAATCATTCTGCTAGTGAATATGTCTTCTACTCTCGGCCACAAGCCTTCCGACCCAGCTTTTGTAGTCAGAAAGAGCACCAGGGACGCCTTTTTAATGATTTTCGACACGTAGTCTCCTTCGTTGACGGCTGCGAGTCTTAGATTTGCGAAAGCGCTCTCGTCGTCGTACAAGTAAGCCGTAAAACCTCTCAGCGGACAATCTCGCAAATCTCTCAATACGTTGTCGGCGATAGCTCTGTCCTCTTTGGCGTAGACCAAAATCATGTCGCAATAGGGCGACGGAAGGGTGCCGTACTGTTCTAAGGCTTCTTCAACGAACCATTTTAGTTTTCCTTCCATGTCCTTTCTGTAGTCGTAGTCAGATTTTCTGCGTTCGACCTCCTCTTCGGTCGTCTCTCTGAGACGAGTTTTGACAATTTGAGACGGCGATATTACATCGTCGTCGTCGCTGCTGTTCGTTATAGTCTGCGTATCCTTTTCGCTACTGTCCTCTTCTTGTTCTGGCTGCGGAGCCCCCGTGGCTTCTACGACGGTCTCGTCTGGTACGAGTAACTCTTCAACGTCTTCTCTGTCTTTAAAAATTTGTTGCTCGCTTTTGTCCACCATCATGAGTGCTGTTATTTTAACGTAGCGTTTTGGTTTCTGTTTTTTTTTTGATGACTTATAATGCGCTCACAGGTTTATATAGATAGATAAGACAAATGTTAACGAATTTAAATTAGCATCAATTTCCGGCCGTTAATTGTATACGGTATCCTTTTATTTTTAACGTTGTAATGGCGCTTTTGAAATATATTATGAGGGGTACAAATACGTATGTAATTACAACGTAACTCAAATGTTCAATAATTCGTTAACTATTACTCTACGAAAGCGACGGCGGCGATGGCGACGAGTAACCGCGATATGTCTAACGATATCTATCCGGCAGACAAGTACCAACCTCCGACCTATACGGAAAGCGGTTGGGTCATCCTGAACATGAGAAAGCCCTACAAGTGGAGCAATTGTTTAGTCAATTTGTTTGATAGAATAACGTGTGGTTGGTTAACTTCCTATCACAATAAAATCACAGCAATTGCCGAACCGCCAAACGGTTGGTGCGGTACTAAAGTGTTAGTGGGAAATGTGTTTCAGGACGAAATTGTGTCCGCACCAAATGAGTCTCGTCTGGATATCAGAACTGACAGACCGTTAACGGCCGTCATAGTTAATGTTATAAACCCAGTATACGGCGACGAATATTCGTCTAGTTCTGAAGACGAAATTGGCGATGACGATGTTTTTGGTAGCACTTCTTCTGTTGACAGTGGTATTGAAGGTTGTACGAGATAGTGATTACAATTTGACTTTATGTATATATAAGGGGGGGTTGTGTTACTGTTGTTATTGTTGTTATGGGCAAGATAGAAAACTCGAAGATTGTGTTTAGGTATATAACATTTTTAATTTATAATTTTTATTTTATAAATATATATACATATGTACAATATGAAATGTTTAAGTCTTTTTTTCCTCCATACCACATCCTTTTCCGACTATCCATTTCGCAGTCGACGACGTTAACAACTAAAAAGTAATTGTCCTATAACCGTTTCGTTGTGACTATAAAAAACACCGAAAGCGGCGAATAGGGCAATTACGCCTTAGAAGGTTTTTATTCGGCAACGAGTGGCTGTCGAAAATAACATGGAATAACGGAGAAACAGTTTTTATCGCACAAATACATCTATTTGTTCCAGTTTATAGAATTGCCGGCAGCTCTGTTTATATCCAAAGCCGCCGCACACTGCATCGTAGACAGTTTATATACTTCGTTGTAGGCGTGTACCAGTAATACGAATTCCTTCTCAGCCTTGTCATTACGTTTCCACATCGAAGGTCCCAACTCCTTTACCACTTCCTCCGCTTCGTCGTGATGATACCGTAAACAATGATGTTCCATTTGATTGTCACATACAATCTGTTGCGAGTGTACTCCAGCGCATGCCGGACACAACAGATATCTACTCTCGTGGGTTTTTTCGTTGTAAGCCAGGAAATACACTAACGTCGTTCTTCTTACCGAGTCGTCGACAGCTAGCAAAAGAGAGTAGTTTTCCTCGCTTAAGGATACTGGTAGCTCCGATTGTTGAGTAGGATCCAAAGACTGCGTAACTATATTCATATACCATAATTGGGACTCCGATATTTCGCAAGGCGTTGGACTCATCAGTCCGCACGGAGAATGATGACCACTAGTGACGGTTCTAACAGTGGAATCTAACTCGTCGTCGTCGTAAACGCATAGCAAATCGTCGTAATAGAGTTCTATAGCTCTCGATTTGCCGTACAAATTCGAAACCTTGTTTAGTCTTGTAGGTTTATCCGTTTCTTCGTATTTTTGAACTTTTAGGTGACATCGTACGGCAGTCAACAAATGTTCGTAATTGCTATATGTTGGTAGACGTAGACACTCCACTGCCTCTTTGTACGTACACGTAGGCGCTTTTCTTTTAAACCTTCTGGAACCGCAGTAAGTGGTGTTAGTCTCGTAGTCGTTATTCAGAAATGAAGACATGGTTGTGAAGTAGTTTGTGTCTTTAATTTATTTTAACGGTGTTGAGTAGTTAATATTTAGAACCAGAATGACTCCGCTATTTAATCATGGGTGCTTTTATACTCTTGAGATAAGATAATTACGTCATTATCTTGTTTAAACATGTTTTGATTTTGGCGGGAAATCTAAATATAGTAACAACTATTAATTTTAACGTTTCGTCCCGCGTCGAATGCGAGCTGGTAGTGTTAATTTTTTAGTCATTCCGCGCTCAGCCGCGGAATCATTCACATCGATGTTTCCACGTCGCTCAACATGATGATTTTTCGTCGTCGTCGCCGACTTTTCTAACAACGACTGGACAACTTTTTTTACTTCTTCAACTACAAGATTTTTTTACATCTGCAATTTAACAGATCAAAGATTTTTAAACGCGTTGTACTATTAGAAACGTTGATGGTTTCTCTTCATTTATCGTAACCGTTAACGACTCTCATCATCGCTATCATGTTGGGATCCGTTAACCGTTACAAATTTCATAATGTATTTCTATTTCAGCTGTCAACCGATATATTAGAAATGTTCGTCCGACGACTACTATAACAACTAGAAACGCGTTATCGACACTTGAAGAGTAATCCGAAAACTATTTACGAACGATTCGTCAGCCGTATTCGTCGGAATGGTAACGAAATGACTATAATGTCTACGGGTCATGCCAAAATTTTCAACTGTTAGAAGAGTTGTCGGATAACTAATCAACATTTGTAAGAGTCGTCGGATAACTTTTCAACTACAAAAATGAATGCTCGATGACGCTGTAATGATAATATATCGGTTAATATGCCTACGGGTCATGCCAAAATTTTCAACGATTAGAAGAGTCGTCGGATAACTATTGTTAGGTAGTTGACGACGACTCTTTCAGATGACAGATATATAATAACAACATAATGGTAACAATAAATCGTTACAACAACAAGATCCTCCCTGAATATCGACAGAATTGCGAATATATAGTTAACCGGACAACTATTGCTATAACAATTATTCGTCGACGGATTCGCTTTCAACAGTTACAAGAGTTATCCGACGACTGCTCGAGAACGCCGTAATGATAATATAACGGTTATAATACCTACGACTCATGACAAAATTTTCAGTAAATCGGAGAACTGTAACCATAACTATATTCGTCGTCGGATACTCTCTCTAGTAGTACGTATATTGTTACAACTACGAATACAACTCATGTCCAAATTTTCAATTACATCGGACAACTCTAATCATAACTATATTCGTCGTCGGATTGCTTCTATCAGTCGTCAACCGAATATTCGTCGTCGGATTCGCCATAGTAGTAGATATAATTACAACTACGAATACGGGTCATGACCAATTTTTTTTTTAACATTCGGAAGAGTCGTCGGATAACTATTTGTTAGTTAGCTGACGACGAATAGTTTTCAGTTACATATATATAATAACAACAACATATCGTTACAGCACCAAGATCATCCCTGAACATCGACAGAATTGCGAATATACGGTTAACGGAATGATTGACAACTATATAACAACAACGATATTCGTCGTCGGATTACCTTTATTAGCCGTCAGCTATATATATTCGTCGTCGGATTCTCTCTAGTAGTAAATATAATGACAATTACGAATACGGGTCATGTCAAAATTTTCAGTAAATCGGAGAACCGCAACTATAATGATGTTCGTCGTCGGATTACTTTTATCAGTCATCGATTAGATATTCGTCGTCGGATTCTCTCTAGTAGTAGCTATAATTACAACTATAAAGACGGGTCATGTCCAAATTTTCAATTGATTGGAGAACCGCAACTGTAACTACCGATTAACGATATTCGTCGTCGGATTATTGATAGTAGTCGTCAGTTTCTCTCTAGTAATAGATATAATTACGACTATAAAAACGGGTCATGTCCAAATGTTCAACAAATCGGAGAACCGCTATTATAACCGTATTCGTCGTCGGATTACTGATATTCGTCGTCGTCGTATCTATTACATTTATCGAAAACCCATACGTATGACGTCATTTGTAAATCGGCAACGCCTAGTGGTATAAAATAACCGTATAATAGAAGACGACCCATGCCAAAATTTTTCAACAGTAGTAGTAGTAGAAGTAAGAATAGTCGTAATCGTCGACGGGAATTATGAAGATGACTTTTATATTTGTTGTTTACGGTTTTCACATTCTCGTTACAGATTACTATATAACTATCTAACATCGATGAAAAGGGGGAGCTTGATGGTTTGGTGATTGTAATTCCTATAAACGGACGACACAAATCAAAAATCAACCGAGTAGTCGGCGGCGAGTGATATGGCAGCTACAGCATAATAATAATTTAGAAGTGATGGTGTTGTCGTCGTCGTCGTTGTAGTAGTTTTAGTTCTTATTTTTGTTTTGTTTTATTGTTATAGGTAGTAGATATAGTATTCAACAACCAAAACATAACATCTCCCCTGAAAACTCTTTTGGTAAAGCGAAAAAGTTATCAGAGGGTTATGGTTTGGTTGTCAATGCCTTTTCAATGCAACTATATTATGTATATATATAAGAAATCCGGTGAAGAGTGTTTGGCTAGTCAGCGACGACGACTATAAAAAAAATGAATGTTGGTCGTATTTCGTTTTATTACATTTTTACATAGTAGTTCGTATCGAACATTTTTGTTTTGTTATAAGTTTTGGAAACTAACAACTCATACTTAAAAAGAAACATTCCTTTTTGTATAGTATATATAGTTTCTCTTTTGTTTTCGAAGTCTCGAAATAAAATAAACGAAAAGGAATCGCAAACTCCTAGTTCTCTCGTTTTTTATACATACATATATTACGATCTGGATATCTGGTCTATAAGGAAATGACTTGAAAGAAAACCGCCCACTTTCTTCCCACGGTTTATCGATAACAGTCATCCTTAAGCCCCGCCCACTACATTCCCCGCCGTTTTCAAAAAATCCAATATGACCTAGTTGTATTCCCGGAGAAAGAAAAAACCGATACTTGGTTTCCCAGCATCGTTAAACGACACGAATACTCAGTGACGAATGGAGGCGATGACGAAATAGATATGTAAATGAAGTAGATGACAACATAGCTATAAATAGTAACAACGCTGGAAAACAACGCGTCTTATTGGCTGACCTCTAGGTCAATGCAGAGCTCCAGAGCTCCGGATAAGTTAAGTTCTGGAGACCCGCATTCTAATTATTTTGTACGGCCAAAGGTAACTCTATTTTACCGGTAAATTTGGATTGTCTTTCTTGAAAAATACCGTTAAACGACCCGAAAAACGGCCAGAAATGGACAATTTTTCGAAAAAGCGTCCCGTAATCCACGCTAAATTTCCAGCATGGATTGCGCCGCCTGAAAAATACCGTTAAATGACACGGATTTCGTACGGAAAACGGGGTAGACAGGAGAAGTAATCCACGTATAATTTCCAGCATGGATTATCGTTCGTATTTAAGGTCGCATTAAGGTGGCTACAATAGAAAAGAACGAATAGCTTCTAGTGGGTAGTTTTTATTCGATTTTTTTACGATTTTTCGTTAGTTTTCTGTAACGATATAAACTTTTAAATGACTAGTAAACTTAAACGCATATAATAGTGTATATAAATGTAAAAAAAAAAAATCACAAACAAAATGAGTTTCTAGTCGTCGTCTTCTCTATCGGAATTAGCTTTCTTTCGTTTTCGATTTTTTCTAGGACCGTCAGCGTCAACTCTTTTCCTATCGTCTTGTTCGCCACCGCCGTCGCCACCATCATTGTCGTCCGAAGAAGACGAATAAAGTCTTCGTTTCAATCTGTGCAGCCCCCGATTCTTTTTTCTTTTACGTATTTTATCCAGTATGGCCTTCTCCATGGCGCGTTTGTTAGCTCTCTCTTCGTTATCCTCCGCTCCAGACAGACCGCTAATGTAGCTATCGCTAGACTCACCTTCCGATCTAGACAGTATCCAGTCGTCGTCGTCGTCGTCTGGGTCGCTAGGATAGTCGCTCGCAGCGCTGTCGTAATCGCTAGCCGTTAGTTTATCTCCGATTCGCACGAAAGAATCGTCATCGTCGTCGTCGTCGTCGTAGTTAGAGTCGTATTCCTCTTCGTATTCCTCTTCGTATTGTTCTTCGTTGTAATCGTTGTCTTCTACCGCTTCGTCGTCTACGAAACTAGACAGCGATTTTAGTCCTTTAAAACTACCACCACCCTTAGCCTTTTTCTCCAACTCATTCTCTTCCGTTTCGGCGCGAGATAGTCTGTCGTAACCCCTAGTATCGCCATTCGATAACTTTAGAGAGTTCTCGTCGTCGACGCCATCAACTTTTATCTCCGAAACCGTTAACCCAGACAGACTCTTTCGAGTTGGAGAAGACGGAGATGTATTAGGTTTTATTGGTCGTAACTCGAGCGGATTACGTTTGCTAGCGCCGTTCTTGTTGATATTGTCGTTGTCCTCGTTATCCTCCTCCTCCTCCTCGTCTTCAGAAGACGATGGTGAAGAACTACTACTGCTAATACTAGACGTAGAAGAGGAATAATTTCTATCCAATTTTTCGGTCGAGAAAATTAACTCTTTGAACGTTTGATAGTTGTCAAGATCGTCGAATAACATTGTTTTTTTTTTTTATTTTCTCGGTCTTTCTGTCTGGTTTGTCACGGCTACCGCGTTACCAATATTATATTATACGACTAAAAAAAAAAAAAAGAGACTCGCAATAAGTAGTTCGTGCGTTACCGCGCTTTTTTTTTTTATTAACGTTCATTCGTTAAATAAACTAAAACGGTTGCGCTCGTTGTCACTCGTAAAAACAACGTCTTTTCTTCTATAACCGTCGTCTAGTCAACTAGCATACGACGACTGGGAAGAAACTACGGAAAAAGTATTCGCAAACTCGAATTATTTGTAGTCAGGCCTAATCTGCCGATATCGTTTATCAGCTTCTTTAGTTCAAACGATACGGAAGACGAAACTTCGATAACGCACGAACAATCAACAGTCTAGTGTGGTAGTTTTACAGAAATTGGTTTTTAAAAAACCAATAAAAATTTTCAACGGACGAGACGACCGTCGTATAGCTAGCCTAAGTATAGTCGACTGCGAAATGTTTTAAATTTAACGTTTTTGTGAAGTTTTGTGACCCTTTTTAGTCGTCGCGAACTGTTTAAGTTCCGGTTTTAGTTTACGATTACTTTTGTGCTGACACAGCAAGGTTATTTATAGTAATAGTTGAGGTCATCACAGACTTTTTCTGATTGGTGGAGAATTTATTACGGGGGTGCTATTTTAAGACGACCCCCCTTAATTTGCATAGATAAACAATGGGGTTGGAGAGTATATAAGGCAGGCAGTCTGCTTAGTGTATCATTAATACAGCTTGTATTAACACTGGGTACACCCCCGAGTTAGCAATAAAGTTATCGCAGACTATTTAGTTAATTATTATTATTACTATATATAATAATTAGGAACTGGAAAAAAGGAGAGGGAAACAGAATTATTGTGGATTTTTTAAGGTAAGTGCCATTTACACATTTTAACTTTATTTTAATTTCTCGTTATGGTTTCTAACAATAAAGCAATCGTCGGTGGCAACCGTTACGTCTATTAATTAAATTTTTAATTATCATTAAAAAAAATGTACGTTAAATAAAATAATGGTAGTATAAAATGGATATGGTACAATTAATGGAGTGTTATATTTTGTCTGTCTGTCTTGCTATCTAGTCGTCTGTCCGTCAGTCAGAGTTTTAAAATGTCTGGATCTTATATTACACATCATATTACTTGTAGTGGAAAAGTCATGTCTACAACACAGTTTGACAAAGAGTATCTAGAATACTATTGGCAGCCGGTAACGGACAAGAAAATACCTATGCCTAAAGTTAATATATCTTACGCTCCAGAAATACTTAAGAGAAAAGAAGCGTACAGATTGAACCAGTTAGCCGAGGAGGAGAAATTTATGTGGAAAAGATTTAGCTTAAAAATGAAAGCGAATAAGTGCCGGACAGAGTTATAGACAATGACAACAATGCTATAAATTGTTTTGTTTTGTTTGTTTCCGATGTGCCAGATAACTCGTTAAAATGTTGTGTTAATTAATGTTTATAATTATACGGGTATAGACAATAAGTTTTTTTTTTGTCTATTTGTTTCTATAGATTACCTCTGTGACAGCGTTGTAGAATTCATCATTATTTTATACATCGCAACTACTACAACTACTGCTGCTGGTATTACCACCACTACTACTATTACCATTACTACTATTACTCCTGCAACCACCACTATTACTACTACTACGACTTTATTGTGACTTGGAAAAGACAACCCAACAAACCAACCAACCAACCAACCAGTTAAAGAAAGAAGATTTATTTATTACTTTTGTACTATCGTAAGATTGTGTCTAATTGTATATTATTATAGTTTTGTTATAAATTTGTTTTCATTTTGCTTCGCTTGTATATTTTATTTGTTAGTTTTCTTGAAAGGTTGTAATAATGGCCGACAAAAAAACAGGCGCTAATGGCAAGAGTGCTAATAGCACAGATTGCGATAGATTGCAATACTTTATGCAATGTTGCCTGATAGTCAGGCTAACAAAATACTTTCACGATTTTCATGAGGAAACTTACAAGAAAGAGTCCGACTGTAGGGTTAACCCTTCGGACAAACCATTTACAATTGCTTTTGTTATAAAAATGTTTACATGGAACTCGGAGATGGCAAAAGGTTGCTCGGCTGCAGAAGCTGATAGAATGAATCGTCTTAGGGACCATTACTTTGCTAACGTGGAATCTGCTAGGCCTAGCACTACCGAACAGATTAAAAGACTGTTGGGACTGGTACCACACCCTAGCATATTCCACTTTTGGCTACGTATGCTCGTACCATGTGTCAAGTCCTTTGGCTGTAGAGTGGAGGATCCACAGATTGTGTTTAATTCTTTTTACGCTTTCTGTGAGAACCTCCACAACAGACTAAGGGACAGTGACAATCCCAATGTAATGGACCCTTGTTTCGAAAATGTTAAGGCTGCTCTGAAAACTTGGAAAGGCAGGTGCAAAAATGAGAAACTCAGTGACATTTCTCTGGATAAAGCTCTGTTGCCAGTCGTTATCCGCAGAAGTGTCCTCGAGTCCCATCCTCTGTATATGTGCCAAAAGTCTGTTGTTAAGTTTCAGAGCATTTGTAGAGATATTTTTACCAAGAAACAATTTAACAGTGACGATTGCACAAAAAAAATGAATGAGTATATTTCTAAATATTTACGAAAAGTGGATAGGTATTTTAAAAATGAACCTAAAACTTCTAAACCCAACTTTTTGGCAGCCCTTCCACAAGATGTGACTAACAAATTCAGAAATATTATTTTAGCTTCTGACCAGACACCTATTGTCATCTCCGAAACCGATATTGATAGTGATAAATGTGCTAGTAATAATAATAATGTCGATGTTAATGCTGCTGCTGGTAGTAGTAGTGAACAGCAACAACAGCAACAACAGCAGTCCGTTCCGACCAGTCCGAATAGCTTGAGTAGCCATGCGCAGTCGTTGTCTTCTAGTAATAGTAGTTCTCCGGTAACCCCGGTGACCCCCGAACCTACGGTAACTCCTCAGACAGTGGCTGTCTCAATGGCGCCTGCAGTGTCTATGGCACCAGTGCTGCAGACACAGCACGCGCCTACTACTACCAGTGAGCAGGAAACCCAGTCAGCCGTGCATAATTTAATTATGTGTGACACTAGTAAGTCTTTTGCGAACTCTGACCCTACTGCTACCTATGTTGCTACAGTAATACAGGGTAGCGAACCCCTTACCACTGTCTCCGCGTACGACGGAGACAACTTGGACACTTTATCGAATATGCTAGACGACATTGTCTCCAATCCACCACCGGATGTAAGCATTTTGCAGACCGGAAGCATATTAGATGAAGTGTGCAGGGGAGACGGTGATCAGCAATTACCACCACAACAGCAACATGGGCAGCAGTTGGTTGTTCAGAAGTACGCCGTAAATGAAAATGAATTATTACGTTATGAAAACTATGTAACTGTTGACCAGCAGCAACACTCTGACTTAGAACAACAGGAGCAGCGCGAGCAACAGCAGTCCGCTGATTATCAGGGTCCGATAGATATATCGGATGTCGAGAGCGACGATGGGCAGCAATTGCCACCTTCGCCGCTACCGTCTCCGGCTAAGACATCCGTCGTTGCTACCGCTACTACTGTTGTTTCTCCGGGTGCTGCTAACCCACTGGCCAATAAGATTAATCGACATGCTTTCGATTTGTTCAACGAAAGAACTATTAAAAAAGCCAAGTCCATCGAGGACCTTGGTATTGGCGCTGTGAATGCAAATGGCGTCAACGGTAGTATCAGCAGTGGTGATAATTGCCACACAATAGCAACCACTAGCAGCAGTGACTCGGGTATGAAAAGGGCTGCTAGTGGTGAGCTTAAAGTTAACACTAACTTTAGCAATGCTAACGCTAGCGTTAATAACGATACTACCGGTGTTACTGCCGCGGTGAATACCCCCATTTCTGCTTCGAGGCAACGACAAGAGTCTACCGGAAATGACCTGCCTAACAAAGATGGTGGACAGGCCATTTCCGGTCGAAGGGGGGTGGGGATTGCTAGTAAGAGATGTGTTAGAATATCAGATAGTCGGAATAAAAAAGTTTATTCTAGCAGTGATTCCTCGGATAGCGAGGAAGAGGAAGAAAAAAAGACTGCAACTTCTCACAAAACAAATAGTAGTAGTAAGAAACGGGGGTATTCTAGCGCTAATGATGATGATGATAATAATGATGATGCTAGTGCTGGCAGCGATAGTGGCAGTAGTAGCGGAAGTGATAGCGAATCTAGCGAAAACGATAGCGACAACGATAATAATCGTAGCGGTGGCAGCGGAAGTTGCTCTTCCGATGAGGAAAATGCTGCTGCAGGTGACAGACGCAAAGCTGTTCCTGCTAAGCGTTTCACGAAGAGAAAAACTTCGCCTGCCACCGTAGCGAAGTCTGCTACTTCTGCTACTACTTCTGCTGCCGCTACTGCTCCAGTAGTCGGCCGTAAAAACTGCGTGGCTACCTCTAAGGAACCGGAAGTTGAAACTCTTTCCGGGTCAGAGGACGAGGTCCAGGTTGTGACCTCTGACTCGGAAGCGGAAATGGGGCCTACAAAGGCAAAACGGAGAATGACTTCCGCTGAAGGTGGCCACGCAGTTTTCACTTCCGATCTGATTAAGTTACAGAGAAATGTAGAGTCTAATGTAGATTCTAAATTAGATGCTCTCAGGGAGCAGCTAACGAGTGAACGAATGGCCCAACTGTTGGCCATGGAGGAAAAAATTAATGCATATTGCGAAAAGTTGGTAAAGGCCACTGCCATGACTGCGCATGCGAATGCCGTGTCTGCTGCGGCGGACGCAGCCAACATGCCACCTCCACCCCCACCAGCCTGCCCACCACCCAGACCAGCCTCCTATACGAGCATGTCGAACGGGTGCAGAAAGAAAATGTCCGACCAGCCAATGACAGTCGCAAATTTTCTAAAATTTATGCTGCACTTAGACCCTCACCCAATTCCCTACAAGACCAAACTGTACCCAGTGCCGGACTTCGACAATACACAAGATTTCTCCCACTTGCCAGCTTACCTGCTGATAAGCAAGGACGACCCTGCCCTGCAAACGCAGGATCTGAGAGTTATTTCGGAACATGAATTCCGATATATACTCAGGTGTGGGTTCGAGTGGGACGAGGAGTCCGACACTAAGTTAAAGAAATGTCTAAACCTGGGGCCAGAGCACACGGACTGCATTGATGTTAACTTTTACGTTAACGATTATTTAGTTAAAATTTACAACAAGCTGTCCGAGGCAGCTTTGCAAAATAACCTTACCAGTTTAACAGAGATATTGATATTCCGTTTTCTGAGCCATATCAAACTCATAAGTGGTGGCTCTTTCACTCAGGCTAGTGCCAGGGCCCACTTCCTTAAACAGAAAAATGAGACTGAAATGGCTAGGGACACGATGACGGACAGGTTATGTTGCATTGCCTGTCAGAGTGCTAGGGTACAGTACGGGTGGCTGGACGTAGATAAGCGAAAGCTTAATCTTCTGCTCAGCCTGCATGAACAACCACAGAGAGAAATGCTTGGAACTCTGTCAACATGACACCGAGCTCCAAAGGGCTGGGATTGAAATTAAGACAGAAAAAGACATGCGCAGGTATTTTATGGTCGTCAGCTACGCTGGTAAAAAGCTTTCGATCAAAAAAGGTGCCAAATTGGTCAAAAGCGGAGCTTCCGCTGTAATGGCCACGCCCCGTAGAGAAGCTGAAGACCCGGATATTGACCCCGCAATGGTAGATTCGGATGTCGAGGACAATTGCGCAGTCCCGTCTGCGTCTACGGGTGGGTCCGGCTCGAGAAAAAGACCAGCTGGTACCACTAACCCCAAACCATCCAGACCCGACCACAAACCCTCCACATCTAGCTCCCCAGATCCGGACGCCACCAGAACTGCATTGAACGCTATCATGGCCTCTATTCCGAACTCAGCCTTGGCTA
The DNA here is from genome assembly GCA_964016985.1 of Anodontia alba. Taxonomy (NCBI): domain Eukaryota; kingdom Metazoa; phylum Mollusca; class Bivalvia; order Lucinida; family Lucinidae; genus Anodontia; species Anodontia alba. The sequence goes on from OZ024835.1 coordinate 26,797,818, forward strand.
GCTCGGACGACTGTAAACAAATGGTCGATTCTATGATGGGCACTATGAATGTCCGCCAAATCATAGAACAAGTCGAGCGAGCCAATGAGCAAAAAATACGTGAAATGAAAAGAGAGTTGGAACAGAGCAACATAGCGTTGTCCTTGCAGAAAAAGCAATATGAACGCGAGAAGAAACGAGTTTCTTCTACACTGTCCCCAGAATTTTCTGAACCGGAAGCTAAGAAACATAAAAAATCCAAGAGTTCCTCTAAGCAATCCAACACCGCTACGACCTCGTCTTCGGGGTCCAAAGGAAAGGGTGGGGGTAAGAGTAAGAGTAAAAGTTCAAAAAAACCAAAGTCTGTAGAATTCATACATGATATAGATGATGACTGTTAAGTTTTTTTTTTGTGATTTTTCAGTTACTTTATGTATATATTTATATATTTGTGCGTGCGTGCGTTCACTTGTTAGCTGGTCCCAATAAAGTGGTATTCACTCTAAAAAAAAAAACAATTTGCAATTGTAAAAAGACAGAAAATGTTTCTCTTTCCTTGTTATTAACTTGTATATTAGTTTGTATATTTCTGTTATAAAGGCATTGTATGTATATTATATCTTGTATTATTTTCAAAATATGTTATAAAATGATTGTAAAAAGAAGAAAAACAAATAAAATGAAAACCAAAATAAAACTGACAGAAATTATAATTCACTACTTAGTCGTATTTTCCCCCTTTCAAACCCTTTTTTTTTCGTTTAACTTATTAACCACTACTCTCACCACCACCACCACCACCACCATTATCACCATTATTTTATCGTCGTAGAGAACTCTGTTATAAAAAAAATAGAGTTCTCTACTACGAAAAAGGGGTGTTTGGTGTTAGTGGAAGTAGTGTTTAAAACGTTCTCTCCAATTCTGTAGAATTATAATAGAGTTTTCGCCAAGTCTGTACAATTCTAACAGAGTTTTCACCAATTCTGTAGAATTATAATAGAGTTTTCGCCAATTCTAAAGTATGCGAAAATTGGCCAAAACAAGTTATCAGATTGTTCTGCTGGCTGATATGTTAAAGTTTTCGTAGACCACAATTCTAGTGCAAAATTGGCAAAAAAAAAAAGTTATCCGATTGCTCTGCTGGCTGATATGTTAAAGTTTTCGCCAACTCCGATTTTATTTCGAAAACTAACAAAAATGACAACAAAAAGTTTTCGATTGCTCTGCCGTATGACCATGTTAGAGTTCTCTCCGACTTCTCTCCGACTCATTCCCAGATTATTACCCGAGGAAATCTTAAGGGTTCTCGCCGGTCCCAGTTAAGGGTCCCCTTGTATATGTATGTCACGTGGTACCTACGTCACATGGTGCCAGTATATATGGTAGTAAAAAAACATAATGGTGCCATTTTTTAAATGGCATCTATACCTTGCACATCGAAGTGCAATATACAACATTATAAGAGATATAAAAAAAACAAAGAGGGTAGGTGGGAACTTGTAAAAAAAAAAAAGTAAGAGATGGTTGGTGTGGTATAAACCATGAGTTCTCGCCAACTTCTATCTCTATCTTTTTTTGTTTTTGTTACAAGTTCTCTACCGTCTTGTCTTTTTTTTCTTCTCTTCTCATGTTGCTGGTGTAGTTGTTTGCTAGTTCATAGTTGTTAAAAAAAAAAATGAAATAAAAATAAAAGTATTTCTAGAGTTCTCGTTTTTTATTTTTTTCCATATTTCTCTATATACAATATATTATATATATATACACGTACATCTTAATACATACACAACATTAAAAAAAAAAAAAAATTTGCGATATAAAACTATCATATAGCTCATTTATAGGTATAAAGAGAAGAAAATCATCGCATTTTCTATCTCTATTTCTCTCTCTCTTTTTTTTTTTGTTCATTTTTTTCGTCAGTTATAAATAACTCATGACGTATGTTACTATATATAGAATGGTAAACCAATTTTGTTTTATTTGTTTTTCTTATCTTATCTACATCTCGTATCTAAATATAACGATAGGCTTATTTTTTTTTTTATCGACCAAAACGACGATGGACGTAAAAATTACAGACCCAATTTTTTCGTCGCCGTCGATGAAAAAAAAAAAATTCCGCATAAGTCTTCTCTCCAACCAAACTCTTAATAATCGGTTATCCATTTTATACGTAGTACAAACTAACAAAAAAAAAAACCAGCGCAGACGCGCAAATCGTTTTAAGTTTTCGTCTCCCGACGAAAGAAAAGTCCTCGCATTCTTAAGTTCGGGTAAACCGTCGAATTCGACGACTGTGTAACGTGGTTTTTTTTTACAAAATCCCAGTCTCTCAGTTTTTTTTTAATTCTCTTCGTACGTCGGCAGTCGTCGTCCCAAATAGAAAAACCTCTCCGGAAAACCTCTTCTCGGCTCCCACTCGATCGCCATTCGCCGGACACGGAGGGACGGGAGGCACCGTCCGTTCAGGCGGACCCCCCGTGGTTTTTTTGTTTTGGTTGGGGTTTTGTTTATGTTTGAAATACACGTTTATATTTCTGATTAATAAGTGATTCCATTAAGAATTGATGTTCGTTCTCTAAAGCTGTTTTAGCTTGTTCCATTTTCTTTTCTCTTTTACTATATGCGAAAGTCGAACTCTCCGCATTCATTCTGCCAAGTGACAAAGCAACTTTTCTAACTACATCGCCTCTGTCGTGTTCACGTATAATGGTTCTACCACTTTCTATATTTTTGTTATGTTCGTCTTCGAGTTCTTTATTACGAGCCCTTACAAAGCTCTCAAACAGAGTGAATGGTGGTAAGGATTCTGACCTATTTAAATATCTTTTATTTTTGTCTAGATCTACTAAATCACTAAGTTTAAGAGGCTGCTGTTTCAGTTTTGGTTTTTCACTTGTTTGTATTTTCTCTCCCGTTACGTATGAACTCAGCCTGTTTACATAGTTTTGCATATTCGCGCGCGTATTCGTACAGACTTGTTAACATAGAATGACCGTACCACTTGTTTTCTTTATTTATTCGTGTCAACAGCGTTCTATATGATATGAAAGTATCGACAGTTTTCACCCATTTCTGTAAATTCGATTTATTTTTTACTAGCGAGTCCGCCGCCAGACTGAATAGTTGCATTAACATCCGTATATCTTTACCCGGCGATTCTGGTAATGGTGTGTCAGAAGTTTTAATAATTGTTGATTCCCAGAAAGGGAGACGTAGGTTAACTTTATATTTGAAAAGGTCCTCGTTTACGATAATATATCCCCCTAGATAGTTATATTCGGATGGATCTGTTAACCTATAGAGTACTTCTGCTCTCTGCATCAAATAAGTGGTGTATAAACTAGGTCCTTTTGGGTCTAGTAATTCAACGTATTTGCGCTTTCGAGAACCACGATTGATCCTCGCTTCTTGCGCCTTTCTCCTAATAACTTCGTTTGCCAACAAACCAATAAACACCGGTGGGGCAAACGAACTTAAATGCGCTTTCGCTTTAACATCCAACAGAGCGTCTTTATAGGGTTTTGGTTGATTCCTGTATATGTCCTCAAATATGTCAAACATTCGCCCAAAAGCTACAAGCCTATACGTGATGATTCGTATTAGTCTGTCGATGTCTTTTATTATAGAGTCGTTTAATAGAGAGTAGCTGAAGTGGTTATCGTGTTTGTGCGCTTGGGGTAACTTTTCGTAAGTTTCTGTTATCATCTTCTGTAGCCATTCTTTATATGGAAACTCATCCGACTTTAATCGTAGTCTGTCCAAATACAACTTGATGACTTGCCATTTATAAACGCCGGTGTCGCTTTTTATAGCAAAAGTTGAATTTACGATTGTCCAATCGTCATCGCAGTTTAGCAAAATTTTCATGATTTTTGCGTTGTCAGTAGTCATAGTTTGTCTGTTAGAAGTTTTTTCTTTTTTTTTTTAACGAAATATGTAATATGATACTAATGCTCCTAATGATATTTCTATTGTTACACATTGATATATATACTCATCAATGTTTACTTTTCTCGACTCAGTTTTGTTTTTAACATTAAATTTAACTGATAAGAAACGCTAAAATTAATTAGAAGATAAACCGTTATTAATGTATATCATTTCTGGTACATTCGTTTGATAATCTATGTAGGACTTTCTGTCGCCGTACCATTTCGCCACAGATTTCGCCACCATATATTTAAAATCCATATCGTGTTCGTGGGTACATTCGTGAACTAAAACGCCAACTTTATTTAGATGCAAACCGTACACTATTACGTGTTTGAAACAACAACTACCTCGCACATTCATACGTCGCTGGTATATACCATTGCTAGTTGTGGACGACGTATCTCGTTTAGTTTGAAAACCATCGTTAGCCCAAGCGGCCACGAATGGAAGTAGTTTGTTGTCCAATGATATAAATTGACACTGTTGCGTGAATAATACGCATAAAAGTTCGTCCAATTTCCAACCATTTAATCTATCGCACGATTTGTCTTCCATCTTGACAGTGACTTCGTTCTTAGATGGTTTCACAGTTGACGGAGACGAAGAAGATTCATTGACAGTCGTTTGCCTAGTTATACGTATCGGATAACCTCTACTCGAAGCGCCGCGGATCTGTTGAACGAAATCTGGAGGAATAATTTCGCGAAAAGGAGTTGATTTTGTGGCATACTTTATATACGACGGTTTTTCTGTAGTATTCCATAATCTAACATAATTGGTCGAACATTCGCACTCCTCTAATATAGAAACCAGCGTCTTTCTCAAACTGGGGCTGGTCGTCAGATCGTTGTAACGATACAGTATATCCGTATTCTCATCGATAGCGTATACGGGAACCGCTACGAAAAAGTGTAACGTGTTGCTCATGTCCAATATGAATGCGACGTCGTTGAAGAATAAACTACAGCAAACGCCTCTAACAAACGATCTGTTCTACGTTACGAATCCAGAAGTATTGAGATTTTTAACCTATGTGGTCGTCAACGCTTACAACGGTGTTACGAATGAACGGTATACTGAAGCCGGAGAGGAGATTTATTTCGTCCGAAATTTCGTTAAACAGTTCGTCGTAGATGGTTTATTTTTCGTAACCACTTTAAAAGATCTCGGCGCAACGAATATAATTAGTTTTACAAACTTCGTAAACTATCCGTACGTAACTTTAACAGAAAGCTTAGAAGGTCTTCGTCGAAAAGGTGTCTCCGAGTCGATGATGAATATTTTTCCACAAACGTCTATACAAACAAATTACATGTACTTGATGGATTTGTACAGTTACTCTATACCAGAGGAATTAGAACTCAACACTTGTTTCATCACTCAAAACGATGTTTATTTTTGCCTTTTCTATTTCATCGTCACCAATAAATTGGTTTTGTCGGAAATTAGCCATCTATCGTTCTGCGTGGGACAGCCGTCTTGTTTTTCGGAAATCGAAAACTACATTCTACAAGTTAGTGGTTTCGCTAGCGACCTGTTAGCATCCAATGCGCGACTAACGAGGAACATATCGTCTTACGATATAAACGATAGATTGGTGTACGCGTCCAGCAGTCCGCTCAATCTTCGTAGAACTTTTATAAGTTTATGCGCGATACATTATCTTTGTCTAAGACCGGTAAATCACTGGACGTCCATCACTTTGCGTAACGCCGTCGAATTATCCAACACTGTGTTTCTGAAAAGTTCTGTCGTCGGGGATAGTTCGTCAAACGTAGTCGCCGTGAACTGTTACGAGATCTACAACAGAAAACATTGGTTAGAAGTAGAAGAGTCTCCCGTAGATGTTAGACAATTTCGATCAACGGCGCACGAGAATGAAGTGAGAACGCTGAAGGATGGTTCGTGTTCGTCGTCAATTTGTTATTGGTCATTCAACACAAAAAGGGGTTACGTGTTTGTGAATTATAAAAACGAAAATAAAAACTCTATGCTTTACGAAATCGAAGAGTTTCCCCAAAATAGCGGACAAGTTGTCGTGGTTAGAAACTATTTATCTGAAAGTTCTTTAAAATATAGAACTATACTAATGAATATATTACAACGTGAAAATTCAATCATATATAGATTTAAAATTATACGCTGGCATAATTTATAATCAACGGTAAATCGCTAAAATATTACGAGTTATGGCGTTGGTGCCACGCACGAACACTTTTCCTCAAACGAATTGGTTTTTTAACAAAGTATCGGCTTCCTTAGAAGTAGCGTCAGAATATACTAAAAACGGGAAAACGTATCCCTTTACCGTGTTTTTACCCGAAACGAATACGCCGACCGAATGGGAAGACTTCGTATCCGACAGACAAATACCGTATTCGTTTTGGGATAGACCCGAGCCAGCGGTAGTAAAATCTCTGAAAGTAGATGAACTTTTAGAAGTGCTAAACGTTTTAGCAGAAAACGGCGAAATTCTAAACGTTACGGAAATGATCGTATATGCTAAAAACGATGACGACTGGTCTAATCTGATACGACTTATGCCAATCAGAAATATACAACTACACACGAATAACAGAATCATCGGCGTGCCGTACGAGTTGTACGTGCAGATTCAGAAGCGCAACATGATAGCCGTAAAACCAATCGACTACATCAGCAACTACGAAGTTGTGCCTATGCCCGAAGAATACTGGTACAGGAGATGTATGGCTATAGAAAACAAATTCTGGCCCAAAAACCAAATTAAAGTCTACTGCATCCCGAACGTAAACTACGAGTTTTTAAACGATAGAGATATACGTCCGGGTAGCACGGTTGTCGATCTTTCGAATTTCAAAATATGGGAGTTGTTTGGCGTACAAATGGGAATTGACATAACTCTCGCCAACACTTCAAATTACGACCATAACGTTTTTGCTACCATAAACATGGCTCATCTAGCAAGCATGCCCATTATATGCCCTTGCAAAGCTCTACGAGATGAGGATGGCTTCATGAGATTGTATTTCGTAAACGTCGACCCGGTAGCCCTAAAAGGATTTCTGGATTTCTTCTGTATAGCCAACGAGACTTTGAGTAAGACTTCTAAAACGTACGGAATATCCACGGACGTGTACACCCTTATGGCCATAGTGAGACCGGATATTTTATCGGCTCCTCTAGATTGGAAAAACGAAATCAATCAAAAACTTTTATTACAGTATATATTAATGGGTGTGCTCACGAATTCGAAATACTTCTTGGAGATCGTGCATAAGAACGTGTTGAGTAATCTAGAAAAGGAGCAAATAAAGAGGCTAAAATCGCATATAGCGGGATACTATAAGACAATAACGGCAGAACAGCTGAGAGAAATAGGATTGTAACAATGTGTGATTTGAGAAATGCAAAATGTGTAGCCGTTAATTTGCTAATCAGCGAGGAAGCTCTGTTCGTTAAATTGACGGACGAATGCTACGTTTGGTTTGATTATAAATTTACCAACCGATATAGCGTTAGATTTGATTTTCAAAAATCTGATTTTAAAACTGCCGTTAAAAATGCCGTTTTATTAGAAAACTACGAAGATTTATTTAAATGTTTATCGAAGAAGGCGGTTGCCGCTAATCATTCTCGTCTAAACACGACGTCTGACAGAGGAATAGTTATTGAAGGAAACGGAGACGGAACCTACTCTCTCACGGTCAACGAGTTTAAATTGTATAAACCGTCGTGTATGCTGAACGAAAACAAACTAGGAGAAGAGTTGGTTCTACGATTTTATCCAACATTTGAGACGTTTAAGAACTACTACCTTTCGAAACGGAAACCCATTGACATATTTATACAGTCGACGTCGAATCCTTTACCGAAATCTATATCACACGATGATTACAGCTACATAGTTAACGTTAACAGAGTGAGTGAAGTGCATCTCATTAAAGGCTTTCTAAAGACTGTAACATCGTCTATACCGTACGCTTATAATAAACATTTTAGAGTATTCTACAGTAGAAGTAATATGAATGGTTACGATCACTATTTAAAGTATTTGCGTAGCCACATACCCTTAAGAGATATAGAATAAAAAGTTATAACGCGTTACATGTTTTTGTAATATAGTTTTATTAGAGAGAGTCTGTGCGAAACCTTTTTTTTTTATTTTATTTTCGTTATAGTTTATAAATTAAAATAAAAAAAAGAAAGAAATAAACGAGTGAAAGATGTCTTATTCTAGTCAGGTTTTCGCCGACGGAATAGTCAGCACATTTGTGGGTCCGGATTTGGTCAAGTACAGATATGCTCCGCATTATGTGAATAAGTATATTATAAACATTAGTAATAGAGAACGGTTACAAGAAGGCGGAATTCTGTATTGGAAGTTTTTAAAATCGCCACCTCTGAACAGGGCCATGAACGATATGTTTCAGGGAATTTTCCGCGATGAAGATATTTGTAAAATTCTCGAATTGCCACCCGAGCGAGTTTCCAGCACAGAAGACGAGATCGTTTCGCTATACCGCAAGATGCTCTGTTTGCCTCCCAAAAGTCACATTATGTATATAATCGATCCGGTAGCTTCGTATCATTCGAAAAATATGGATATACCCAAAGACGTAGGCGACAACGACAACATATACGACACTCATCGGTACAACAGGAACATACGCAAAATTATAGCTAGCCACTTTGTCACTATAGCTAAAATATGCCACAATTTGCGTCCTTACGGAGTATCTAGTATACTGTGCGACGAAACGGGTAAATTATCGCATCCCATTCCCGAAACTAATCAGGCCAACATACTCGTAAAGGGAAGTGTCGTCGACGATAAAAACGGTTTCCACTCCAACGACACTCTAAGAATACCCAGGAGTAAAATCATTTCTCCGAACAGAGAGATTCCCGCTTTCGATCGACGATGTAAAATCGGAACTCTCTTCGCGGTGTTAGTTCCAGATCATAGGTACGACGAAACCGATGAATATTATGACTTACGATTCAAAATTTCTTACATTGCCACCAGACGCGTATCCATCGATCATTATTGTTCCAAAAGATTGTACGCCTACATAAAACTAGGCACTTTCAGATGTGTAGGAGTTTCCGATTGCCGCAAGGATATCTATTCGTATAAAGCGACGAACCAGACTGAAGAACATACCTATTTCCCGAATTTTGTATTCGGCCCCGCCAACCAGTGGGTTCTTCCTCCCCCTGTAAAATTACACAGAGCCGATATTCACAGAAGACTTTACTCTCACGGTTTAAGCCGCAAATTAGAGTTAATCTATGATAAACGATACGGTAGGGATGTTTATAATAATATAGAAGACATATACCCGTTGTTGTTCGAAAAGCTGAGTATTCCGGGTTTTATAGTGAGTTGTCTAGAAGATCCGTACTTACCCACGACATTCGTGCAATTACCCAGCGAAATAAAAAGTCCGGAAGCCAAAGAGGAATACAGGTCAATAATTAAAACGATTGGTTTGAACAGACGAAGGCACAGAAGTTTCATTGAAAAAGCAAACTACACATCCGTAGAGTACATTAAACGGGTATTAGGAGAAGGAGAAGAAGAAGAAAATGAAGAAGTCGACGTCGCAATACCCGTAAACGAGGAAAGTGATTTTACTATAGATACCTCCGATGAAGAGGAGTAGTAGTTAAGCGTAAAAAAAGAAAGAGAAATACCGGACATTTAGCGATTCGTTTGAGTAGCATCATATTATAAAGAGCATTGGACAATATTTGCGTTCGAGTATTCGAAGAACACAACAACTCCCTTTCTCTTTTCTCGGTCGTATTATGTTAGTTTTCAAATTTTCTAATTGTTTTGTGTTTAAAATAAAAAAATTATGTTTATATCTAATTTAAACAATTGTTCTTTTAGTCTTGAGTATGGTTTATCGCCGCCGTCGTCGTCGTCGTCGTCGGCGTATGCGGGTGTTAATCGACAACGACAACAAAGTCGTCACAAACTAGATAATAACATAGGCTACGATGATATTTTGGAAACCATCTATTTTCTCGACGAATTCGTGGATGTCCTCAAGAACAATTATGCTGCTTATGTGTGGAATAGGTTGATGAACGAGACGCTCGTAGACAGACGAGCTAGAAAAAACTTACACCTGTACAACCCGTATACTCGCGTTAAAGAGGTGAGCGACTATGACGAGCGCGATATCTTCGTAGACGACGACGAATTATTTTCCAACAGTAACGAGAATACGACGACAACGACGACGAGTGATGATAATAATGGTAAACGAACGTATGCGATTACTGTTGACAATGCGGAAAAGAAAAGCCTCGATATACAAAAAAGTCTAAACGATATGCTACCATATCAGCGCTTCCTAAAAACTGTTTACGGCATGTCACCGAAGACAACTTTTGAAACCTATCAGAAATCCATCATCTATAATGTTCTCTTCTTCAGGATAATGAAAGGGAATGGCTACGCGTGCCTCGAAAAATTTCTATACGCCAAGTCGAACAACTATATGGGATTCGCCGCCAACCAATTCCATTTCCTCATGAAAATGTATCCGAAAAAACACAGTCTTTCTATAATACAAAGAGGGCTCGGTAAGACCACCGTTCAAAAATGGATAACCGCGTCCGCGATGCTCTGTCTTCGCGATATTCAGCTACTGTTGATAGCACAGTCTAGACACATGGTGACGACCACGCACAACGAAGTGAAACATCTGATTCAGAAATTCAATAACTCTCACAAAAACCTCCTCACGACACCCTTAGATTCTCTGAATCTTTACATTAATTATAACAATAACCACGGCGATCCCACTCTATCTAAAGATAAATTTGCCGCTGTCAAGGACGGTTGCTATGATCACGTTAATAAAGTTTCTTGCGCGTCTGCCACAAAGGATGCTTCTCTTAGAGGTAACGATTCTCACGTGGTGATGACCGACGAAGCTTACAGTATACCTCGCAATAATCACGCGACCATTTTAGCCATGGGTCACAGACCGCACTGTCAGATAAACTATTTTTCCAGTCCCGTACATAACAACCCGGATTTACACTTAAACGTGTTGGTGGATCTACACAACAGCGACGACATCAACTTATTTAGAATGACGTTTTTCTGTACGAATAAAAATCACCAAAAATTCATATCGTCGCAGAGAGCTTGTCCCAATCTAGAATTTTTCATTCCTCCCTACATTACCTATTCCGAGGATAATCGCCTCGTGACGGACGTTATGACTTCTGGTGGTAAAAACGAAGAAAACGCGCCGCCGTACTACGCGGCTCAATTCGTTTCTAGTCGATCGTCGGCGTACCAGCACGAATTGGGAATAGTTAAAAAATCGGATCTTCAGAGAGCCATTAGAGACAGAGATCCTTCTACTTATGATGGGACAGAGAATACGGCTTGTAAAGGGGTGTTTTTCGATTTTATAAAAACTCGATCGGCTTACTTGGACGTAAAGAAGTTAGACGTTAGGAGTAAGCAGGCAACTTTATTGAATAATAAATATAAAACTCGCGAAGAGCGTCTCATGAATAAACAGTTATTATCACACGTGGATTTGTTCGTCTACGTTGATCCTAGTTACAACGCTGACACTCAGTCCGGTATAGGACTCACGTGTGTGTTGAAACCACATCTAGACGACGATACGGAGCTGCACAAGCGATGCGTGGTCACGTATATGAATCACAGGTTTCTCTCGTCCAACGAAGTAATAGAGGTACCTCGTATAATAGCCGAAGTGATGAGAGACTGCATAGAATTTAATAAACGAATCTTTCAACCAAACACGTTCCTGAATTTCTTCGTGGCCGTCGAAAATAATTCCGCGCAAGCGGGAGTAGCTCAGATACATCAAAAGTTTTCCGAGCTGGTAAATCACACATCGGATAGACTCGACTACGCTATGTATTTATATATGACTAGAAACCGTAGAAAGAATAATAAAGTCGTATTCGGTTTTAATTTGGGTATCGAAAAATCCGCTATATTTTCTTTAGGTATAAATATGTCAAATAATAGGCGAATTTATTTCTCTAGCATGATAGGCTCTCATGCCAGAAATTCGCCGTCATCTATGACTATAATGAGCCATTTTCTAGAAGAGTGTATGCATCTTAAATTTAATCATAACAAAAGGTCGTATTCCGGTAAAATAACTAGAACGTCCTCCGACGACTTAGTGACGTCTTATTTGTGCGCCATCATGCTATGTAAAAGTTACTCTCATCTGACTTTTACGTATAAAACTCAATATCAAGTGTATCCGTGGATCAAAGTGAACAAGAATGTTACGCACGGCGTATATTCCGAAAATGACGATGGCGACTATTCGGATATGGATAACGATTGAAGAGCGAGCATTCGATCGCTTAATTTTATAACAGTTTCCACGTAGAATATATATCGGACTTGTAGACGATTTCTCTCATGCATTTGAATGCTAGATCGGATACACCGCAAAGGATTCTGATATTGTTGTCTTTATCAGTATTGTCGTTGTTAGAAAAGAGAAACTCTAGTTTGTTTTTGGCCATTCTGGGCGGCAGTTTAGATTGGTGTATCCATCTTTTGGTGTCCAAATAAAAAACGGTGAGAAGTAAAGGGTAAAGACAGTTCTCGTGGTCCCAGGGACATAATAACGGATTTTTATCCGTAAAGTGTCGTTTCGTTACCGAATACGCGTTGGTGGTTTCGTTAAATGTGATGTTTTCGGGACGTATTTTATCCGCTAATAGCGCGCATCGAATTCGTCCAGTAATCGAGAGATCCGGGTTAGCGGATATTTCTTGGTCGTCACGGGTTCTTTCTAGATGTATAATGTTCAACAGATCACCACTCAGTTTATCCCAATGGATTACATGTTGCGAACGTTTGAGTATAAAATACTCCATTCGTTAGGTGAGTCGGAGGAGAAGTGGTGTCGCGGAGAAATGACGAGAGATTTTTGTGACGATTGTTAAACGAAAGATATTTCGTTAAATATAATACGGGTAACTTTCATGTTGTATATATATATATTGTTATAATGATTATTAAAAGATTGTTTTGTTTTTCGTTTTTTTTTTTGCTCTTGTCGGGAGTATAATATATATAACAATAATTATCCGCCATGAATGAAGGTAGTGCCAATCAAGAAGTACTACCAGTTCCCGAACCATTCAAAATCCAATTTAACAACGAGACGTATACGGTGGCGTATAGAGAACATGGACATTCGGACTTCGTCCGCTATTGTCTGAGTAACTTCGACGACGAGGAAATTAAGACTAGAAAGGTTCCTGTACTAGTTTATTACGTCGACAAATATTATACGAAAGAGGCTTTCAATGCTAGGTGTAAACTGTTAGCAAATTTGGCTGACACGATAAATGATAAGTTGAATGACTACAGTCATAAGAACGTATTGGAAAGTCTCGGCATAAATGAATACGAAAAGGATAAGAAAAATTATCAAATAAAATACCAACATTATTGGTACAATTTTGACATGAGTGTAGATGAAGAAACGAGACAAGTAAAACCCCTCAATGCCGTATTAGCCATCGACGGTTTAATTTTCGTTCTTCAGGTGTTGTTTCGTGAGGGATACTACGTGAGAGATTTATGTGGGGCGGTGGTGTCTTTCAACCATATGGACGAGATAATAATCGATCGCATGGAGCTCGGTGTATCTTTAAATTCGGATGCTATAACCTTAAGACGTAATTTTACAAACGAAATGCTTGGTAAAAATATAGTTCACAACAGGAGACATGATTTGACTATGATTAACGTACGACTCGATGGTACGCTAGAGGACCAACTCATAGCCGACTACGCTATCATCATAGCGGAAATGTTGTGGGCTATGTTCTTTCCCAAATATGGCTCTCTACCGAAGGCCGCATTTTGGACAAACGGTAAAGTAAAATTGCAAAATCACTACCAGGCTTTAACGGCGCTTTACGACAAAAAACCGTACTTTCCAGATACTTACAGGCTAATACTAGATATCATACAAAAATTGATTGACGAACCTAGGGTAAAGTTTGCGGATATTAAAAATTGCTTAACCAGTGAACTACTCATGTTGATAAATAAGAACATTAGTACACGCGATATGGACAACGGTTATACAACCGTGGTGGATAATTTGATAGACGAGGGGCTTATTCCAGATCCAGCGGAGGATTATGAAGAAGAAGAAGAAGAAGAAGAAGAATACGACGACTACGACGAAGATGAGGTGGTGGAGGGAGGTAGTGTTGGTGTCGACCAATCGATACAAGAAGTCGTTACCGCTACTAATGATACCGATGACGATTTGTAAAATTATAGATATTTTCATTATTGAGTTTCGTCCATTGTTTTAGTTGCTATCTGTAGTAGGAGGAAAAGAAAATAAAACGAACACAGAAAAAAACCCAAAAACTCTCTTATTATTTTATTTATATTTCATTTATATAAATGGTTCAAAACAAAGCGATATGAAAAGAAAACATAACAAAAACATCCACTTGATAAATGACTGTCGTTGTTCCCATAACTGTGGCGACGCCGACGACGATATAATTTCTATATTGAATCCATTTATTCGATTATTTTCGTGTTCTAGGGTTCCGTTCGCTGTTATATACATTTTGTGTAAGTTAGGTATCGGAATCCACGTAGAATTACAACCACTAACCGCCGTAGTATTGACTTGAGTAATAAATCCATGTGAAAAATGCGGGAAGTCTAATTTGACGAATTCGTAAAGGACAGGTCCCATAACAACGTTTATGTCTTCGATACATTCCCCTTGCGGTAAATAACCTATTACTGGCCCAATTAGTTTGGGAAATCCTACGTGAGCATAAATGTCTTTGTCTTCAGTAGCACATCTGCAGAGCCCACCAACTTTGCCAATTAATATGCAGCTTACGAATATGACTATGAACGATACCATCGTTCATTTCGCGAACTAGCGATGAGCGATAAACGAATTCTGAATAAATTTTAAAATTTGAGGATTGTTATTTATAAGATGCGCACGCTTAGATGGATTACATTTCTCCTCTACGAAAGAACACAGAAACGTTTTAGAACACAATAATTTGTTATTCCCATCGAATAGTTTAAAAAAAGTATGGTTAGAAAAGTCTATATTTTTCAACTGCGTTAACGATTTGAATAACATTTTGATAGGAATGAATTTTAGTCTAGCGTAATAACAACCCGTTAAATGCCGAAAAAACTTGTTTTCTACCCGTAGACGGAACGAGTCGTCTATCACTATTTTCTCGCTCTCCGGATCGTACGTTCTGTCGATATATTTCTCTATATTGCTCGCCTGCTTTCGCAAACTTATACTAGTAACGGTATTCAAGTCGGAACCCTTGAACAGACCATCCCTATCGGTATCGTTAGCGGTCAACGCCATCATTAATCCATAATTAGAAAACTTGGTCTGGGCTAAACATATTTCGCAAGTGGAAAAGACGGACAATGGTACTATATGTTCTAGCGGCATAGTCGTTTTCTTATTACCATCGACGCCTTCGTCGATGCCGTTAATCAGCAATTCGGCCTCTCTGGCCGCCATACGTTCTTCTCGAGGATTCAATTCTCCGAGTAGTTCTTCGGCTTCATCGTCGTACTCGTTGTCATCGGCGACACAACTATCATTCAAGTCGTCGGGCATATTATCGGAAATATAATCAGTTTCGTCGTATAAATTTGTTGGTATTAGGTTATTCGAGGAAACTAGTAATCCCGTAGCGGTATCTTCACCTTCGTCTTCTTCATCCTCGTCGTCCTCGTCGTCTACCGTAAACCCACCACCGGCAATTATATCGCTGTCTATATAACGTCTTAGAGGAGAAGTGATTTTTCTTAAAAGATCCATACGGTCGTCGTGCTTATTGGAAAAGTCGTCAGTCTCCATAGAGAACTTGGTTGTTAAGCCATCCGAGAATAGAAATCCCTCAGAATTTTCGAGTTCGGTCGAATTATTATCGTAGCCGTCGTCCACCGTTTTGCCGGATAAAAGATCTTTGATGTCATCTTTCGTTTTGTTACACGGACAAATTCTGTTTTTCACGTCTAACACTTTGAGTTTATTACTAATTATCGCCGTAAAGAGTTTTTTATAAGGATTCTCATGAAAGAGGTAATCGTGTTGCATACTTCTTAATAAATCGGAGCAGTTGTCCGTTTCGTTCCCGAATACGACACAATTATTTTGAAAATAATGGTAAGCGACATCTCTTGGAGAAACATCTTCTATTCTCAATCCGTCTATCGATAATAGGGAGACGACAGCCGCGTCTAATATGGAATATATCGTACAAGGAACCGTGTTGTAGTACAGATTACAAAGTAATGATCGGTTAAAAGATGCTGTCGCCGTGGACCCACTATTCGATTCACGTTCGTTCCTTTTCGCTCCAAATTTTTGACATATAGCGCATATCGGATTAAACTCGTAAGTATCTGGTGCTATTTTTCCCCATTTATTCAGATAACCGACGAGAGCCGTTTCGTATTGTAAGATATACTCGTCCGTGAATAACAATTTATACTGTCGTTCGTGCTCTGACGAGTCGTTTACTGGTGAAAATATATTGATATAGTTTTTAACTTCGTCGTCAGTGCGATTTCGGTCATCCTCGTCGTATAACAACTTTATGATAGAACTCTCCGATAACCTGATAACGATCGTTGTCGGTTCTCTACACACATAACATCTCCTTTTCTTATTTAGGTAGGCCAGTTTACTAGTACATACTGGACAAGCTATGTGACCACAATCAAATACGTTGTATATTCTACTACGATTTAAACAAATAACACAGTGCATAACTGATATCCAAATCCGCCGTGCTTTTTACTGTTGATGTACGGGATGGGGTTTGTGTGACAATGAAAATAAAATATAACGATGAATACCGTTTTAGGGTTAAAATTTTATTTAATGTTCAATAATAATAATTAACGAAAGAAAGAAACGAAAACTTCGTTATATAATTTGTGGATGGGACTAGGTGAAAATAGAATAAATTAACATATATATGATATGTGGAAAAAGGCACACACGCACACATACATTGCACTCGACACGAAACATAAACTATAATGACTGAGCTCATCTTAAATATATATATACAGTACTCCTATGCTCTGACCGGTATAACTGTACGAGATCCGCTAATAAACGCTCTATCACCCCTAGAATACTTAGAACATAATTGCATATATATAAATTTACAAGTTATTACAATAAAAGCAAAAAGAAGAAAGCCGGCTACTATAATCAACGCCATATGAAATTGTGATATACTTTTATTTTCTTCTTCCTCGTTATCAGCAGTGTCCGTTATAAGCGTTGGTTCTATGAATTTCACATCATACTCGTCTTTTTTGTTACCACTTTTGTTATTTAACGGGACAGTTTTTTTATTTTCTTTACTTTTTAGTTTCTCGATTTCACTAATATCAATCGTTTTTTCTTTTGCGGTATCGGGTGTTTCATCGTCACCTTTTAGTTGATTTTCATCGTAGTCATCGTAGGTATCATAGTCGTCGTTGTATTCGTCCACTGTTGGTTGTTTATCAGCATACATTGGTTTATTATCGCTTGCGGATGGCGGTTGTCTATCAGCATACATTGGCTCATTATCGCTTACGGGTGGCGGTTGTTTTTCTTCTAGAAAAGCCGATGTTTCATCTATACCACCATCGTCGTCGTCAGTGACAGCGCGAGTAGATTTTTCAATGGGTGCCGCCAATTCGGTTTCATCTACATTACCCTCATCGTCGTCGGCATCAGCGTGAGCGGATTTTTCAACGGATACCGCTAATTCAGTTATGTTAGGAATGCTCTGTTTTGGTTTTTTATTTTTCCTTATTTCTGGTTTCTCTACTCGATCCACTTCGTTACTGACGGCTTCGTCGACGGTGTCCTCTACAGCGTCCTCTGCGACATCTTTCGATCTATCGGTTACGAATTCCGCTTCTTTTGCGCCGACTACCCACACGGTGACCCCTAAATTGTACAATTTAGTCATATTTAAAGGCTCGCAACTATATTTGTTTCTGTACCTATAAATATCTGTTGTAACCAATATATAATCTTCTTGAGAATAAGTTGGCTGTTCAGATATAAGAGTATCTACGGCCTGGGTAAACTTCTTAAAAGGTGATCTTTTCGGGCTGTTGAAAGCGTCCGTTATAACGCAATGAAAGTCGTCGTCAGTGTCAGGTGGTGCAATCAAGAATCTTCTCGGATCCATTTCTTGTTGCATTTTCATACAAATGTGTGTATTGGCTGTTATAACCTTTTCTTTATTTAAATAACGATAATACATACTCGGTGGTATTTTCGTCTGTAGTTCTCCTTTTCCGCAAGTGAATCTAGCCATACATTCGCATAGCGAAAAAATTAGTATATACAAAATAACCAAAATCTTCATTATGGTAAAGTCGTCGGAATACTATATATACATATATAAAACTATGGTTTTTATTTTTCTAAAAATCTTTGTCCGTAAATAAATTGATCTATCACACCGTTATTGATATATGTTTTCCATTGGAAAAATCACATCTATACGATTCCATTTTGCACCCAATTTTCGACACACATGTAAGCTTTAAGAGTCCTGTAGACTAGAAAACCACTTATGGTAGTACAACAAAATACGAAGACGCCGAAAAACGAAACCAATCCTATTTTAGTGCTATTCCAAGCTATATCCTCGTTATTATCCCTATAACGCACGCCTTCGATGTAAATAGGAGTAACTATCTGTACATATGAATTGTTGTTCGAGTTTGTAGTTTGTTTTTCATCTTCTTCTTCGTCATCGAAAACTATTATCTGTTCCGGAGCAGTATCAGCGAGCGCCGTATTATTCTTTCGAATATTCTTTCTGCCACCCGTTGTAATAGTTGTTGTACCAGTAGTTGTATCGACTGGCGAAAAAACCGATGTATTAACTTGTTTGGAAGTTGTAGTAGTAGTGGTCCTATAGCTTTCTGTAATACTCTTCGATGAACCGCTACGAACATCTGTCGAGTTTGTAATATAAAACCTATAACTCAACAAGCTAGTTGAAAAATTTTCTTCTTTACACGCAAACCGATTGTTATTAACCATGTAAATATCTGCTGTTAACCACACAATGTTCTTCCTTTTATTCATATTGTTCATCCTGTACAATTTTTTTAACGTCTTGATCAATACATTGTACTCATCGAATGTGTCCATGAGAAAAGGAGCCATTCTACAGTCTATGTTGATTTCTCTATCCACAGGCGAAGTTTTTCTAATTAACCGTATACAAACTAATGAGCCAGCGCTGAACAATACTTGTCCCGATGTAGTATTTACGACGGCTAACGCATTGGTTAATTTGAAAACAAAACCATCGGAAAGCTTTCCGCAGCGGTCGTTAGTTGATAGCTCTGTATTCTGTTCAATTGTCGCACCCATCACGGTTAAATGTTTTATTATACAAAGGAAAACGATGCAACACTGTATCCACAGCATGATTTCACACAATCTGTTTCAGTAGCAGACGTAATTGGGTTTTTATCGATTAATTGCGTATAACTGAGCAATTTGAAATTTGATATAACAAAATAACCGTTTCTTTTTTTTTTATTTAATTATTTTTTTTAACAATCAAATACGACAAAGAATATCAGCTTGTCTCAGTAAAGCACGTATCTTCCGTCTGCGTGCAAACGTTTTTACAATATATGACATTTTGAACCGTTAAATCTGGCTCCGATGTATTCGGTACATCTGGAAGTATAATAGAAGAACACAACGCTCTATCAGATGTATTTCGTTTGCATCCACCGAAGGCGTTAGTATTGTCGTCTACTCCATCACTGTCGTCGTCGTCGTCGTCGTCACCATTAGCCAACATAGAATAGAGTTCGTCGCTTAATTCGTTTGTTATATCGTCTTGTATGTCTTTTCGATCTATTATTTTACGCATTCGCGTCAGAGTCTTATCCGCTTGTTTATGAGTTAAAAAGTTACGGTGTTTCTTGTTAGATTTCATTAGATATTTAACGGTAGCCACCACTTTATCTCTTTTGTCTTCTCGAATCTTCTCTGCATTAAGTAAACGACGATACTCCGGCAATACCTGTGACTGAAGCACTTTTGTTTTCGTAGACATATCGTAAACCGTCTTTACATCTGTCTCTCTACGGTTTACGTTTATCGCTGACACCAATAACTGTTTCTCGTTGTTACTACGACCATCGTCGTCGGCCAACGAATTGACTTCTGTCGATGAAACATCATTCTTTTTCGTCCCAAAAGCTTTAGTTAGTAATTTATTCATCGTACGAAGTAAAACAAAAAAAAAAAGAGAAAGGAGGGGTTGTTTTTTTTTGTACACTTTATTTTATCAACATAACATTACGGCGGGTAAAATATCGTTAACACGTTATTATAATCTTTTTTTAATATTTCGTCTTATGATACACTCTTTTCTTCTCCACGATACCAGCTACCCCTTTCCTACCACTTTTAATGCGTCGACCACCACCAAATCTCAGAAACGGTATTGTAGCGAACCGTCGTCTACGGCGTTTAGAGTCCGCGCAAGCGTTTATACAGGTCTCTATCGTACACTGCATAA
The DNA here is from genome assembly GCA_964016985.1 of Anodontia alba. Classification (NCBI taxonomy): domain Eukaryota; kingdom Metazoa; phylum Mollusca; class Bivalvia; order Lucinida; family Lucinidae; genus Anodontia; species Anodontia alba. Next base: position 26,818,356 of record OZ024835.1, read on the forward strand.
CCACTAATCTCTCCAACTGATTCCCCACAAGTTTTCTAAACAAGGGAAAATCTATAACGATAACTCCCTGGGATTGTTTGACCGGATCGGATAGAAATCCCGTCAGAGGCGATCCGTCTTGTAGTACGGGTTCTCCGTCCAGAACGCAATCCGTTAGCTTGATGTCGAAATTGGTTCTATAGTCGGAAGGAATTTCTATCAATAGTCTAACCATATCGCCCAGAAACGCCTCGGTTATGGGTGAGCCGTCGTCTACGCTAACGAACGACATACTCGGTATGGCGAAATCGGTTATATTCTGTATGGCTGTCACCGGAGCGTCTACGTCGGTGATGTTTCCAGTTTCCACAGTTACATTGGAGAGATTTTGAAAACATACCAAATTGTACATCTGAGAATTTTCGGCTGTAACGATGGGTCCGCTAGCTAGAACGAAGTTGAACTCCACGTCGTAGGATATTCCGCAGAGGTCTTTTGGGATTACCACGGATGGATCGCCCGGAGAAAGAGTATACTGACACGTGGTTCCCATTACGGTCAACAAAACTCCCGCATTAAAATCCACTGGCATACCTTTGAGAGAGCTGGCGGCGGTTAAAGATACTTGATCGTCTAAACATTGATTTACGGAAACGTCGAACTGTACGCCGTCTAATTGAAACAACTCGTATACATCGCTATCATCGGCTACCAAATATCGCATGAGAACGAATTTTTGATTAGCTAAATCTACAGAAGACAATAGCAAACTCTCTGCCGGAGCCACTATTCCCGACGACCAATCTAAGAGAGAGGGATCTGCCGGGCTGGCGGACAAAAACATGTATTTATCTAGACCGGATAACATATTGTTTTTAAAATTGTACGAAACTCCAGCACCGAACAACTCTCCTTTATAAAATTCGCCCGCATAAGACACCAAGCTATATAAAACGTTTCCATCGCCATCCAGGAAATCTAACGTGTCGACGGAATTAGATACGGCTACGGCTGGTATTTGGGACTGGGCGGCTGTTACAGCTACCGCGATAGAAATAAACACCAAACGTATAATTGTTCGAGACATTGTTTTCATTTTTTAGCAAAACGCGAATAAAATATATAACGCTAACATCGTTTTAGCGTTTCAACATTAAATATAATTGAAACGATGGGTTTCTTTCTGCATTCATGGTTTTTCATTCTTAGCGCATTCTTTTTTGCTTCGCAAAGCCCCAACTTTTGTATCTTTTTTTCAGTCGTCGATTGATTCGCACACTTCGTCTTCGTCGTCTCAAAGTAGAAGTATCACAAGTGTCTAAACAAGTGTCTATCGTACACGTTACGACTACTAATCGTTCGTTAACACCCTGCTGAAGTTTTCTCAATAGCGAAAAATCCACACTGAAACTTCCTTTACCCAATCGTTCTGCGGCAGACAAATAATTGGTAAGCGGCTGTTGGTTTTGTAACACCAGTTCGCCATCTACGGAACAGTCTATTATTTTTATATCGAAATTCGTTCTATACTCTTGAGGAATGTCTATCAGTAGTCGAACTCTGTCGCCCAGAAATGCTTCGGTTATCGGAGAATTATCCGTTGCGCTCACAAATCTAATCGTCGGCGAAATAAAATCGTTTATTTCTTGAACGCTATCTATAGGAGCGTCTATGTTGGTTATATTTCCCGTGCTTATGGTTTGGTTATCTAGATTTAAATCGCATACTAAACTAAAAACCTCAGAATTTTCTGAACTGAGGAAGGGACCCGTGGCCAAGACGAACTGAAACGGAATACCGTAATATATTTCGCATTCCGGCATAGGTAGGTATACAGAGTTTTTAGAAGCAGCCACGGTAAATTGACAGTCGTCGACTCCTATAATGCTAAGTTGTACGCTGGCATTTGCGTGAACCTTCACTCCTTTCAACGTGGTTTTAACTCGTAGAAGAGCTTCTTGATTTAAAACTCGTCGCACTACGACTTCGAATTTAATGGGATTTAGGTGAATTTGTTCGTAGTGTGGATTGCTACCGGTAGAATTATATTTAATCAAAACGTACTCGTAATCTTGTAAGTAGACGGATGAAAAAATTTGTAAATTCCAAGGTGTTCCTTCGTTCGCCCAATCTATAAGTGCGGGGTCCGTCGTTGGAGAATTTAAAAAAATGAATTCCGTCAGATCTGGAATGTGTTTATTTTTTAGAAAATACTGCATACCGATACCGAACACTTCTCCCTTATAAAACTCTCCTTCCCATACGCTCATAGTATACGATTCGGTTCCGTTCTCATCGTACCAAGTCAAAGTTTCTACTAATTGAGAAGGCGTTTGAACTCTTAAATATGACGTAGCAATAGTCGATAGCGCCAGTATCGACGCGGCTACGAAAATTATAGAGTTGGTAGTCATATTTCAGTTTTTTTTTTATCGGAAGTCTTTTCGGTTTACAAGTGATCGCCGCCAGCATTAAATAATAAAAATGTTGGTATATCTAATAGCTTTTTAATCGTCTCAACCATGTAAGTATCGGTATTGGTGCTGGTGATCACGTTGAATGTTACGAGTCTACAAATGTTTGCGAATTTATACGATATTCTTTTTGATAACTCTATAGATTCTCGTCTATCTTTATGGTAGTCTTTAGAGTGTAACAGTCGTAAATCTCTCAATATACTTATAACTAAATCTTTTCTAAAAAGAGTGACACACATGTGTAACAGAGCTGTGAAGAGTCCCGGATACGCAGCAGTTAAATTTCCGGCTATCCTGTGTATATTTTCTTTAACCTGGTTCAAGCGTTCATTTGCTATGTTTCTATTGTCGTCGAGAATTGACGCCTCTCCAACACCGTCGTCGTCGTCGTCTTCCGCATTGTTCATATCCGTCCAGTCTTCTAGTTTATTTCTAGTAGCTTCTAAAATGGTTCTGTCTAGATATTTATAGTGTTCGCCAACGCGTCCGCCGTCTGTTAAAAGCATTACGAGTCGCAACAAACAAAATTCGGCGTAAATGGCTGGTATCACGTCCGCATAACATTTGTTAGACGAACACAAGACATTTAAAGGGTTTTCGTAGTCAAAATAATTGTTGCGATTTATATATCTGTATATTTTTTCCATGGGTTTTAAGAGGGTGAATTCCGTCTCTATTACTTCTTGTAGCAGCACTTCGTCACCACCGAAACCGGTATCAACGCTGAACGACATCCTAGTCGAATCTCGCAACCACTGCGTCAGTTTAACGAACGACATTCCGTGCACCACCATTCCCAGAGTCAATACGATAGCTAGCGAATTGTAATTTCGCCTATGAGAAATATTGTTCAGTGACGACGCGTACTGGTTAGCTGTCTTCATGCAGGTGTGAACGAAAGAGGTTTGCGTCGTATGATGCTCTATAAAGGTGTCAAAGATCCCCATGAATATCGAGTACATTTTTACCGATAACGCTTTCATGTTACTCGAAGCGTGTATTTTCTTTATATTATCGTCGTGTGTCACCACGTACATATTTCTCAGATAATTCATCTGGCCGTCTAACAGAACATGAGACGACTTAAACGGAGGTTTGTCCGCGAAAAAAGTATCTTTAATCGTTGCAAAGTGGAAACTAAATAAAGCAAATTGGGAATTGTATCACTCATTATGTGAAGAAAGTCTCAAAATAGATCAGTTTGACAATTCCTTGGATCCTCTAGATGATTTTACTTCTTCTCTTCTCGATATCTCTAACAAAAGTATACCGAAAACCTCGACAAATCCCCTGGGTATTAAACTTTCCGCCTTGCCGAGGCCCTGGGGGCTCAATTCTCACTGGGAACGTTGCTAGCGTGGTGAGCAGTAATTGTCCCCTTTGGGAAGAGCGAAGAGAAAATACCACCCGTTTGCCGTGGGTGGCAGCCCGTAAGCCGGAAGAAGGGATCCTGGAGGTTGAGAGTTATTGGGAGTTTGGTCTCTCCTGATGGCTCAACACGCCTCTTTGGCCTGGATTTCGGTGTAGAAGGGTGTCCGTGAGACCCGGCACGGTCAATCGGCTGGTCGCGCCAAGCCCTAGGAAATATCTTTTCTTTCTCTTCCTTGTCTTTTGTATCATACTGATACTCACCGTTTGCCCATAATTCTTTTTTCTTAACCTTTCCAATCCTAAGAAGGCGGCGGCTTAACGGGTCAATCGTGCAGCATTTTGCTCGTGCGAGTATATCTTCTGTGTATCTCTAGCACAAGTGAGTAGGAAAACCACTCCATTGATGTGTTCCCTCGTTGGGCTCCGTGGTGGGCGGAGAGCATGGAGGACGAATTTTAATACATCTTTATCATGGGTTCTAATCGAAGAAAAAGAACTAAACAATGTTCAGAATCTGATATTTCAGATGTTAACGAAAGCACTCAACCTCCAACAACCTCTACCAAAGATACATCATCTCAACATTTTCCGCGTTTCATTTTAGTTGAAAGCAAGGAAGAAAACAAACCAGTAACATCTTTATCTCCGTTTGTAATACAAAAAGTCATTCAAAGTATAGCTGGTGAGCCGGAAAACATAAAGAAACTACACAGGTCGAATCAGCTACTCATTGAGGTATCCAGGAAAGCCCATGCCGAGAATCTTCTACGTGCACAGACTTTTCACGACTTGAAAGTCCGGGTGTACCCTCATACTTCGCTGAACTCCTCAAAGGGGGTAATTCGTTGTCCCGAATTGGGGAGTTGCAGCGAGGAGGAGATTCTCGAAGGCACAAGATCTCAAGGAGTAACTGCAATAAAACGATTCAAAATTAAACGAAACGGAGAGTTAAAAAACACAAACACCTTTGTCTTTACATTCAATACATCAGTTCTACCAAAAACAATAAAAGTAGCATACTTCAGAGTCAACGTAGAAGTCTACATACCAAATCCTTTGCGTTGTCATCATTGCCAGAAATATGGACACCATGAGGATAGGTGTTCTAAGGACCCTATCTGTTCGAAATGCGGTCAGGTAGCAGAACACCCAGAAAGTCAATGTAGAAACGAACTGCACTGTGTCAATTGTGGTGAAAAACACAGTGCTGACTCTAAAGAATGCCAAGTTTGGCACAAAGAAAAAGAAATTTTACGTCTTAAGTTTACCAGAAATATTTCTTTCATCGAAGCGCGGAAACTTGTTGAGGCCCCAACTCCAATTCCTGGAATCAGTTATGCCAACATCACCCAGTCTTCTATGAAAAAGGTTTCTGTGGTTGATACTGCCACTCAAACCGATCCGATCAATATTCTCGACTCTGCAGTTCAATCAAGTTCAACAAACACAAACAGCCAAACAGAAGATCTGCAGAAACAAAAAGGTCAAACAAACACTACAAACAAAAATCAAACAAAGACACCTTCTGAAGAGATAAAAGGAGATGGTGGCCTGAAAAAAGCCACCATTGAGATGATAAGAAAAGATTGGAAGAAACAACAACAGAAAGAAAGACAAGCAAGAAGTCAATCATCTCCACCTACGAAAGAAACAAAATCAAAATCTAGTCAAGGAACACAAAGACCAAGCACATCAAACAGAGAACGAAAAGGTTCAAATAATGTTATTCAACAACATAACAGGTTCGGATCTTTGAGTGACAGTAGCGATGATATGGAGTTAGGAGAAGCTCCAGATCGCCCACGAACTAACAGAAATAGATCGAGATCATCAGAACATTCACACGTCAACAATAGTAATAATAGATCAAAATCACCAATAACATATCCTTAGTTGGTAGTCTAACTAAAATCTAACAACTCTAAAATGAATTCAAATCACAAAATAATACAATGGAACTGTCGAGGTCTAAAGTCAAACTATAACGAGATCTTATTACTTCTATCCTTATTGAATCCATCAGTTTTTTGCTTGCAAGAAACTTTTTTAAAAACTGATGATCAATTAAATATCAGAGATTTCAATACATACAATAATATATATTCAGAAGGCCAGAGGCCGTCAGGTGGAAGCTCAATCTTAGTTCACTCTTCATGTCCGCAGCGAGAAATTAAACTTGTAACCAATCTTCAAGCCGTTGCGGTTTCTGTTACTTTAGATAAAGAAATTACATTTTGTTCTGTGTATATACCTCCGAATTTTCATTTAGAGACCGAACATTTAGACATTTTACTGAAACAACTCCCTTCACCCTGTATACTAGTTGGTGACTTCAATGGTCACAATATCCTTTGGGGATGTAAAGATAACAACCCTAAAGGTAATATTATTGAAGACTTTATAACCAAAAACGATCTTTGTCTTATGAATGACAAATCTCACACTTATCTCCATCCTGCAACAGGAAAATTTTCTTCTTTAGATCTTTCCATATGTCACCCATCTCTCCTGCTGGACTTCGACTGGACGGTCAGTGAAGACCAACATGGAAGTGATCACTTCCCTGTTATTATTGAAAGCGTAAATAATTCCACGAACGATCACAACGCAAAGTGGAAACTAAATAAAGCAAATTGGGAATTATACCACTTATTATGTGAAGAAAGTCTCAAAATAGATAAGTTTAAGAATTCCTTGGATCCTCTAGATGATTTTACTTCTTCTCTTCTCGATATCTCTACCAAAAGTATACCGAAAACCTCGACAAATCCAAAGAAAAGCAAGCCATGGTACAATGATGAATGCAAAGATGCCATAAAACAGCGCAAGCAAGCATTATCAAAGTTCTGCAGATATCCAAGAAAGGAGAACCTGAATAAAGTAAAGAATTTCAGAGCAAAGGCTCGTCGAACAATAAAGGCCTCCAAACGCAAATCATGGAAATCTTACGTTTCGAATTTAAATTATAAAACTCCAATTAAAAAGGTTTGGGACATGATACGAAAAATATCTGGTAAATCAAAATCACCCAGTTTCACCCACTTAAATACAAAACGTGGAACAAAGGCCACATCAAAGGAAGAGATAGCAAACACACTTGGCGAAACTTTTTTGGATAATTCTTCATCTCGGAATTATTCAGAGAAGTTTCAAAACATCAAAAAACAAGAAGAAAAAATCAAACTTAATTTCACCTCTTCAAATACTGAAGAATATAACAGCCTGTTTAACATTACAGAACTTAAAGATGCTATCGCAGTATCAAAAGATACAGCTACAGGCCCTGATGACATCCATTACCAGATGCTTAAACACCTTCCCGAAACCGCCCTTGACACACTTTTACATATTTTCAACGGTATATGGACAACAGGAGTTTTTCCAGAAAGCTGGCGTTTGGCCACAATTATACCTATTCCCAAACCAGGGAAAGATCATGCAGAACCAACTAACTACAGACCAATAGCGCTAACAAGTTGCCTTTGCAAAACACTAGAGAGAATGATTAACAAACGACTTGTTTGGTACTTAGAATCTAACAATCTTATAACAAAACTTCAGTCGGGATTCCGAGCTGAACGTAGTACCAATGATAATTTAGTTAGACTAGAAACTTTTATCCGTGATGCTTTTATCAAACGAGAACATGTAGTCGCTGTATTTTTCGATTTGGAAAAAGCCTATGATACCACTTGGCGATATGGAATTTTAAAAGACCTACATAACTTTGGTATGAAAGGAAGACTACCAAACTTTATTAAAAGTTTTCTTGAAGATCGTACAATACAAGTGCGTGTAGGATCGACCCTGTCTGATCTCTATGATCAAGAACAGGGCGTTCCTCAAGGAGCAATACTTTCAACCACGTTATTTAACGTGAAATTAAACGATATTATAAACTGCCTGGATTACAAAACTCAGTGCGTTCATTTCTGTCAGCAACGGAAAATACACAACGATCCATCGCTCTACATATATGGATCTCAAATACCAGTTGTTGCTGAATCAAAATTTCTTGGGGTTATATTTGATAAAAAACTCTCCTTCATACCCCATATAAAATACTTGAAAGCGAAATGTTTAAAAGCATTAAACCTTTTAAAAGTTTTATCTCACACAAGTTGGGGAGCGGACAGAACAACTCTTCTTCACCTGTATCGTTCTTTAATTCGATCAAAACTTGATTATGGGTCCATCGTATATGGATCTGCTAGAAAATCTTATCTACAGATGTTAGACACTGTACATAATCAAGGACTTCGTTTGGCATTGGGAGCTTTTCGTACATCTCCAGTATCGAGTCTTAACGTGGAAGCAGATGAGCCATCGTTATGGCTACGCAGAGAAAAATTGTCTCTTCAGTATGCCATCAGACTTGCTGCTAACCCTTCTAACCCTGCTTTTGAAGTCACATTTCCACCACAATTTCAGGAATATTATGAAAGAAAACCTAACGCTATTAAATCCTTCGGCCTTCGTATAGCACCACTTTTAGAATCTACTAATATTAACATTAAAAACATTCAAAAACACTCGTTTTCTGATATTCCATCCTGGTGCATTACTAAACCAAATATTCTTTTCGATTTACACAACAGCAAAAAGTCACTTTCTGATTCACATCTCATGAAACAAAACTTCCAAGAATTACAGTCGCGACTCTCAGATTATCAACACATCTACACTGATGGCTCAAATGTTGAAGATAAGGTTGGCTGTGCGTTTATATCGGGCAACCACCATGAAAAGATCCGTCTTCCTGATGGCTCATCTATTTTCACTGCTGAATCCAAGGCTATTGATATGGCTTTGGATTACGTTATGAATAACTCTTTAGAGAACAAATTCGTTATTTTCTCGGACTCCCTTTCTGTTTTGAAATCTCTAAATCACACAGCTTCAAAAAATCCCAAAATCCAGAACGTGATAGAAAAACATCACGAGTTATCGAAAACTAAGGAAATTTTATTCTGTTGGCTCCCCAGCCATGTTGGCATAAAAGGTAACGAGGCTGCCGACGTAAAAGCAAAGGCCTCACTCGATCTAGAAATTTCGAATTTTAAACTTCCATGTACAGATTTTAAACCTTTTATCAACAGGTACATCTTATCCAAATGGCAGCTGTCATGGGACAGAGCGACATTCAATAAACTACATGAAATAAAACCGGTTCTTGGTAAAAATAACATTTATCGATCATTAAGGCGAGAAGAAGTGGTTCTTACTCGTCTACGTATAGGTCATACTAGACTCACACATTCTTATCTACTCAAACGAGAAGATCAGCCATTTTGTATCAGCTGTAATGAACCTTTTACAGTAAAACACTTTCTGATCGATTGCATTGAATTCTCTCATATACGACGTCAATTCTTCCAAACAAATGACCTGAGATACTTATTTGAAAATGTACCAACTGATAACATACTTACGTTTTTAAAACACATCAATCTTTTTAACAAAGTATAACTGCTTTAGTTTTTAAATTCGTTCTAGTTTTACTTTTTATGCATTTATGACTTATCATTATAATTGTTTCATTACATAACCATGTTAGTTCACCATTTTGACGCAAATGACCCTCATGGGTTGATGCGTCGTTAAACCTGAACTCATCATCATGTATGATATTGCTCAGAATCAGTAGCATGCAATTGTCCATCCATATGTTTGGCCATAACCAATCTGAAGATAACAGAAAACAGAAATGAAACAGTAAAAGTGCAATTATTATATGAGAAAGGATTGTCCCCTTTTCTAGAACAGATTATATATCCAGTTTGTCCGCTGAGGGGGAGTTGGGATCTGTGATATCGGTGGTATCCGATACATCAGTAAGTGGTGTCATAGGTTCTTCTACGTCTATCGCGTCTGCGGAAGGTTGTGCTGGAGGTTCTGGTACTTCTTGAGGTAGTGGTGGTAGTGGTTGTAGAGTTGGTAAAAGTTCCTGTAGGGCGGTCAGGAGGTCAGACAGGAATTTTTTTTCTGAAGCTTTTATGATTTTGGTAACAAGGTGGTCAAGACGAATAACTTGCTGATTGAGATTGGTGATCTGTGCTTGGAGTAGGGAGATATCTGATTTAGAAAATAGTCAAGTTAGTCGCAATACTTCCTGTAAGTCAAATTTTTTGTCGGACATATCTGATTTGATGTTTTTGACATCCCATGTTAATTCTGCGAGAACTTGGACTTCTGGTAGTTCGAAACCGGCCTTCTCTAAAGCGTCCTTTAAGGCTTCCCTTCCCTTTTGCGAATTGAGTAAAGTGACTATGTTGTATTGGAAACAAACGTCATCGCAGGGGTCCATGGTTAATCTTGTAACTCTGGAACAGAACATTGCGCGATTCTATTGCCAAGTCGAAAGTATGTTCTACCAAAATATTCAGAAATGTCTACCTCAGTGTCATTGATCCACACGTATTTGCCAAAGGGTCTGAGAATACCCATGTAATTCCATCAATATTTGTTGCATAGTTCAAAGATTTTTTTGAAACCTGAGCTTTGCTGGTTGTAGAAGGCAAAATCTTCATGGGGCAGGACAGGATTGATGAAGTGCATGCCAGATCCTTTTATACTAAAGTCCCCACCGGAGGTGATATAATCAGCAATGTTCATAGTTTGTGTAGATAAAGCGTCGGACATAGGGTAATAATCTGGGTTGTGAATTACCGTCTCACCTTCCGGTGTCTGAGATTCCCACTTGAAGTGATCTAGTATGTTGAAGTTGTAATCGTTTACAGGGTCATAGTCTTTGCGGTCTCCGTCATATCTTTCCCAAGGTGTACGGTTTGGCGCTATATAGTTTGCGAACACAAAGAGGCCAGACCACATTGCGTGTTTTGAAAACATGTTATAGTAGTCTCTCCACCATGTAAAGAAAGCTGAACTGTCAGCTTTGTCGCGGACATTATGGTAGTATGCCTCTTGTTGCAGGTCATGTGTTGCAACTATTTTCTGCAGGCTCATTACTTTTTTGGGTCCTGGTCCTTGCACACCTAGAACATTCATGATGTTAGTGCCCTGAGGAACCTTTACGATTTTCTTTTGAGTGTAATGTGTTCCCTAGGACGTCATTGAAGGTGTGTTGGCCAATACTATTTAGGAATGATTGTGACAATGAATGTCCCCTGAATATTTCATTCCATTCTACGAGAGACCTTCCGACCAGTGTTCTCTGCATGGCCGTTTGATAAGTCGGATTTAGGTATGTCCAGTATTGGAACATTGTACCATCGAATCTCATAATGTCGCGGAAGTTGGGGTCGTCCGGTTCGATTGATGTGTCCTCATATGCGTACATGATGACAAGACCACCTCTGAAATTGTCTTGGACCGGTATGAAGTTCTCCTTGCGTTTATAGAATTCACCAGCCCCTTGATTCCAGTCTGTTTTGAGACCACCAATTCGACCATACTCACATAGGAGCGGAGAATCGAAGTACACGTGGAAATATGCTGCCCCAGTGACTAAGGTGGCTTCGCAATTGATGGCTGTTTGTATAGCTTATGAGTTAAGGAAGTCGTCTGCCAGTTGTGATGACTGTGTGCCAGTAAGATCTGTTTTGTCGTGTTTGACATATGACAGAATAAGAGCTGTTAGTGCATGCCATGTGAGAAGAGTTTCAAATGAACGGCGTTTTTCCTCTACTGCAGGGGTGAGGAATGATGATAATTTTTTATCTTCGAACTTAGGGAGATATTCCACTCCTTGAGGATTTCTCCACTTTGTAGGTGCCGTTTTCTCCATGAGGTATGAGTAGGACGGATATACGTAATCACTTTCTGCCAATTTCATACTGTAGAATTCTATGAACAGAGCGGTCATATAGATCAAGTCATTGAACGTCTTACCGTTATTGACTTTTCGAAACATTGTTCTGAATATGTCTCCATGTCGTTTAAAGACTTTGATGGGTCTTTGATTGGGACCGACGGTCTCAGTGTTTAGTTCATCAAAGTTGATGATATCTGACATGACGTCAGGATCTAGTCCTGCTGAGGCATACGTTAGGAGGGTTTGTGATTGGTATAGTTTACTTTCTATGAAGGGTCTGAAGCGGTGGTCAGAAACCAGCTGATAACCCATACCATTCATTTTTGTTGCAAGTGGGTTGACATTGGGTTGGACGGAAAAGAACATCTTTTCGGATTTATTCCTAGCCAATAGGAATGTTTCAAAGGATGTCAGTAATCCATTCATGAGATGTTTCGATGGTATTTCCTGAGGGTCATATTTAGCGCGGACGAACGTGTTAATACAATCTTGAAATAGAGTGCCTAATTGAAGTGCATCGTCGGGATCCAGGTGACCCTGTCGTCGTACCCAGTCTGTAAGTTTTTCATTTGTCATGGGTAACGGGTTTATTGGTTGTTCTGTAGCAGTACCTGTTTCATGAGCACTTGAAATGTCTGGAGGTATACCATCTGTGTGCCCCAGTGGATGGCGTTCTTTCACGACTTCTGCCATTGTCGTATAATCTGCGGTCATGTATGAATCGACCTGATTTTCATGGTGCACGTTCTGAAGGTGACCTGGGATATTTTCGACTTCAACGTTTTCTGGTCTGGGATTGAAGTTGGGTCCTAATGTGACTGAACCTGTATATATTGCGTCTGATTCTAGATTTTCTTGGATGACCAGATCCCAGATGTCACCCCATGGATGTTCATCTTCCTTTTCTACTTTTACTTGTCGTAGGATGAGGAACAATTTTGTCAGTTTTGCCTTATCGATATAGTCTGATTCCTGTCCATATGATCTATGGGCGCCTATGATATTGAGACAGTCTTCATAAAAACGATGCCAATTCCCGTATGTGGATCTCTGACATTGTAGGTAGTTCCTAATCCTGTGTATGTTTGATAAATTGATTCATTTCTGAATTCAGCTGAATATTTTGGGGGTTTTTTTTGATAACCTGTCTGCTGTATACACCTTTACATGGGATTAACGGTGTATACGTACCTGTCTGATACGGATCATATGTAATATCTGATGTGTTATCTGACATGAGATACACCTTGTCATTAAAGTTTGGGACGGTGCCGTTGGCTGCAAATTGTTGCTGGGCTTTGGTGCACCATTTATCATAGTGATCTACCTTGGATAATGGAATCATACCACTACCGAATGCTATTACATATGCATCCATTTCATCAATTCCAATTCCCATTTGTGGGATCTCAGTATAGCCGATGAGTTCATGGCATATGATAGTGTTTGGATCATTGTTCATCTTTGTGTCGGGTGCAGGTAGCTGAACTGTGTACATGCGGTATGTTCCATTAACCGTTGTATGTTCTACTGGAAATACGAGTAATTCTGTACCTGGAATGGGGACAACCTTTCTGGTGTTCTTATATTTTATTTCATTGGAATCGAAGTATCGGATTGTTCCTTCTTTTGGATTGATATAAAAGCCATCTTTGAATTTTTTTAGGTATTGCTCTTGAGTGAGTGCAAGTTTCTGTTTTAACTGTAATGCTTCGTGTATTTCCTTCAAGGATGGGATATCGTTTGGATCTTTTCCATCCTTCAAGTATTCTTTGATAGAATATAGGGAAGAAAGAAGTTGTGGCCCGACTTTCTTTTCTAGCGAGTCTTTTGACTGCTTGATGTATGTAGATGTCACATTTGAGATACTTTGGATGTCTCGTTCTCGTTGTAGGATGAGTTCTGGATTAGGAGGATAATCTAATGTGGATTGCCATAATGGGTTTCCGAATTCGTCATATTTTCCGTAGTTTTCCATGGAGTTCATTGTGCAGTAGATACAGAAGTAGGAGTAGGTGTTACACCTAGTATTTTTTGGTCCTGTTTAATAATATGTCTGTCCGTCTGACGTCTCTGATTAACTTTAGCAGCAGGGATTCTATGTTAAAATTTCTGTATGAAAGAAACAAAAAAAAACAAATAATATTATGCGGTGGTTGCAGCTGTCCATACGTTATGAATGTAATCAGAGTTTAGATGTCGTAATATTGGTGATATTTTATGGAGTTGTGTTGTTATGTCAGGGAAATAGTTTGCTAATGATTGCAGATCATTTTCCTATCGTAAGGCCTTAGCAATTGCAGGTCCAATCTTAGCTATGTCACCATCTGAGAGTAGCGTAACATCTATTCCTGCAGCTCTGAGTTTTGCTAGGAGACTACTGTTGGACATTATCATAGTTAACCAGTTGGTAACGTTTTCCTCAGAAATATCTATTTTACCAGATTGAACCGTATTCATAATCATGTCTGCTGCTCCAGGTAATTGGTCGTCTAACGTTTTCATGACTTTGTAGACAGCGGCTGTTGCTGCTGTACCGATACTTGCCCCTAATGCTGTAACAATTTTAGCGGTCAGACTACCTACTGCAGTTACTGTAGCAGTAGTAGATGTAGTTGCACCTAGTCCTACTGCTGTTGCTGCTGCTGCTGTTGAGGTTGATAGAGCTGCAACGGTTCCCGTTGCTGCGGCTGTTCCTGTAGCTGCAAGGAGGGATACTCCTAGTATATTCTTAGATGATCCTCCTAGAACAGTGAAGGAACTGCCGAGATGTAGAGGGTGTCGGCGGAGAAATAAAAGATCATCACCACCGTCTTCTACTTCCATTAAATAGTCCTCGCTTAAGAAGTCTGTTTGAATTGGGGTGATTGGTGTTTTTGGTATTGCTGATTGAACGGATGCATAAAGTTCGTTTGTTATTTGCGGAGATTGTTCAGACGCAGTCTGTCCGAATGTTTCTGCTATCGTTGTAAGTGAAGTTGTAGCCTCTCCTGTAGCTTCTCCAGCCGTTGCGGTCATAGAAAATAGCTCTAAAGAATTTCCAGAAGCAGCAGTAGCAGCAGCAGCATCTCCTCCTGCAAATAAGGCTGAAATTTCGTCGATGCATTCTAGTAGTTCTGTGAATGATTCTGTCAATGCTGTGAAAGTGCCATGTTTATTTAATTTGGAATGTTTGGTTTGATAATAAGTTATATAGTTGAGGTAGGTCTATTACCTATATAGAGGTGCGAGGTTTTCTTTTGTTTTTGTTTCTGTTTGAGATTCTGTTGGCTTTTGAGGTTCTTCTGGTTGGTATCTTAAACGTTTACGCTGCTGCTGCTGCGCGTTTTGTGCACCTCTTCTTTTAGGCATAGGACTGAAAGAAAATATTATGGATTGTTTCTGAATGTTTCCAATTTGACATCATCGTCAGTAGGTTGCGCGCGCCTATTTTGCGGATGTCGAATGTGCTGATTGCCATCCACATCATCAAAGATATCAAGTTCTGTGTTCTGTTACTCATTGGGAATTAGTCCTACTCCTGCCTGAACTCTTTTGATTTTATGTTTGGCTATTTTTCCGCATATACCTGAGATTAATGTAAAGTATACTGGTCTGTCGTGGGCACTTCTGACTAATTGTACCATACAGAATAGTAGTATGATAAATAAAAAAAGCGTCTCTACCCAAAATCTTGCTGTAACTACTGTCTTGCTAGGTGACCTGTTGCTCAGGGGTAGTAGTACTGTCCGGAGTAGGGAACTTCTCTGTAGGCGTTAAATAGAATACTTCGTCAATGCGTTTCTGTATTAAATAAAAGAGATAAGGATCTTCTTTTAATCTCCGGTCTAAGGAGAGTGATTTGAATTCCTTTCATATGTTTTTTCAAGTAATTATCTTCTAGTTCTCTTTGAGTTAAACTTGCACACGTACTGATCCTAAGTATTTCCATTTGTTCTTCGATTTCCATTTTTGTGAGACTTTCTTTATCTGGAAGATAAAGATGCACAGTTAGTCTCCCCGAATTCTTTGGGCTAGTCGAAGATCCGAGGGTGTGAGCGTGACTCTATGTGCATGTATTGCGCATGTGTTTGCGTCTTCTAAAAGTCCTGTAAGATATGCCTCTGAAGCTTCTTGTAATGCTAGTAATGCTGTTTTTTCAAATCGTTTGTCAGGAGCTACACTTTGTGCTATTTGTCGTAGTATTCTGCTGAATGGTAGTTTAGGGATGAGGAGGTTTGTAGATTTCTGAAATTTTCGCATTTCTCGTAATGCGACAGTTCCTGGTCGGAAACTTCGCATGCTGACTGATCTTCCAGATTTATGTGTTGGTGGTTTGGCCAGTTTGGTTGATTTCTTGGATTTCCCGTGGAAACTTGCCGGTAGTTTGAACTCTGACTGTATAGAAGCCTGTCTAGGTACTTTCGGGAATTTAAATTTTGTCGGAATTTGTTTTGTTACCGCCATTAGATAATATAAGAAGCTTACCTTCTTCTGTTTTGTCTTTATTTTCGTGTAGAAGTGTATATTTTGTCAATTTTCCTGGTTGGATTTGTAATCGGTTGTTTCCGTTGGATTTACGAACGCTGACGAACCATTTCCGGTTGTTTCCGGAGGTTCCGATTGGTCCCGATGTTCATGACGTCATATAAACAATGTTGATTACGTCATAGCGCGAGATGGATATTTCTTGGAATATCTATTTTTAGAACCACGTGACCTGGTTCCCGGTCTACAGTGATTATCGATTTTTGTGTACCTCGGATTTTACTGTATCTGCTTTGCTGCGTGCTGCACGCGCAGCACGCAGCAAAGCAGCTACAGTAAAATCCCAGGTACACAAAATCAATAATGACTGTAGACCGGGAACCAGGTCACGTGATTCTAAAAATAGATATTCCAGGAATCGGCCCATACACATGATGACGTCATCAGGTTTCCGTAACCAATCGGAACTACGGGTTTAGGCAAGAATAACCGTAAATATCCGGAACGCTCCGGAACGCTGAAAGTAAGTCAGACATTTTTTTTTTCCACTGTATGGCAAGGACAAAGATTACTCAACGTAAAAGGAATAAATATATACAGGCGATACAAGATATACGCCTACCGCAGAAAGACTTTACACTTCCAGAAAAGCTGAAAAGGGAAGGACTCACTATAAAAAGGAGACAAGCACGTAAGGATGTCCAACGACAAGAGGGACACTATCGTAGATACCGTCCCGGTACGGTCGCCCTTAGACAGATAAGGAAATACCAAAGTTCTACTGATCTCCTCATAGCAAAATTACCGTTCAGAAGGTTAGTACGTGAAATAGCAACTAATATCGATAAACAAAAAAGGTTTCAAGCAACTGCTCTACAAGCTATCCAAGAAGCAGCTGAGGCATTCCTGGTAGGACTTCTCGAGGAGGCCAACCTTTGTGCAATTCACGCAAAACGTGTGACTCTTTATGTCCAAAGATATACAATTAGCAAGAAAAATAAGAGGCGATGTCTGAACAAGATGTACGAAATGTCTGTGTAAAAAGCGAGGAAGAAGATGTATGGAATGTCTCTGTAAAAACCGAGGACGACTTTGAGGTATATTTCAAACAACACCTAAAAGACGACCAAGCTGACCAAGCAACACAAACTGATGAATCATACACCGCAGAGGAAAGACAGCGAGCATATGAGAACAGATACTTAAGAACACACATGAAGGACGTTCAGCTATCAGTGAAAATTTCTCAACCATACACCAGAGACCCATTTCTTTTCTACTTGATACATAAAAGAATAGATGAAGCACTTCTCCTCGGTGACCAGATGTCTCCGCTTACCTCAGAAGTCTCCATATAAGATGGAAAATCCACAAGCTAGATTTTGGGTACAAGCTTTATTTCTCTTTTCAATTTTATTATTTTGCATGATATAATTATTTCTTCAGGTTCAAGACAGAGCTGTATACATTGCCTTGTTGTCCGCAGTCTGTGGAAACACTGTTCCAACAATCAAACAAAAAAAAAACAAAGAATCTCCTCACATCATTCGATGACAAGGATGGACATAGAAGAGTAGTGTAACCATGCCGTGCAAAATAAAAAGAAGCTAGTGAAAGACATTGACTTTCCGGAAAATATTCCTACAGACTACCAACCGGTAGTCAATAAAAGAGGACTACCTCCTGGAACTGAACCCCTGGGTATTAAACTTTCCGCCTTGTCGAGGCCCTGGGGGCTCAATTCCCACTGGGAACGTTGCTAGCTTGGTGAGCAGTAATTGTCCCCTTTGGGAAGAGCGAAGAGGAAATACCACCCGTTTGCCGTGGGTGGCAACCCGTAAGCCGGAAGAAGGGATCCTGGAGGTTGAGAGTTATTGGGAGTTTGTTCTCTCCTGATGGCTCAACACGCCTCTTTGGCCTGGATTTCGGTGTAGAAGGGTGTCCGTGAGACCCGGCACGGTCAATCGGCTGGTCGCGCCAAGCCCTAGGATAAATCTTTTCTTTCTCTTCCTTGTCTTTTGTATCATACTGATACTTACCGTTTGCTCATAAGTCTTATTTCTCAACCTTTCCAATCCTAAGAAGGCGGCGGCTCAACGGGTCAATCGTGCAGCATTTTGCTCGTGCGAGTATATCTTCTGTGTATCTCTAGCACAAGTGAGTAGGAAAGCCACTCCATTTATGTGTTCCCTTGTTGGGCTCCATGGTGGGTGGAGAGCATGGAGGACGAATTTTAATACTTTTTCATCATGGGTTTTGATAAAAGAAAAAGAACTAGACAATGTCCAGACTCAGATATTTCAGATTTTGACGATAGTACTCAACCTCCAACTACCTCAAATGATACACCAACTCAACATTTTCCGCGCTTCATTCTAGTTGAAAGTAAAGACGAGAAGAGAGAAATTACATCTTTGTCCCCGTTTTTGATACAAAAAGTAATTCAGAGCATAGCTGGTGAACCCGAAAACATCAAAAAACTACACAGGTCGAATCAGCTGCTCATTGAGGTATCAAAAAAAGCCCATGCCGAGAATCTCCTTCGTGCACAGACTTTTCACGACTTAAAAGTCAGAGTGTACCCTCATACCTCGCTGAATTCCTCAAAAGGGGTAATTCTTGCCCCGAATTGAGGAATTGCGGCGAGGATGAGATTCTCGAGGGCACAAGATCTCAAGGAGTAACTGGAGTTAAAAGATTCAAAGTAAAACGTCACGGAGAGTTAAAAGACACAAACACTTTTGTCTTTACATTCAATACACCGGTCTTACCTAAGACGGTCAAAGTTGCATACTTTAGAGTCAACGTAGAAGTCTACATACCAAATCCTTTGCGTTGTCATCACTGCCAAAAATATGGACACCATGAGGATAGGTGTTCCAAAGACCCTATCTGCTCAAAATGTGGTCAGATAGCCGAACACTCCGAAAGTAGATGTACAAACGAATTACACTGTGTAAATTGTGGTGAAAAACACAGTGCCGACTCGAAAGAATGTTGAATTTGGCACAAAGAAAAAGAAATCTTACGTATAAAGTTCACCAGAAATATTTCTTTCTTTGAAGCGCGGAAACTCGTTGAGGCTCCTACTCCAATTCCTGGAATAAGTTATGCAAACATCACCCAGTCTTCTATGAAAAAAGTTTCTGTAGTTGATACTGCCACTCAAACTGATCCAATAATTATAGACTCTGCAGTTCAACCAAGTTCAACAAACACAAACAGCCAAACAGAGGAACTGCAAAGACAAAACGTTCAAACAAACAACGCAACCAGAAGTCAAACAAAGACACCTATCGAGGAGAAAAAACAGAGGTTGGCCTGAAAAAAGCCACCATTGAGATGATAAAAAAAGATTTGAAGAAACAACAACAGAAAGAAAGACAAGCAAGAAGTCATTCATCACCATCTAAGAAAGACCAAACAAAAATAAAATCTAGTCAAGGAACAAAAAAACTAGTCCCATCAAACAGAGAACGAAAAGGTGAAAATGATGATATTCAACAGCATAACCGATTTGGATCTTTGAGTGACAGTAGCGAGATATGGAGTTAGGAGACGCTCCAGATCGCCCACGAACTAACAATAATAGATCAAGATCAAGAGAAAATAATCACGCCAGTAGTAGTAATAATACATCAAAGTCACCAATAACATATCCTTAGTTTCTAGTCTAACTAAAATCTAACAACTCTTAAATGAATTTAAATCACAGAATAATACAATGGAACTGTCGAGGTCTAAGGTCAAACTATAATGAGATCTTATTTCTTTTATCTTTATTGAGTCCATCAGTTTTTTGCTTGCAAGAAACTTTTTTAAAAACTGATGATCAATTTAATATCAGAGATTTCAATACATACAATTATATATATTCGGAAGGCCAGAGGCCGTCTGGTGGAAGTTCAATCTTAGTTCACTCTTCATGTCCGCAGCGAGAAATTAAACTTGTAACCAATCTTCAAGCCGTTGCGATTTCTGTCACTTTAGATAAAGAAATTACTATTTGTTCTGTGTATATACCTCCGAACTTTCATTTAGAGACCGAACATTTAGACACTTTACTCAAACAACTTCCTTCACCCTATATACTAGTTGGTGACCTCAATGGTCACAATATCCTTTGGGGATGTAAAGATAACAACCCTAAAGGTAATATTATTGAATACTTTATAACCAAAAACGACCCCTGGGTATTAAACTTTCCGCCTTGTCGAGGCCCTGGGGGCTCAATTCCCACTGGGAACGTTGCTAGCTTGGTGAGCAGTAATTGTCCCCTTTGGGAAGAGCGAAGAGGAAATACCACCCGTTTGCCGTGGGTGGCAACCCGTAAGCCGGAAGAAGGGATCCTGGAGGTTGAGAGTTATTGGGAGTTTGTTCTCTCCTGATGACTCAACACGCCTCTTTGGCCCAGATTTCGGTGTAGAAGGGTGTCCGTGAGACCCGGCACGGTCAATCGGCTGGTCGCGCCAAGCCCTAGGAAAAATCTTTTCTTTCTCTTCCTTGTCTTTTGTATCATACTGATACTCACCGTTTGCCCATAATTCTTATTTCTCAATCTTTCCAGTCCTAAGAAGGCGGCGGCTTAACGGGTCAATCGTGCAGCATTTTGCTCGTGCGAGTATATCTTCTGTGTATCTCTAGCACATGTGAGTAGGAAAACCACTCCATTTATGTGTTCCCTTGTTGGGCTCCGTGGTGGGCGGAGAGCACGGAGGACGAATTTTAATACAACTTCATCATGGGTAATGATAAAAGAAAAAGAACTAAACAAACCCCAGACACTGATAATTCAGATTTTGACGAAAATTCTCAAACTCCATCTACCTCAACAAATGATACGTCTCCTCAACACTTTCCACGCTTCATTTTAATTGAAAGCAAAGAAGAGAACAGACAGATAACATCTCTGTCACCGTTTCTTATACAAAAAATCATACAGAGTATAGCTGGTGAACCTGAAAACATCAAAAAACTACACAGATCGAATCAGCTACTCATTGAGGTATCCAAGAAAGCCCATGCCGAGAATCTTCTTCGTGCACAGACTTTTCACGACTTGAAAGTCCGAGTGTACCCTCATACCTCGCTAAATTCCTCAAAAGGGGTAATTCGTTGTCCCGAATTGAGGAATTGCGGCGAGGAGGAGATTCTCGAGGGCACAAGATCTCAAGGAGTAACTGGAGTAAAAAGATTCAAAATAAAACGAAACGGAGAGTTAAAAGACACAAACACCTTTGTTTTTACTTTCAATACGCCAGTTTTACCCAAAACGGTCAAAGTGGCATACTTTAGAGTCAACGTAGAAGTCTACGTACCAAATCCCTTGCGTTGTCATAATTGCCAAAAATATGGACACCATGAGGATAGGTGTTCTAAAGACCCCATCTGTTCGAAATGCGGTCAAACAGGAGAACACCTCGAAAATAGATGTAGCAACGAATTACACTGTGTCAATTGTGGTGAAAAACACAGTGCTGACTCTAAAGAATGCCGAATTTGGCACAAAGAAAAGGAAATCTTGCGTATCAAGTTCACCAGAAATATTTCTTTCGTTGAAGCGAGGAAACTGTTGAGACCCCAACTCCAATACCTGGAATCAGTTATGCCAACATCACCCAGTCTTCTATGAGAAAGGTTTCCGTGGTTGATACTGCCACTCAGACTGATCCGATCACTATTCTGGACTCTGCAGTACAATCAAATACAACAAACACAAACAGCAAAACAGAAGATCTGCAGAAACAAAAAGGTCAAACAAACACCACAAACAAAAATCAAACAAAGACACCTATTGAGGAGAAAAAAGGAGAGGGTGGCCTGAAAAAAGCCACCATTGAGATGATAAGGAAAGATTGGAAGAAACAACAACAGAAAGAAAGACAAGCAAGAAGTCATTCATCTCCACCTACGAAAGAAACAAAATCAAAATCTAGTCAAGGAACACAAAGACCAAGCACATCAAACAGAGAACGAAAAGGTTCAAATAATGTTATTCAACAACATAACAGATTCGGATCTTTGAGTGACAGTAGCGATGATATGGAGTTAGGAGAAGCTCCAGATCGCCCACGAACTAACAGAAATAGATCGAGATCATCAGAACATTCACACGTCAACAATAATAGATCAAAATCACCAATAACATATCCTTAGTTGCTAGTCTAACTAAAATTTAACAAGTCTAAAATGAATTCAAATCACAAAATAATACAATGGAACTGTCGAGGTCTAAAGTCAAACTATAACGAGATCTTATTACTTTTATCTTTATTGAGTCCATCAGTTTTTTGCTTGCAAGAAACTTTTTTAAAAACTGATGATCAATTACATATCAGAGATTTCATTACATACAATTATATATATTCCGAAGGCCAGAGGCCGTCTGGTGGAAGCTCAATCTTAGTTCACTCTTCATGTCCCCAGCGAGAAATTAAACTTGTAACCAATCTTCAAGCCGTTGCGATTTCTGTCACTTTAGATAAAGAAATTACTATTTGTTCTGTGTATATACCTCCAAATTTTCATTTAGAGACCGAACATTTAGACACTTTACTCAAACAACTCCCTCACCCTATATACTAGTTGGTGACTTCAATGGTCACAATATCCTTTGGGGATGTAAAGATAACAACCCTAAAGGTAATATTATTGAAGACTTTATAATCAAAAACGATCTTTGTCTTATGAATGACAAATCTCACACCTATCTCCACCCTGCAACTGGAAATTTTTCTTCTTTAGATCTTCCCCTGGGTATTAAACTTTCCGCCTTGCCGAGGCCCTGGGGGCTCAATTCCCACTGGGAACGTTGCTAGCGTGGTGAGCAGTAATTGTCCCCTTTGGAAAGAGCGAAGAGAAAATACCACCCGTTTGCCGTGGGTGGCAGCCCGTAAGCCGGAAGAAGGGATCCTGGAGGTTGAGAGTTATTGGGAGTTTGGTCTCTCCTGATGGCTCAACACGCCTCTTTGGCCTGGATTTCGGTGTAGAAGGGTGTCCGTGAGACCCGGCACGGTCAATCGGCTGGTCGCGCCAAGCCCTAGGAAATATCTTTTCTTTCTCTTCCTTGTCTTTTGTATCATACTGATACTCACCGTTTGCCCATAATTCTTTTTTCTTTACCTTTCCAATCCTAAGAAGGCGGCGGCTTAACGGGTCAATCGTGCAGCATTTTGCTCGTGCGAGTATATCTTCTGTGTATCTCTAGCACAAGTGAGTAGGAAAACCACTCCATTGATGTGTTCCCTTGTTGGGCTCCGTGGTGGGCGGAGAGCATGGAGGACGAATTTTAATACATCTTTATCATGGGTTCTAATCGAAGAAAAAGAACTAAACAATGTTCAGAATCTGATATTTCAGATGTTAACGAAAGCACTCAACCTCCAACAACCTCTACCAAAGATACATCATCTCAACATTTTCCGCGTTTCATTTTAGTTGAAAGCAAGGAAGAAAACAAACCAGTAACATCTTTATCTCCGTTTGTAATACAAAAAGTCATTCAAAGTATAGCTGGTGAGCCGGAAAACATAAAGAAACTACACAGGTCGAATCAGCTACTCATTGAGGTATCCAGGAAAGCCCATGCCGAGAATCTTCTACGTGCACAGACTTTTCACGACTTGAAAGTCCGGGTGTACCCTCATACTTCGCTGAACTCCTCAAAGGGGGTAATTCGTTGCCCTGAATTGGGGAATTGCAGCGAGGAGGAGATTCTCGAAGGCACAAGATCTCAAGGAGTAACTGCAATAAAACGATTCAAAGTTAAACGAAACGGAGAGTTAAAAAACACAAACACCTTTGTCTTTACATTCAATACATCAGTTCTACCAAAAACAATAAAAGTAGCATACTTTAGAGTCAACGTAGAAGTCTACATACCAAATCCTTTGCGTTGTCATCATTGCCAGAAATATGGACACCATGAGGATAGGTGTTCTAAGGACCCTATCTGTTCGAAATGCGGTCAGGTAGCAGAACACCCAGAAAGTCAATGTAGAAACGAACTGCACTGTGTTAATTGTGGTGAAAAACACAGTGCTGACTCTAAAGAATGCCAAGTTTGGCACAAAGAAAAAGAAATCTTACGTCTTAAATTTACCAGAAATATTTCTTTCATTGAAGCGCGGAAACTTGTTGAGGCCCCAACTCCAATTCCTGGAATCAGTTATGCCAA
Organism: Anodontia alba; assembly: GCA_964016985.1. Taxonomy (NCBI): domain Eukaryota; kingdom Metazoa; phylum Mollusca; class Bivalvia; order Lucinida; family Lucinidae; genus Anodontia; species Anodontia alba. The sequence continues at coordinate 26,842,600 of OZ024835.1, forward strand.
CATCACCCAGTCTTCTATGAAAAAGGTTTCTGTGGTTGATACTGCCACTCAAACCGATCCGATCAATATTCTCGACTCTGCAGTTCAATCAAGTTCAACAAACACAAACAACCAAACAGAAGATCTGCAGAAACAAAAAGGTCAAATAAACACTACAAACAAAAATCAAACAAAGACACCTTCTGAAGAGAAAAAAGGAGATGGTGGCCTGAAAAAAGCCACCATTGAGATGATAAGAAAAGATTGGAAGAAACAACAACAGAAAGAAAGACAAGCAAGAAGTCATTCATCTCCACCTACGAAAGAAACAAAATCAAAATCTAGTCAAGGAACACAAAGACCAAGCACATCAAACAGAGAACGAAAAGGTTCAAATAATGTTATTCAACAACATAACAGGTTCGGATCTTTGAGTGACAGTAGCGATGATATGGAGTTAGGAGATGCTCCAGATCGCCCACGAACTAACAGAAATAGATCGAGATCATCAGAACATTCACACGTCAACAATAGTAATAATAGATCAAAATCACCAATAACATATCCTTAGTTGCTAGTCTAACTAAAATCTAACAACTCTAAAATGAATTCAAATCACAAAATAATACAATGGAACTGTCGAGGTCTAAAGTCAAACTATAACGAGATCTTATTACTTTTATCCTTATTGAATCCATCAGTTTTTTGCTTGCAAGAAACTTTTTTAAAAACTGATGATCAATTAAATATCAGAGATTTCAATACATACAATTATATATATTCAGAAGGCCAGAGGCCGTCTGGTGGAAGCTCAATCTTAGTTCACTCTTCATGTCCGCAGCGACAAATTAAACTTGTAACCAATCTTCAAGCCGTTGCGGTTTCTGTTACTTTAGATAAAGAAATTACTATTTGTTCTGTGTATATACCTCCAAATTTTCATTTAGAGACCGAACATTTAGACATTTTACTGAAACAACTCCCTTCACCCTGTATACTAGTTGGTGACTTCAATGGTCACAATATCCTTTGGGGATGTAAAGATAACAACCCTAAAGGTAATATTATTGAAGACTTTATAACCAAAAACGATCTTTGTCTTATGAATGACAAATCTCACACTTATCTCCATCCTGCAACAGGAAAATTTTCTTCTTTAGATCTTTCCATATGTCACCCATCTCTCCTGCTGGACTTCGACTGGACGGTCAGTGAAGACCAACATGGAAGTGATCACTTCCCTGTTATTATTGAAAGCGTAAATAATTCCACAAATGATCACAACGCAAAGTGGAAACTAAATAAAGCAAATTGGGAATTATACCACTTATTATGCGAAGAAAGTCTCAAAATAGATAAGTTTGACAATTCCTTGGACCCTCTAGATGATTTTACTTCTTCTCTTCTTGACATAGCTAATAAAAGTATACCGAAAACCTCAACAAATCCAAAGAAAAGCAAGCCATGGTACAATGATGAATGCAAAGATGCCATAAAACAGCGCAAGCAAGCATTATCAAAGTTCTGCAGATATCCAACAAAGGAGAACCTGAATAAAGTAAAGAATTTCAGAGCAAATGCTCGTCGAACAATAAAGGCCTCCAAACGCAAATCATGGAAATCTTACGTTTCGAATTTAAATTATAAAACTCCAATTAAAAAGGTTTGGGACATGATACGAAAAATATCTGGTAAATCAAAATCACCCAGTTTCACCCATTTAAATACAAAACGTGGAACAAAGGCCACATCAAAGGAAGAGATAGCAAACACACTTGGCGAAACTTTTTTGGATAATTCTTCATCTCGGAATTATTCAGAGAGGTTTCAAAACATCAAAAAACAAGAAGAAAAAATCAAACTTAATTTCACCTCTTCAAATACTGAAGAATATAACAGCCTGTTTAACATTACAGAACTTAAAGATGCTATCGCAGTATCAAAAGATACAGCTACAGGCCCTGATGACATCCATTACCAGATGCTTAAACACCTTCCCGAAACCGCCCTTGACACACTTTTACATATTTTCAACGGTATATGGACAACAGGAGTTTTTCCAGAAAGCTGGCGTTTGGCCACAGTTATACCTATTCCCAAACCAGGGAAAGATCATGCAGAACCAACAAACTACAGACCAATAGCACTAACAAGTTGCCTTTGCAAAACACTAGAGAGAATGATAAACAAACGACTTGTTTGGTACTTAGAATCTAACAATCTTATAACAAAACTTCAATCGGGATTCCGAGCTGAACGTAGTACCAATGATAATTTAGTTAGACTAGAAACTTTTATCCGGGATGCTTTTATCAAACGAGAACATGTAGTCGCTGTATTTTTCGATTTGGAAAAAGCCTATGATACCACTTGGCGATATGGAATTTTAAAAGACCTACATAACTTTGGTATGAAAGGAAGACTACCAAACTTTATTAAAAGTTTTCTTGAAGATCGTACAATACAAGTGCGTGTAGGATCGACCCTGTCTGATCTCTATGATCAAGAACAGGGCGTTCCTCAAGGAGCAATACTTTCAACCACGTTATTCAACGTGAAATTAAACGATATTATAAACTGTCTGGATTACAAAACAGATGGTTCTTTGTACGTTGATGATTTTTGTATTTGTTTTCGCTCGAAAAATATGCGCACAATAGAAAGACATCTACAGCAATGTCTAAATAGAATTGAAGACTGGGCAACAAGAAATGGCTTCAAATTTTCCAAATCGAAAACGCAGTGCGTTCATTTCTGTCAACAACGGAAAATACACAATGATCCAGCACTCTACATATATGGATCTCAAATACCAGTTGTTGCCGAATCAAAATTTCTTGGGGTTATATTTGATAGAAAACTCTCCTTCATACCCCATATAAAATACGTGAAAGCGAAATGTTTAAAAGCATTAAACCTTTTAAAAGTGTTATCTCACACAAGTTGGGGTGCGGACAGAACAACTCTTCTTCATCTATATCGTTCTTTAATTCGATCAAAACTTGATTATGGGTCCCTCGTATATGGATCTGCTAGAAAATCTTATCTACAGATGTTAGACACTGTACATAATCAAGGACTTCGTTTGGCATTGGGAGCTTTTCGTACGTCTCCAATATCGAGTCTTAACGTGGAAGCAGATGAGCCATCGTTATGGCTACGCAGAGAAAAATTGTCCCTTCAGTACGCCATCAGACTTGCTGCTAACCCTTCTAACCCTGCTTTTGAAGTCACATTTCCACCACAATTTCAGGAATATTATGAAAGAAAACCTAACGCAATTAAATCCTTCGGCCTTCGTATAGCACCACTTTTAGAATCCTCTAATATTAACACTAAAAACATCCAAAAGCACTCTTTTTCTGATATTCCATCCTGGTGCATTACTAAACCAACTATTCTTTTCGATTTACACAATAGCAAAAAGTCACTATCTGATTCACATCTCATGAAACAAAACTTCCAAGAATTACAATCGCGACTTTCAGACTATCAACACATCTACACTGATGGCTCAAAAGTTGAAGAAAAGGTTGGCTGTGCGTATATATCGGGCAGTCACCATGAAAAGATCCGTCTTCCTGATGGCTCATCTATTTTCACTGCTGAATCCAAGGTTATTGATATGGCTTTGGATTACGTTATGAATAATTCTTTAGATAACAAATTCGTTATTTTCTCTGACTCCCTTTCTGTTTTGAAATCTCTAAACCACACATCTTCAAAAAGTCCCAAAATTCAGAACTTGATAGAAAAACATCACGAGTTATCGAAAACTAAGGAAATTATATTCTGTTGGCTCCCCAGCCATGTTGGCATAAAAGGTAACGAGGCTGCCGATCTAAAAGCAAAGGCCTCACTCGATCTAGAAATTTCGAATTTTAAACTTCCATGTACAGATTTTAAACCTTTTATCAACAGGTACATCTTATCTAAATGGCAGCTGTCATGGGACAGAGCGACATTCAATAAACTACATGAAATAAAACCGGTTCTTGGTAAAAATACCATTTATCGATCATTAAGGCGAGAAGAAGTGGTTCTTACTCGTCTACGTATAGGTCATACTAGACTCACACATTCTTATCTGCTTAAACGAGAAGATCAGCCATTTTGTATCAGCTGTAATGAACCTTTTACGGCGAAACACTTCCTGATCGACTGCATTGAATTCTCTCATGTGCGACGTCAATTCTTTCAAACAAATGACCTGAGATACTTATTTGAAAATGTACCTGCTGATAATATACTGTTCTTTTTAAAACACATCAACCTTTTTAACAAAGTCTAACTGCTTTAATCTTTAAATTCGTTCTAGTTTTACATTTTATGCATATATAACTTACCTTTATAGCCGTTTCATTACAGAACCATGTTAGTTTACCATTTTGACGCAAATGACCCTCATGGGTTGATGCGTCGTTAAACCTGAACTCATCATCATCTTTAGATCTTTCCCTATGTCATCCATCTCTACTGCTGGATTTCGATTGGACGGTCAGTGAAGATCAACATGGAAGTGACCACTTCCCTGTTATTATTGAAAGCGTAAATAATTCCACGAACGATCACAACGCAAAGTGGAAACTAAATAAAGCAAATTGGGAATTGTATCACTCATTATGTGAAGAAAGTCTAAAAATAGATAAGTTTAACAATTCCTTGGATCCTCTAGATGATTTTACTTCTTCTCTTCTCGATATCTCTAACAAAAGTATACCGAAAACCTCGACAAATCCAAAGAAAAGCAAGCCATGGTACAATGATGAATGCAAAGATGCCATAAAACAGCGCAAGCAAGCATTATCAAAGTTCTGCAGATATCCAACAAAGGAGAACCTGAATAAAGTAAAGAATTTCAGAGCAAAGGCTCGTCGAACAATAAAGGCCTCCAAACGCAAATCATGGCAATCTTACGTTTCGAATTTGAATTATATAACTCCAATTAAAAAGGTTTGGGACATGATACGAAAAATATCTGGTAAATCAAAATCACCCAGTTTCACCCACTTAAATACAAAACGTGGAACAAAGGCCACATCAAAGGAAGAGATAGCAAACACACTTGGCGAAACTTTTTTGGATAATTCTTCTTCTCGGAATTATTCAGAGAAGTTTCAAAACATCAAAAAACAAGAAGAAAAGATCAAACTTAATTTCACCTCTTCAAATACTGAAGAATATAACAGCCTGTTTAACATTACAGAACTTAAAGATGCTATCGCAGTATCAAAAGATACAGCTACAGGCCCTGATGACATCCATTACCAGATGCTTAAACACCTTCCCGAAACCGCCCTTGACACACTTTTACATATTTTCAACGGTATATGGACAACAGGAGTTTTTCCAGAAAGCTGGCGTTTGGCCACAATTATACCTATTCCCAAACCAGGGAAAGATCATGCAGAACCAACAAACTACAGACCAATAGCGCTAACAAGTTGCCTTTGCAAAACACTAGAGAGAATGATAAACAAACGACTTGTTTGGTACTTAGAATCTAACAATCTGATAACAAAACTTCAGTCGGGATTCCGAGCTGAACGTAGTACCAATGATAATTTAGTTAGACTAGAAACTTTTATCCGTGATGCTTTTATCAAACGAGAACATGTAGTCGCTGTATTTTTCGATTTGGAAAAAGCCTATGATACCACTTGGCGATATGGAATTTTAAAAGACCTACATAACTTTGGTATGAAAGGAAGACTACCAAACTTTATTAAAAGTTTTCTTGAAGATCGTACAATACAAGTGCGTGTAGGATCGACCCTGTCTGATCTCTATGATCAAGAACAGGGCGTTCCTCAAGGAGCCATACTTTCAACCACGTTATTCAACGTGAAATTAAACGATATTATAAACTGTCTGGATTACAAAACAGATGGTTCTTTGTACGTTGATGATTTCTGTATTTGTTTTCGCTCGAAAAATATGCGCACAATAGAAAGACATCTACAGCAATGTCTAAATAGAATTGAAGACTGGGCAACTAGAAATGGCTTAAAATTTTCCAAATCGAAAACTCAGTGCGTTCATTTCTGTCAACAACGGAAAATACACAACGATCCAGCGCTCTACATATATGGATCTCAAATACCAGTTGTTGCTGAATCTAAATTTCTTGGGGTTATATTTGATAAAAAACTCTCCTTCATACCCCATATAAAATACTTGAAAGCGAAATGTTTAAAAGCATTAAACCTTTTAAAAGTTTTATCTCACACAAGTTGGGGTGCGGACAGAACAACTCTTCTTCACCTGTATCGTTCTTTAATTCGATCAAAACTTGATTATGGGTCCATCGTATATGGATCTGCTAGAAAATCTTATCTACAGATGTTAGACACTGTACATAATCAAGGACTTCGTTTAGCATTGGGAGCTTTTCGTACATCTCCAGTATCGAGTCTTAACGTGGAAGCAGATGAGCCATCGTTATGGCTACGCAGAGAAAAATTGTCCCTTCAGTATGCCATCAGACTTGCTGCTAACCCTTCTAACCCTGCTTTTGAAGTCACATTTCCACCACAATTTCAGGAATATTATGAAAGAAAACCTAACGCTATTAAATCCTTCGGCCTTCGTATAGCACCACTTTTAGAATCTACTAATATTAACATTAAAAACATTCAAAAACACTCGTTTTCTGATATTCCATCCTGGTGCATTACTAAACCAAATATTCTTTTTGATTTACACAACAGCAAAAAGTCACTTTCTGATTCACATCTCATGAAACAAAACTTCCAAGAATTACAGTCGCGACTTTCAGATTATCAACACATCTACACTGATGGCTCAAAAGTTGAAGATAAGGTTGGCTGTGCGTATATATCGGGCAGCCACCATGAAAAGATCCGTCTTCCTGATGGCTCATCTATTTTCACTGCTGAATCCAAGGCTATTGATATGGCTTTGGATTACGTTATGAATAACTCTTTAGAGAACAAATTCGTTATTTTCTCTGACTCCCTTTCTGTTTTGAAATCTCTAAATCATACATCTTCAAAAAATCCCAAAATCCAGAACGTGATAGAAAAACATCACGAGCTATCAAAAACTAAGGAAATTTTGTTCTGTTGGCTCCCCAGCCATGTTGGCATAAAAGGTAACGAGGCTGCCGACGTAAAAGCAAAGGCCTCACTCGATCTAGAAATTTCGAATTTTAAACTTCCATGTACAGATTTTAAATCTTTTATCAACAGGTACATCTTATCCAAATGGCAGCTGTCATGGGACAGAGCGACATTCAATAAACTACATGAAATAAAACCTGTTCTTGGTAAAATATTATTTATCGGTCATTAAGGCGAGAAGAAGTGGTTCTTACTCGGCTACGGATAGGTCATACTAGACTCACACATTCTTATCTACTCAAACGAGAAGATCAGCCATTTTGTATCAGCTGTAATAAACCTTTTACGGTAAAACACTTTCTGATCGATTGCATTGAATTCTCTCATGTACGACGTCAATTCTTCCAAACAAATGACCTGAGATACTTATTTGAAAATGTACCAAATGATAGCATACTTATGTTTTTAAAACACATCAATCTTTTTAACAAAGTATAACTGCTTTAATTTTTAAATTCGTTCTAGTTTTACATTTTATGCATTTATGACTTACCATTATAATCGTTTCACTACAGAACCATGTTAGTTCACCATTTTGACGCAAATGACCCTCATGGGTTGATGCGTCGTTAAACCTGAACTCATCATCATCATCATCATAACCAAAAACGATCTTTGTCTTATGAATGACAAATCTCACACCTATCTCCATCCTGCAACTGGAAATTTCTCTTCGTTAGATCTCTTTCCATGTGTCATCCATCTCTACTGCTAGATTTCGACTGGACGGTCAGTGAAGATCAACATGGAAGTGATCACTTCCCTGTTATTATTGAAAGCGTAAATAATTCCACGAACGATCACAACGCAAAGTGGAAACTGAATAAAGCAAATTGGGAATTATATCATTCATTATGCGAAGAAAGTCTCAAAATAGATAAGTTTAACAATTCCTTAGATCCTCTGGATAGTTTTACTTCTTCTCTTCTCGATATCTCTAACAAAAGTATACCGGAAACCTCAACAAATCCAAAGAAAAGCAAGCCGTGGTACAATGATGAATGCAAAGATGCTATAAAACAGCGCAAGCAAGCGTTATCAATGTTCTGCAGATATCCAACAAAGGAGAACTTGAATAAGGTTAAAAACTTCAGAGCAAAGGCTCGTCGAACAATAAAGACCTCCAAACGCAGATCATGGAAATCTTACGTTTCGAATTTAAATAATAAAACTCCAATTAAAAAGGTTTGGGATATGATACGAAAAATATCTGGTAAATCAAAATCACCCAGTTTCACCCACTTAAATACAAAACGTGGAACAAAGGCCACATCAAAGGAAGAGATAGCAAATACACTTGGCGAAACTTTTTTGGATAATTCCTCATCTCGGAATTATTCAAAGAAGTTTCAAAACATTAAAAAACAAGAAGAAAAGATCAAACTTAATTTCACCTCTTCAAATACCGAAGAATATAACAGTCTATTTAATATAACAGAACTTAAAGATGCTATAGCAGTGTCAAAGGATACAGCTACAGGCCCTGATGACATCCATTACCAGATGCTTAAACACCTTCCCGAAACCGCCCTTGACACACTTTTACATATTTTCAACGGGATATGGACAACAGGGGTTTTTCCAGAAAGCTGGCGTTTGGCCACAGTTATACCTATTCCCAAACCAGGGAAAGATCATGCAGAACCAACAAACTACAGACCAATAGCGCTAACAAGTTGCCTTTGCAAAACATTAGAGAGAATGATAAACAAACGACTTGTTTGGTACTTAGAATCTAACAATCTTATCACAAAGTTTCAGTCGGGATTCCGTGCTGAACGTAGTACCAATGATAATTTAGTTAGACTAGAAACTTTTATCCGCGATGCTTTTATAAAACGAGAACATGTAGTCGCTGTATTTTTCGATTTGGAAAAAGCCTACGATACTACTTGGCGATACGGAATTTTGAAAGATCTTCACAACTTTGGTATGAAAGGAAGACTACCAAACTTTATTAAAAGTTTTCTTGAAGATCGTACTATACAAGTGCGTGTAGGATCGACCCTCTCTGACCTCTATGATCAAGAGCAGGGCGTTCCTCAAGGAGCCATACTTTCAACCACTTTATTCAACATGAAATTAAACGATATTATAAACTGTCTAGATTACAAGACAGATAGTTCTTTGTACGTTGATGATTTCTGTATATGTTTTCGCTCGAAAAATATGCGCACAATAGAAAGACATCTACAGCAATGTCTAAACAGAATTGAAGACTGGGCAACAAGAAATGGCTTTAAATTTTCCAAATCGAAAACGCAGTGCGTTCATTTCTGTCAACAACGGAAAATACACAATGATCCAGCACTCTACATATATGGATCTCAAATACCAGTTGTTGCCGAATCAAAATTTCTTGGGGTTATATTTGATAGAAAACTCTCCTTCATACCCCATATAAAATACGTGAAAGCGAAATGTTTAAAAGCATTAAACCTTTTAAAAGTTTTATCTCACACAAGTTGGGGTGCGGACAGAACAACTCTTCTTCATCTATATCGTTCTTTAATTCGATCAAAACTTGATTATGGGTCCATCGTATATGGATCTGCTAGAAAATCTTATCTACAGATGTTAGACACTGTACATAATCAAGGACTTCGTTTGGCATTGGGAGCTTTTCGTACGTCTCCAATATCGAGTCTTAACGTGGAAGCAGATGAGCCATCGTTATGGCTACGCAGAGAAAAATTGTCCCTTCAGTATGCCATCAGACTTGCTGCTAACCCTTCTAACCCTGCTTTTGAAGTCACATTTCCACCACAATTTCAGGAATATTATGAAAGAAAATCTAATGCAATTAAATCCTTCGGGCTTCGTATAGCACCACTTTTAGAATCTACTAATATTAACACTAAAAACATCCAAACGCACTCTTTTTCTGATATTCCATCCTGGTGCATTACTAAACCAACTATTCTTTTCGATTTACACAATAGCAAAAAGTCACTTTCTGATTCACATCTCATGAAACAAAACTTCCAAGAATTACAATCGCGACTTTCAGATTATCAACACATCTACACTGATGGCTCAAAAGTTGAAGAAAAGGTCGGCTGTGCATATATATCGGGCAGCCACCATGAAAAGATCCGTCTTCCTGATGGCTCATCTATTTTCACTGCTGAATCCAAGGCTATTGATATGGCTTTGGATTACGTTATGAATAATTCTTCAGATAACAAATTCGTTATTTTCTCGGACTCCCTTTCTGTTTTGGAATCTCTAAACCACACATCTTCAAAAAAAATCCCAAAATTCAGAACCTGATAGAAAAACACCACAAGTTATCGAAAACTAAGGAAATTATATTCTGTTGGCTCCCCAGCCATGTTGGCATAAAAGGTAACGAGGCTGCCGACGTAAAAGCAAAGGCCTCACTCGAACTAGAAATTTCTTATTTTAAACTTCCATGTACAGATTTTAAACCTTTTATCAACAGGTACATCATCCAAATGGCAGCTGTCATGGGACAGAGCAACATTCAATAAACTACATGAAATAAAACCGGTTCTTGGTAAAAATACCATTTATCGATCATTAAGGCGAGAAGAAGTGGTTCTTACTCGTCTACGTATAGGTCATACTAGACTCACACATTCTTATCTGCTCAAACGAGAAGATCAGCCATTTTGTATCAGCTGTAATGAACCTTTTACGGTGAAACACTTCCTGATCGACTGCATTGAATTCTCTCATGTGCGACGTCAATTCTTTCAAACAAATGACCTGAGATACTTATTTGAAAATGTAACTGCTGATAATATACTGGTCTTTTTAAAACACATCAACCTTTTTAACAAAGTATAACTGCTTTAATTTTTGAATTCATTCTAGTTTTACATCTTAAGCATATATGACTTATCTTTATAGCCGTTTCATTACAGAACCATGTTAGTTTACCATTTTGACGCAAATGACCCTCATGGGTTGATGCGTCGTTAAACCTGAACTCATCATCATCACCTGGAACTGAATATCTTGATATATCATTTACAATTCAAGATAATTTCTTTTCGTCTCAAAAGGATATTATTGAAATAGACACCCCTACTAATAATAAAGGGTACTATGGACTGGCATTCGGAGTCAAATTTCCAGAAATACCACTAGAGGAAGCTTGCAGCAGCAGCACTGATCCTTTAAACCAAAAGATAAAAGTTCAACGTCTGTATGATGCTGCAATTGTAGACGCCAGCGTGGGAAAAATTGCAGACACCACTTCTGGACAGGAGCATACAGAAAGGGGGTGCAAGACGTTGTCGTAGATGATGCAAATAAAAAAATGTGGAATCAGGGATATGAAATGTCTCTGTCAATACCATCTGGTACGTCTCTTACAACCACCAATACTCAGAATGTCCTAGATGCTCAAAAATGGATCATAGACTCAAAAATCGGTAAAGACTACGTCATCGTAGTATGCCAGAAAAATGTATATCCACAATTCATTAAAGAAATGGAAGAGCAGTGTGGTTTGAAGGATCCCTCCAACACCCTCACAATAAACAGAGCTGGATGGATGAGATCCTGTATCAAAATACAACCCATCTTCAGTAGATATTACAGATGGGTTGTTGACGGATCATCAACGGGCGGAAAGGCGTTTAACAAATCAAATCAGCTCGGATATACTGATATCAACTATGTGGAGATAGGTCACTAAGAGAACCATGATTTCAACAAACGGTCAACGAATGCAGAAACAACGCCTAATGATATCTATACCGACGGAGCTATAGTAGGGATACTTGGAATCCATGAACCTATGCTTCAATGCCATGATTTCGATGACTCCTACTTCAGAATGATATTCTACTATCGTGTAGAAGAAGTAAAACAAAGTGTCCTATGGCTACAAAACGTCACCGCATTTCAAGAATTAACGAAGACTCAGCCCGCCGGCTATCAGAAACGTATACAAACCTTCACAGAAAACGGCGAGGACATGACACCTATGACAGATAGTCAAAAGCTTGCAACCACAAGTTCCTTCAAAGTAGATATATTCTCCACAACTGGAGAGTTCTATCCAGTAGACACATACCAAGTTAAAAACGACCTCACGGCAGCTACGGGAAAAGTATATGGTCCTGATGCAACGTACCAAACAATTACACCTGGACCGTCAAAAAACTAATCAACGGAAGTAGCCAACAACAGATCGATGCAGGTAAACATTCGCTTCAAGATCTTTTTGATGAAATGGCACACGCCTACGACACTGCCGGTACTAAAGCCAAAGAAATCATATGGCGTCACTTTGAAATTAAACTGCACAAATTTATGAAGGCCAAAAACATCCCTGAGACAGGATTCTACACTAAAAAAATTCCAGTAGATGAAACAGATGGAGCAGCAGATGAGGTAGACTCCGATTGCGAAATGCTATCAGAACTATCAGCAACTGACACAATTGATTTGTTTGATGATCTTGATGATGATGCTACCGATGATTCCACAACTAAGCTAGACGCACTAAAAGATGCATTCATTGAAATACTAAAAATACAACCCCCAATAACAGAAGAAGAGGACGTGGTTTCATGACTGTCACGTTACGACCTTATTCGCATGTGTCGCTATACAAATCCTGGCGACAGACCTGCATCAATTATGGATTTAATTTATGCAGGACTTTGGACTCCACCAGCGTCCGACGAATTTTATTGGGAAAAAAAGTATAAAGCATCAGATACCATCACATACGACGAAGACCAATTCGATGCAGACCTAACACATCTCTGGTAACTTTCTTTACAGATCTATCAACACCTACTAGATCCAAACGGTCTATCACTTTCCCTGAACAGATTTCTACTAGATCTATAACTTTTCCTGAACAGATTTCCGAATCTCAACAGCAGAAAAGATGTTGGTTACTTCCAGGATACAACTATTGCGGACCGGGTAATCTATTACCCAATGGTCCACCAGTTAATAAACTTGATGAAATATATATGGAACATGATTATTGTTATGCAGAAGGTACAGATGAAATCATTTGTGATCGACGAATGCTCAGACGTCTTAGCACACACAGAGGTGCAACTTTAATGGAACGCCTTACGAAAACATTCGTAATACGTCCTATTATAGCTACAAAAGAAATATTCAGCGTACATATGTACTAACTGCAACTTTTGTGATATTTATTTATATTTTCCTACTTACAGTGATGGTTTGGAGTTGGGAGAAAGGATATGTACTGGGCAAGTTCAAGTGTTTATTGCATGGCGGACGTCCAGTACATTACAGCCAGGGACATTCACCTACACCGCACCGAACACCCCATGGGCGTCCGGTGTAGCGTACCTGAATGCCCCCCACATATCCTTTCTGCTTGTAATTAGGAAGAGACAACAACAATACCGGTATTGAATTCTGTAACTGTATTTTTCATGTAACTCTTGTTTAGTCAGTTACTGTTCTGTTAAACTGTAAAAAACGTTAAACAATTAAACATTAAACTCCGGATGCCGGATTAATCCACCTGTTCTCCTTTCATTATGCATTTCAGTTCCAATATGGAACACATTCCACCTGTCCAGTGACAACAATGTTTTCACATGGTAGTCATTGGCAAAGATAATCACTACCGGACTTGGAAATATTTTCTTAGAACATTCATATTTAGTGGATATTAAATAACCATTCTTCACATCCTCTACAAACCTCAGATCGGTTGGTGTTGTAGTTCGAGGAATACCGAACATCACCAGCCGTTCTGAGTTGTAGAGGTAGCTGTTTGTTCTATAATCCAAGTCCTGGAAAAGAATACCTTTCCCAAAGACACCCTGTGACAACAGCCACTGACACATGAGGGATTTACCTGCACCCCCAGGTGTATCCACGATCCACGTCACTACTCTATCAGACCCCCGGACATTTCTAATCTCCCCTACTAACTCTTCTTGCCATGGTAACAGTTCCATAGACATGACGCGATCGTGGATATACCTGGCATCCTCTAAGACCTTCTCAAAAGATACCGCACTCTCAAATATCTTTCTATCGCAAGGAGCCACGGTGGATGGTATATAATCCCCATACATAATGCCAGACTGCGAACACTCAGTAAAATACCTGTAGGCCCGATATAAGGTAGAAGTAAATTTTAGGGAATGTTCAGGCAGACAGCTTGCCTGTCTTCGGTAACGTACCTGATACATTCCCGGAAATTTACAGGTCTCCTTATATCGGCAATTCTAAAACCAAACATTTTAAAGAACAACTTTTTGAATTTCTTGAAGGTATATTTCTTTTGTGTCTGGCAATACATATTATACCTGCCGCGCAGCACGCAGCAAAGCAGCTACAGTAAAATCCGAGGTACACAAAATCAATAATCACTGTAGACCGGGAACCAGGTCACGTGATTCTAAAAATAGATATTCCGAGAATCGGCCCATACACATGATTACGTAATCAGGTTTCCGTAACCAATCGGAACTACGGGTTTAGGCGGGAATAACCGGAAATATCCGGAACGTTCCGGAACGCTGAAAAGCACAGTAAAATCCGAGGTACACAAAATCAATAATCACTGTAGACCGGGAACCAGGTCACGTGATTCTAAATATAGATATTCCAGGAATCGGCCCATACTGCCGCGCAGCACCGCAGCAAAGCAAATACAGCAAAGAAAAATCGATAAGAGCGGATACCAGTACACACACCGGGAACCGATAAATACAGGGAACCGGTATTGCGTCATGACGTATTAATCACGTGTATGACATCATGTATCTAAAAATAGATTTCTTGGAAAATCTATAAATAGATCCTACGACAACACTTATGACAAGTACAGTCACGTTTATGTTTCCGTAGCCAATCGGGTTGACGGAAACCTCCGATACGGAAATATTCGGAAAACCCCAAAACGGAAAAACCAAGGTTATATAGTCATTTCAATACAAACTTTAGACTAAGAAGGTTTATTTATGTGCGATCAACCTAAAAGGAGACTAAATTTACCTGAAAGAAGTTTACAACTTTGGAAAAGGATATTTTATAGTGCCTTAACGTATCGGATACATTGTTTGGAGAAAAAACAGTTGAAATTAAAGAGGATTGAAGGTACGAACATTTAATTTGTAATGGAATGTTAAATTTATGGCTAGAACGAAGACAACTGCTCAAAAAGGGCCAACATCAGGTCCTTCGACATTTAGATTTCCAAGACCTCAAATACCACAACAAGAATTTAGTTATGCGCAATCAGTGGTAGACTCTGTTATATCTGCTGCGCAAGCTAATACTAAAAGACATTTTGGAAGTAAAGGTAAAGTGGGTGGAATTAAAAAAACTGGGGGAAAAATTAAACCAGTGAAGCAACTTGAAAGACCTCCTAAATCGCATAGATATAGACCTGGAACAGTTGCTCTTCGTGAAATAAGAAAATATCAAATGTCTGAAGAGATAAACGTAAATTGACACTTACATGTCAGGCAATTGACATATCCATCTCAGTGTATACCATGAAGGTGTTTTGGGCTTCTTTCTATAACAATGAAATTATTTTTTATACTAGTTGCAGGATATTATATTTGACATATGTTTGTGGGACTTCTGGTTTTAATTTGTTTAGTAGTACCATAATATTTTCTATATTTGAGCTCTTTAAAACTATCAGATAAACCCCACATGAGAGGATTATTTATGTTTTGTATCATCATCTTAAAATCTAAATCAGAATTTAGTCTTTTCTTGATCATATTTTCGTATGCTTTCTGCTCAAGGTGGTTGATTGCTTCTAGTTTTGCTGTATTCTTCAGTTTAGGTTTATTTAGAACCTGTTTGCTATGCTGTTCTACGTCAGGTACATGACTTGTGATTACTTTAGCAAAATCCTTTGTTCCTTGAATAATATGTTTAGTGTCACTGATGTCATCTTTATCCTGTTCACTTTGTTTATCTGTGGGTTTTGCAGTAATATTTGTGATAATATCACTTCTTTTTTTTTCGCCAAATATATGTCATAGTTAAAGCAGTATATGCAGCTAGTAAAACAACAAAGTATTTATGATGTTTTAAAGTTAATCCAAATCGGCGTGCATATCTCTTTAATGCATCTACAATAGGCCTAGATAATCTGCGAGGTACATTCTGTATGAATGTAGGAATATCTTCTTCCTCAATTGGCAATTCATTCAAAAAAGCATCATCGAGTTCAGTAACGCTTTCATCTAAATCAATTGAAACCAACGGCCGTTTAGGAACAGTTTCAACATCAAGTTCATCAATAAGAGACACCCCCGCCGTTTAGGAACAGTTTCAACGTCCTGTATAAATGATGTTTCTTTCAATTCTTGCATTTGTTTATCTTGAATTACAATATCATCTATTGGTATACCAGAAGGTATTTCTAGATAAACAAATCTACTTCTTGCTGTACCACGTAATGTTCTTAGTGGTCTAGTTTTTAAGCAAATATACTAGTTCTTTGTCGCGGACTAGTAATTTGTTCAGGCGTGCTTGTTCTCCTATCAGTAATGATTACTGTTTCTTCATCTTCATCTATAAATTCCTGTAATTGTTGTCTAGAGGATAAAAATTCTTGCATTTCAATTTCAATTTCCGCAGGTGCAGTTTCTGTTGCACTTTGTGCTGCAGTCTCGACTGCCACATCTTGTTCAGCTGCTGCAATTGACTCCTGTACATTTTGTTCTTCTAAAACAGACTCTTCAGCAGCATCAAGTGTTTCCGAAGCAATGAGCTCTCCTGCTTGTTCACTAGTACCTACACCGTATACTTCGCTCGAAATGGATGCAGCACTTTCACCTTCTTCTATAAATGATGTTTATGCAACACCTCCCAACCCATCTGCCAATGCCGATGTAGTTGATGATTGTATTACACTTTCACCAAATTCCGTTAACTCTGCTAAAGAAGTTTCAATAAGTTCGGCTAATTCTAATGTTACTACAGCTGATGCCATATTTACCTATAAACGGGTTGTGGATTTGGCTTTTCTTCGATTTTCAAAGATATTGCTTTTTCTTCTGAAAAAAAAAAAAAAAAATACTCGTTTGGATACAGTTGTGTAGGCTCTTGTTTTTCTTTTAGGCATTATCTAGAACAAAATACCGTTTTGGATAACAGTCTACGTTTCCGTGTATGATATTTAGAACTTACAGGTAATTGATATAAATGTTCTGCAAGGCGTTCTCGGAAACAGTTAGTACATACATCTGAATGTAAAGTGTAACGTATTTGTTTATGAAATCTACGGATTAGCATTCTATAAGACATTCTCAGGTCTACACTCGGAACATCATCATTATTCTCATGTACACACTTTGAACAAGTTAAAATGCATATCTTATTTGTACAATCTAAACATTTCCACATGTATCTAGTAAAGTCATCTAAAACTTTATTTGTCATGAAAGACTTTATGCTATATATCTTTGAATCAGTCTTTGTAGCGTTAGATATCAAAATGTTATAACTTTTTATGGTACACATGTCATACAGTTCTCTGTCACTTTTAGTTTTCAAAGAAGCCATCATCATCATTTATACTTGTATCAAAATATGTTCTAAATATCCATTTCTTCATTATTTGTAGAAAAAGTAAACATTTCTAATGACATACTCTTTCATCTTATCCTTCGTCACCATTTAATTTACAATCTATATGACATTGTCCACCATTGTAACAAAATAGGCAGTGTGGGAAGTGCACTACTTGATTACAAATGACGCATAATAAAGTTTTACTGTTGGCACCCAATACTTCCATTAGCACGATATAGTATATAATAGAAAAGATGCACAAAATGTCAGTATAGGTATAGCAGTATTTTGTCTGTACAAATCTCTTATGTTAAATGTCTGCAAATAAAGATAGTATCCTCTAAGAAGCCATCTTACTGTTGTATTCATTGTTACATAACAATGAAAAAAAAACATTAAAATAGTTCATAGAGTTTTACAACACATGGAGATCTGCTGGTATTAGGTCTTGGACTATCTACTTCGTCAAAATCTGTTTCCCTAGGAATAAATGGCTGGCTGGTTACGAACACCTATACATGATGAAACATGTCATAAGTGTTGTCGTAGGATCTATTTATAGAATTTCCAAGAAATCCAATATATCTGTTTTTAGTAACGTGATGTCATACACGTGGATAATACGTCAGTGCGCAATACTGGTACCCTGTACTTATCGGTGCGTTGCTGCGCGGCAGGTATCTTGTACCTGCCGCGCAGCACGCAGCAAAGCAGCTACAGTAAAATCCGAGGTACACAAAATCGATAATCACTGTAGACCGGGAACCAGGTCACGTGCTTCTAAAAATAGATATTCCAAGAAATATCGATCACGCGCTATGACTTGTTTATATGACGTCATCAACTTCGGGACCAATCGGAACCTCCGGAAACAACCGGAAATGGTTCGTCAGCGTTCGTAAATCCTACGGAAACAACCGATTACAAATCCAACCAGGAAAATTTAGAAAATATTCATTTCAACACGAAAACAAAGACAAAACAGAAGAAGGTAAGCTTCTTTCATTCTCTAATGGCGGTAACAAAACAAATTCCGACAAAATTTAAATTCCCGAAAGTACATAGACAGGCTGATATATCACAGTTCAAACTACCCGCAAGTTTCCACAAATCCAAGAAATCAAAGAAACTGGACAAACCAGCAAAACACAATATTGGACGAGCAGTACCCATGCGAAGATTCCGACCAGGAACTGTCGCATTACGAGAAATACGAAAATTTCAGAAATCTACAGACCTCCTCATTCCTAAACTACCATTCAGCAGATTACTACGACAAATAGCACAAAGTATAACCCCTGACAAACGATTTGAAAAAACAGCGTTACTAGCATTACAAGAAGCTTCAGAGGCATATCTTACAGGACTTTTGGAAGACGCAAACTCATGCGCAATACATGCACATAGAGTTACGATCACACCCTCAGATCTGCGACTAGCCCAAAGAATCCGGGGAGACTAACAATCCATCTTTATCTTCCAGATAAAGAAAGTCTCACAAAAAATGGAAATCGAAGAACAAATGGAAATACTTAGAATCAGTACGTGTGAAAGTTTAACTCAAAGAGAACTAGAAGATAATTACTTGAAAAAAAATATGAAAGGAATTATCATCACTGTCTCCTTAGACCGGAGATTAAAAGAAGATCCTTATCTCTTTTATTTAATACAGAAACGCATTGACGAAGTATTCTATTTAACGCCTACAGAGAAGGTACCTCCTCCGGACAGTACTACCCGATAGGCCACATGTCACCTAGCAAGACAGTAGTTACAGCAAGATTTTGGGTAGAGACGCTTTTTTTATTTATCATACTGCTCTTCTGTATGGTACAATTAGTTAGAAGTGCCCACGACAGACCAGTATACTTTACATTAATCTCAGGTATCTGCGGAAAAATAGCCAAACTTAAAATCAAAAGAGTTCAGGCAGGAGTAGGACTAACTCACAATGATGAACTGAACACAGAACTTGATATCTTTGATGATGTGGATGGCAATCAGCATATTCGACATCCGCGAAATAGGCGCTCGCAACCTACTGACGATGATGTCAAATTAGAAACATTCAGAAACAATCCATAATATTTTCTTTCAGTCCTATGCCTAAAAGAAGAGGTACAGGTGCAAAAAACGCGCAGCAGCAGCAGCGTAAACGTTTAAGATACCAACCAGAAGAACCTCAAAACCCAACAGAATCTCGAACAGAAACAAAAGCACAAGAAAACCTCGCACCTCTATATAGGTATTACACCTACCTCGACTATACAAGTTATTATCAAAGCAAACATTCAAAAACACAAAATTAAATCAACATTGCAATAGTCACAGCATTGACAGAATCATTCACAGAACTACTAGAATGCATAGACGAAATTTCAGCCTTATTCGCAGGAGGAGATGCTGCTGCTGCTACTGCTGCTTCTGGAAATTCTTTAGAGCTATTTTCTATGACCGCAATGGCTGGAGAAGCTACAGGAGAGGCTACAACTTCACTTACAACCATAGCAGAAACATTCGGACAAACTGCGTCTGAACAATCTCCGCAAATAACAAACGAACTTTTTGCATCCGTTGAATCAGCTAATACATCAGCCATCGCTACCGAAAATGAACTGCTTGCAGCTGAACAGTTAAACTATCCTATTACCAGTACACCCATGCCTGGAGTAACACAATTTGAAAATGTTGAACTGACTGAACTATCCACAATACCAAAAACACCAATCACCCCAATTCAGACAGACTTCTTAAGCCAGGACTATTTAATGGAAGTAGAAGACGGTGGTGATGATCTTTTATTTCTCCGCCGACACCCTCTACATCTCCGCAGTTCCTTCACTGTTATAGGAGGATCATCTAAGAATATACTAGGAGTATCCCTCCTTGCAGCTACAGGAACAGCCGCAGCAACGGGAACCGTTGCAGCTCTATCAACCTCAACAGCAGCAGCAGCAACAGCAGTAGGACTAGGTGCAACTACATCTACTGCTACTACAGTAACTGCAGTAGGTAGTCTGACCGCTAAAATTGTTACAGCACTAGGGGCAAGTATCGGTACAGCAGCAACAGCTGCTGTCTACAAAGTCGTCAAAACCTTAGACGACCAATTACCTGGAGCAGCAGACATGATTATGACTACAATTGAATCGGGTAAAATAGATATTTCTGAGGAAAACGTTAACAACTGGTTAACTATGATAATGTCCAAAAGTAGTCTCCTAGCAAAACTCAGAGCTGCAGGAATAGATGTTACGCTACTCTCAGATGGTAATATAGCTAAGATTGGACCTGCAATTGCTAAGGCCTTACGATGGGAAAATGATCTGCAATCATTAGCAAACTATTTCCCTGACATAACAACACAACTCCATAAAACATCACCAATATTACGACATCTAAACTCTGATTACATTAATAACTTATGGACAGCTGCAACCACCGCATAATATATATATATTTTTTTTTTTTTTTTTTTTTTTTCATACAGAAATTTTAACATAGAAACCCTGCTGCTAAAGTTAATCAGAGACGTCAGACGGACAGACATATTACTAAACAGGACCAAAAAATACTAGGTATAACACCTACTCCTACTTCTGTATCTACTGCACAATGACCTCCATGGAAAACTACGGAAAATATGACGAGTTCGGAAACCCATTATGGCAATCCACATTAGATTATCCTCCTAATCCAGAACTCATCTTGCAACGAGAAAGAGACATCCAAAGTATCTCAAATGTGACATCTACATACATCAAGCAGTCAAAACAATCGCTAGAACAGAAAGTCGGGCCACAACTTCTTTCTTCCCTATATTCTATCAAAGAATACTTGAAGGATGGAAAAGATCCAAACGATATCCCATCCTTGAAGGAAATACACGAAGCATTACAGTTAAAACAGAAACTTGCACTCACTCAAGAGCAATACCTAAAAAAATTCAAAGATGGCTTTTATATCAATCCAAAAGAAGGAACAATCCGATACTTCGATTCCAATGAAATAAAGTACAAGAATACCAGAAAGGTTGTCCCCATTCCAGATTCAGAATTACTCGTATTTCCAGTAGAACATACAACGGTTAATGGAACATACCGCATATACACAGTTCAGCTACCTGCACCCGACACAAAGATGAACACTGATCCAAACACTATCATATGCCATGAACTCATCGGCTATACTGAGATCCCACAAATGGGAATTGGAATTGATGAAATGGATGCATATGTAATAGCATTCGGTAGCGGTATGATTCCATTATCCAAGGTAGATCACTATGATAAATGGTGCACCAAAGCCCAGCAACAATTTGCAGCCAACGGAACCGTCCCAAACTTTAATGCCAAGGTGTATCTCATGTCAGATAACACATCAGATATCACATATGATCCGTATCAGACAGGTACATATACACCGTTAATCCCATGTAAAGGTGTATACAGCAGACAGGTTATCAAAAAAAAACCAAAATATTCAGCTGAATTCAGAAATGAATCAATTTATCAAACATACACAGGATTAGGAACTACCTACAATGTCAGAGATCCACATACGGGAATTGGCATCGTTTGTTATGAAGACTGTCTCAATATCATAGGCGCCCATAGGTCATATGGACAGGAATCAGACTATATCGATAAAGCAAAACTGACAAAATTGTTCCTCATCCTACGACAAGTAAAAGTAGAAAAGGAAGATGAACATCCCTGGGGTGACGTGTGGGATCTGGTCATCCAAGAAAATCTAGAATCAGACGCAATATATACAGGTTCAGTCACATTAGGACCCAACTTCAATCCCAGACCAGAAAACGTTGAAGTCGAAAATATCCCAGGTCACCTTCAGAACGTACAACCGCACCATGAAAGTCAGGTCGAATCTTACATGACCGCAGATTATACCACAATGGCAGAGGTAGTAAAAGAACGCCATCCACTGGGGCACACAGAAGGTATACCTCCAGACATTTCAAGTGCTCATGAAGCTGCTGAAGTACCACCAACAACAAACCCGTTACCCATGCAAAATGAAAAACTTACAGACTGGGTACAACGACAGGGTCACCTGGATCCCGACGATGCACTTCAATTAGGCACTCTATTTCAAGATTGTATTAACACGTTCGTCCGCGCTAAAGATGACCCTCAGGAAATACCATCGAAACATCTCATGAATGGATTAATGACATCCTTTGAAACATTCCTATTGGCTAGGAATAAATCCGAAAAGATGTTCTTTTCAGTCCAACCCAATCTCAACCCACTTGCAACAAAAATGCATGGTATGGGTTATCAGCTGGTTTATGACCACCGCTTCAGACCCTTCATAGAAAGTAAACTATACCAATCACAAACCCTCCTAACGTATGCCTCAGCAGGACTAGATCCTAACATCATGTCAGATGTCATCAACTTTGATGAACTAAACACTGAGACCGTCGGTCCCAATCAAAGACCCATCAACGTCTTCAAACGACATGGAGACATATTCAGAACAATGTTTCGAAAAGTCAATAACGGTAAGACCTTCAATGACTTGATCTACATGACCGCTCTATTCATAGAATTCTACAGTATGAAATTGGCAGAAAGTGATTACATATATCCTTCCTACGCATACCTCATGGAAAACACGGCACCTACAAAGTGGAGAAATCCACAAGGAGTGGAATATCTCCCTCATTTCCATGATAAAAAAATATCATCATTCCTCACCCCTACAGTAGAGGAAAAACGCCGTTCATTTGAAACTCTTCTAACATGGCATGCCCTAACAGCTCTTATTCTGTCATATGTCAAACACGACAAAACAGATCTTACTGGCACACAGTCATCACAACTGGCAGACGACTTCCTTCACTCACAGGCTATACAAACAGCCATCAATTGCGAAGCCACCTTAGTCACTGGGGCAGCATATTTCCACGTGTACTTCGATTCTCCACTCCTATGTGAGTATGGTCGAATTGGTGGTCTCAGCACAGCTTGGAATGACGGGAAAGGTGACTACTTCAAGCGCAAGGAGACCTTCATACCGGTCCAAGACAATTTCAGAGGTGGTCTTGTGATCATGTACGCATATGAGGACACATCAATCGAACCGGACGACCCCAACTTCCGCGACATTATGAGATTCGATGGTACAATGTTCCAATACTGGACATACCTAAATCCGACTTATCAAACGGCCATGCAGAGAACACTAATCGGAAGGTCTCTCGTAGAATGGAATGAAATATTCAGGGGACATTCATTGTCACAAACGTTCCTAAATACTATTGGCCAGCACAGCTTCAATGACGTCCTAGGGAACACATTACACTCAAAGAAAATCGTAAAGGTTCCTAATGGCACTAACATCATGAATGTTCTAGGTGTACAAGGACCAGGACCCAAAAAAGTAATGAGCCTGCAGAAAATAGTTTCAACACATGACCTGCAACAAGAGGCATACTACCATAATGTCCGCGACAAAGCTGACAGTTCAGCTTTCTTTACATGGTGGAGAGACTACTATAACATGTTTTCAAAACACGCAATGTGGTCTGGCCTCTTTGTGTTCGCAAACTATATAGCGCCAAACCGTACACCTTGGGAAAGACACGACGGAGACCGCGCTGACTATAACCCTGTAAACGATTACAACTTCGGCATAGTAGATCACTTCAAGTGGGAATCTCAGACACCGGAAGGTGAGACGGAAATTATAAACCCAAATTATTTCCCTATGTCCGACGCTTTATCTACACAAACTATCAACATTGCTGATTATATCACCTCCGGTGGAGACTTTAGTATAAAAGGATCTGGCATGCACTTCATCAATCCTGTCCTGCCCCATGAAGATCATGCCTTCTTCAGCCAACAAAGCTCAGGTTTCAAAAAAGTCTTTGAACTATGCAACAAATATGGATGGAATTACATGGGCATTCTGAGACCCTTTGGGAAATATGTGTGGATCAATGACACCGAGGTAGACATTTCTGAATATTTTGGTAGGACATACTTTCGACTTGGCAATAGAATCGCGCAATGTTCTGTTCCAGAGTTACAAGATTAACCATGGACCCCTGCGATGACGTTTGTTTCCAATACAACATAGTCACTTTACTCAATTCGTACTCTTGTACCTGCCGCGCAGCACGCAGCAAAGCAGCTACAGTAAAATCCGAGGTACACAAAATCGATAATCACTGTAGACCGGGAACCAGGTCACGTGCTTCTAAAAATAGATATTCCAAGAAATATCGATCACGCGCTATGACTTGTTTATATGACGTCATCAACTTCGGGACCAATCGAAACCTCCGGAAACAACCGGAAATGGTTCGTCAGCGTCCGTAAATCCTACGGAAACAACCGATTACAAATCCAACCAGGAAAATTTAGAAAATATTCATTTCAACACGAAAACAAAGACAAAACAGAAGAAGGTAAGCTTCTTTCATTCTCTAATGGCGGTAACAAAACAAATTCCGACAAAATTTAAATTCCCGAAAGTACATAGACAGGCTGATATATCACAGTTCAAACTACCCGCAAGTTTCCACAAATCCAAGAAATCAAAGAAACTGGACAAACCAGCAAAACACAATATTGGACGAGCAGTACCCATGCGAAGATTCCGACCAGGAACTGTCGCATTACGAGAAATACGAAAATTTCAGAAATCTACAGACCTCCTCATTCCTAAACTACCATTCAGCAGATTACTACGACAAATAGCACAAAGTATAACCCCTGACAAACGATTTGAAAAAACAGCGTTACTAGCATTACAAGAAGCTTCAGAGGCATATCTTACAGGACTTTTGGAAGACGCAAACTCATGCGCAATACATGCTCATAGAGTTACGATCACACCCTCAGATCTGCGACTAGCCCAAAGAATCCGGGGAGACTAACAATCCATCTTTATCTTCCAGATAAAGAAAGTCTCACAAAAAATGGAAATCGAAGAACAAATGGAAATACTTAGAATCAGTACGTGTGAAAGTTTAACTCAAAGAGAACTAGAAGATAATTACTTGAAAAAAAATATGAAAGGAATTATCATCACTGTCTCCTTAGACCGGAGATTAAAAGAAGATCCTTATCTCTTTTATTTAATACAGAAACGCATTGACGAAGTATTCTATTTAACGCCTACAGAGAAGGTACCTCCTCCGGACAGTACTACCCGATAGGCCACATGTCACCTCGCAAGACAGTAGTTACAGCAAGATTTTGGGTAGAGACGCTTTTTTTATTTATCATACTGCTCTTCTGTATGGTACAATTAGTTAGAAGTGCCCACGACAGACCAGTATACTTTACATTAATCTCAGGTATCTGCGGAAAAATAGCCAAACTTAAAATCAAAAGAGTTCAGGCAGGAGTAGGACTAACTCACAATGATGAACTGAACACAGAACTTGATATCTTTGATGATGTGGATGGCAATCAGCATATTCGACATCCGCGAAATAGGCGCTCGCAACCTACTGACGATGATGTCAAATTAGAAACATTCAGAAACAATCCATAATATTTTCTTTCAGTCCTATGCCTAAAAGAAGAGGTACAGGTGCAAAAAACGCGCAGCAGCAGCAGCGTAAACGTTTAAGATACCAACCAGAAGAACCCCAAAACCCAACAGAATCTCGAACAGAAACAAAAGCACAAGAAAACCTCGCACCTCTATATAGGTAATACACCTACCTCGACTATACAAGTTATTATCAAAGCAAACATTCAAAAACACAAAATTAAATCAACATGGCAATAGTCACAGCATTGACAGAATCATTCACAGAACTACTAGAATGCATAGACGAAATTTCAGCCTTATTCGCAGGAGGAGATGCTGCTGCTGCTACTGCTGCTTCTGGAAATTCTTTAGAGCTATTTTCTATGACCGCAACGGCTGGAGAAGCTACAGGAGAGGCTACAACTTCACTTACAACCATAGCAGAAACATTCGGACAAACTGCGTCTGAACAATTTCCGCAAATAACAAACGAACTTTTTGCATCCGTTGAATCAGCTAATACATCAGCCATCGCTACCGAAAATGAACTGCTTGCAGCTGATCAGTTAAACTGCCCTATTACCAGTACACCCATGCCTGGAGTAACACAATTTGAAAATGTTGAACTGACTGAACTATCCACAATACCAAAAACACCAATCACCCCAATTCAGACAGACTTCTTAAGCCAGGACTATTTAATGGAAGTAGAAGACGGTGGTGATGATCTTTTATTTCTCCGCCGACACCCTCTACATCTCCGCAGTTCCTTCACTGTTATAGGAGGATCATCTAAGAATATACTAGGAGTATCCCTCCTTGCAGCTACAGGAACAGCCGCAGCAACGGGAACCGTTGCAGCTCTATCAACCTCAACAGCAGCAGCAGCAACAGCAGTAGGACTAGGTGCAACTACATCTACTGCTACTACAGTAACTGCAGTAGGTAGTCTGACCGCTAAAATTGTTACAGCACTAGGGGCAAGTATCGGTACAGCAGCAACAGCTGCTGTCTACAAAGTCGTCAAAACCTTAGACGACCAATTACCTGGAGCAGCAGACATGATTATGACTACAATTGAATCGGGTAAAATAGATATTTTTGAGGAAAACGTTAACAACTGGTTAACTGTGATAATGTCCAACAGTAGTCTCCTAGCAAAACTCAGAGCTGCAGGAATAGATGTTACGCTACTCTCAGATGGTAATATAGCTAAGATTGGACCTGCAATTGCTAAGGCCTTACGATGGGACGCTACTCTCAGATGGTAATATAGCTAAGATTGGACCTGCAATTGCTAAGGCCTTACGATGGGAAAATGATCTGCAATCATTAGCAAACTATTTCCCTGACATAACAACACAACTCCATAAAACATCACCAATATTACGACATCTAAACTCTGATTACATTAATAACTTATGGACAGCTGCAACCACCGCATAATATATATATATTTTTTTTTTTTTTTTTTTTTTTTTTTTTTGTTTCTTTCATACAGAAATTTTAACATAGAAACCCTGCTGCTAAAGTTAATCAGAGACGTCAGACGGACAGACATATTACTAAACAGGACCAAAAAATACTAGGTATAACACCTACTCCTACTTCTGTATCTACTGCACAATGACCTCCATGGAAAACTACGGAAAATATGACGAGTTCGGAAACCCATTATGGCAATCCACATTAGATTATCCTCCTAATCCAGAACTCATCTTGCAACGAGAAAGAGACATCCAAAGTATCTCAAATGTGACATCTACATACATCAAGCAGTCAAAACAATCGCTAGAACAGAAAGTCGGGCCACAACTTCTTTCTTCCCTATATTCTATCAAAGAATACTTGAAGGATGGAAAAGATCCAAACGATATCCCATCCTTGAAGGAAATACACGAAGCATTACAGTTAAAACAGAAACTTGCACTCACTCAAGAGCAATACCTAAAAAAATTCAAAGATGGCTTTTATATCAATCCAAAAGAAGGAACAATCCGATACTTCGATTCCAATGAAATAAAGTACAAGAATACCAGAAAGGTTGTCCCCATTCCAGATTCAGAATACTCGTATTTCCAGTAGAACATACAACGGTTAATGGAACATACCGCATATACACAGTTCAGCTACCTGCACCCGACACAAAGATGAACACTGATCCAAACACTATCATATGCCATGAACTCATCGGCTATACTGAGATCCCACAAATGGGAATTGGAATTGATGAAATGGATGCATATGTAATAGCATTCGGTAGCGGTATGATTCCATTATACAAGGTAGATCACTATGATAAATGGTGCACCAAAGCCCAGCAACAATTTGCAGCCAACGGAACCGTCCCAAACTTTAATGCCAAGGTGTATCTCATGTCAGATAACACATCAGATATCACATATGATCCGTATCAGACAGGTACATATACACCGTTAATCCCATGTAAAGGTGTATACAGCAGACAGGTTATCAAAAAAAACCCAAAATATTCAGCTGAATTCAGAAATGAATCAATTTATCATAACATACACAGGATTAGGAACTACCTACAATGTCAGAGATCCACATATGGGAATTGGCATCGTTTGTTATGAAGACTGTCTCAATATCATAGGCGCCCATAGGTCATATGGACAGGAATCAGACTATATCGATAAAGCAAAACTGACAAAATTGTTCCTCATCCTACGACAAGTAAAAGTAGAAAAGGAAGATGAACATCCCTGGGGTGACGTGTGGGATCTGATCATCCAAGAAAATCTAGAATCAGACGCAATATATACAGGTTCAGTCACATTAGGACCCAACTTCAATCCCAGACCAGAAAACGTTGAAGTCGAAAATATCCCAGGTCACCTTCAGAACGTACAACCGCACCATGAAAGTCAGGTCGAATCTTACATGACCGCAGATTATACCACAATGGCAGAGGTAGTAAAAGAACGCCATCCACTGGGGCACACAGAAGGTATACCTCCAGACATTTCAAGTGCTCATGAAGCTGCTGAAGTACCACCAACAACAAACCCGTTACCCATGCAAAATGAAAAACTTACAGACTGGGTACAACGACAGGGTCACCTGGATCCCGACGATGCACTTCAATTAGGCACTCTATTTCAAGATTGTATTAACACGTTCGTCCGCGCTAAAGATGACCCTCAGGAAATACCATCGAAACATCTCATGAATGGATTAATGACATCCTTTGAAACATTCCTATTGGCTAGGAATAAATCCGAAAAGATGTTCTTTTCAGTCCAACCCAATCTCAACCCACTTGCAACAAAAATGCATGGTATGGGTTATCAGCTGGTTTATGACCACCGCTTCAGACCCTTCATAGAAAGTAAACTATACCAATCACAAACCCTCCTAACGTATGCCTCAGCAGGACTAGATCCTAACATCATGTCAGATGTCATCAACTTTGATGAACTAAACACTGAGACCGTCGGTCCCAATCAAAGACCCATCAACGTCTTCAAACGACATGGAGACATATTCAGAACAATGTTTCGAAAAGTCAATAACGGTAAGACCTTCAATGACTTGATCTACATGACCGCTCTATTCATAGAATTCTACAGTATGAAATTGGCAGAAAGTGATTACATATATCCTTCCTACGCATACCTCATGGAAAACACGGCACCTACAAAGTGGAGAAATCCACAAGGAGTGGAATATCTCCCTCATTTCCATGATAAAAAAATATCATCATTCCTCACCCCTACAGTAGAGGAAAAACGCCGTTCATTTGAAACTCTTCTAACATGGCATGCCCTAACAGCTCTTATTCTGTCATATGTCAAACACGACAAAACAGATCTTACTGGCACACAGTCATCACAACTGGCAGACGACTTCCTTCACTCACAGGCTATACAAACAGCCATCAATTGCGAAGCCACCTTAGTCACTGGGGCAGCATATTTCCACGTGTACTTCGATTCTCCACTCCTATGTGAGTATGGTCGAATTGGTGGTCTCAGCACAGCTTGGAATGACGGGAAAGGTGACTACTTCAAGCGCAAGGAGACCTTCATACCGGTCCAAGACAATTTCAGAGGTGGTCTTGTGATCATGTACGCATATGAGGACACATCAATCGAACCGGACGACCCCAACTTCCGCGACATTATGAGATTCGATGGTACAATGTTCCAATACTGGACATAACCTAAATCCGACTTATCAAACGGCCATGCAGAGAACACTAATCGGAAGGTCTCTCGTAGAATGGAATGAAATATTCAGGGGACATTCATTGTCACAAACGTTCCTAAATACTATTGGCCAGCACAGCTTCAATGACGTCCTAGGGAACACATTACACTCAAAGAAAATCGTAAAGGTTCCTAATGGCACTAACATCATGAATGTTCTAGGTGTACAAGGACCAGGACCCAAAAAAGTAATGAGCCTGCAGAAAATAGTTGCAACACATGACCTGCAACAAGAGGCATACTACCATAATGTCCGCGACAAAGCTGACAGTTCAGCTTTCTTTACATGGTGGAGAGACTACTATAACATGTTTTCAAAACACGCAATGTGGTCTGGCCTCTTTGTGTTCGCAAACTATATAGCGCCAAACCGTACACCTTGGGAAAGACACGACGGAGACCGCGCTGACTATAACCCTGTAAACGATTACAACTTCGGCATAGTAGATCACTTCAAGTGGGAATCTCAGACACCGGAAGGTGAGACGGAAATTATAAACCCAAATTATTACCCTATGTCCGACGCTTTATCTACACAAACTATCAACATTGCTGATTATATCACCTCCGGTGGAGACTTTAGTATAAAAGGATCTGGCATGCACTTCATCAATCCTGTCCTGCCCCATGAAGATCATGCCTTCTTCAGCCAACAAAGCTCAGGTTTCAAAAAAATCTTTGAACTATGCAACAAATATGGATGGAATTACATGGGCATTCTGGGACCCTTTGGGAAATATGTGTGGATCAATGACACCGAGGTAGACATTTCTGAATATTTTGGTAGGACATACTTTCGACTTGGCAATAGAATCGCGCAATGTTCTGTTCCAGAGTTACAAGATTAACCATGGACCCCTGCGATCACGTTTGTTTCCAATACAACATAGTCACTTTACTGAACTCGTACTCTTGTACCTGCCGCGCAGCACGCAGCAAAGCAGCTACAGTAAAATCCGAGGTACACAAAATCGATAATCACTGTAGACCGGGAACCAGGTCACGTGCTTCTAAAAATAGATATTCCAAGAAATATCGATCACGCGCTATGACTTGTTTATATGACGTCATCAACTTCGGGACCAATCGGAACCTCCGGAAACAACCGGAAATGGTTCGTCAGCGTTCGTAAATCCTACGGAAACAACCGATTACAAATCCAACCAGGAAAATTTAGAAAATATTCATTTCAACACGAAAACAAAGACAAAACAGAAGAAGGTAAGCTTCTTTCATTCTCTAATGGCGGTAACAAAACAAATTCCGACAAAATTTAAATTCCCGAAAGTACATAGACAGGCTGATATATCACAGTTCAAACTACCCGCAAGTTTCCACAAATCCAAGAAATCAAAGAAACTGGACAAACCAGCAAAACACAATATTGGACGAGCAGTACCCATGCGAAGATTCCGACCAGGAACTGTCGCATTACGAGAAATACGAAAATTTCAGAAATCTACAGACCTCCTCATTCCTAAACTACCATTCAGCAGATTACTACGACAAATAGCACAAAGTATAACCCCTGACAAACGATTTGAAAAAACAGCGTTACTAGCATTACAAGAAGCTTCAGAGGCATATCTTACAGGACTTTTGGAAGACGCAAACTCATGCGCAATACATGCACATAGAGTTACGATCACACCCTCAGATCTGCGACTAGCCCAAAGAATCCGGGGAGACTAACAATCCATCTTTATCTTCCAGATAAAGAAAGTCTCACAAAAAATGGAAATCGAAGAACAAATGGAAATACTTAGAATCAGTACGTGTGAAAGTTTAACTCAAAGAGAACTAGAAGATATTTACTTGAAAAAAAATATGAAAGGAATTATCATCACTGTCTCCTTAGACCGGAGATTAAAAGAAGATCCTTATCTCTTTTATTTAATACAGAAACGCATTGACGAAGTATTCTATTTAACGCCTACAGAGAAGGTACCTCCTCCGGACAGTACTACCCGATAGGCCACATGTCACCTAGCAAGACAGTAGTTACAGCAAGAATTTGGGTAGAGACGCTTTTTTTATTTATCATACTGCTCTTCTGTATGGTACAATTAGTTAGAAGTGCCCACGACAGACCAGTATACTTTACATTAATCTCAGGTATCTGCGGAAAAATAGCCAAACTTAAAATCAAAAGAGTTCAGGCAGGAGTAGGACTAACTCACAATGATGAAATGAACACAGAACTTGATATCTTTGATGATGTGGATGGCAATCAGCATATTCGACATCCGCGAAATAGGCGCTCGCAACCTACTGACGATGATGTCAAATTAGAAACATTCAGAAACAATCCATAATATTTTCTTTCAGTCCTATGCCTAAAAGAAGAGGTACAGGTGCAAAAAACGCGCAGCAGCAGCAGCGTAAACGTTTAAGATACCAACCAGAAGAACCTCAAAACCCAACAGAATCTCGAACAGAAACAAAAGCACAAGAAAACCTCGCACCTCTATATAGGTAATACACCTACCTCGACTATACAAGTTATTATCAAAGCAAACATTCAAAAACACAAAATTAAATCAACATGGCAATAGTCACAGCATTGACAGAATCATTCACAGAACTACTAGAAGGAGGAGATGCTGCTGCTGCTACTGCTGCTTCTGGAAATTCTTTAGAGCTATTTTCTATGACCGCAACGGCTGGAGAAGCTACAGGAGAGGCTACAACTTCACTTACAACCATAGCAGAAACATTCGGACAAACTGCGTCTGAACAATCTCCGCAAATAACAAACGAACTTTTTGCATCCGTTGAATCAGCTAATACATCAGCCATCGCTACCGAAAATGAACTGCTTGCAGCTGAACAGTTAAACTATCCTATTACCAGTACACCCATGCCTGGAGTAACACAATTTGAAAATGTTGAACTGACTGAACTATCCACAATACCAAAAACACCAATCACCCCAATTCAGACAGACTTCTTAAGCCAGGACTATTTAATGGAAGTAGAAGACGGTGGTGATGATCTTTTATTTCTCCGCCGACACCCTCTACATCTCCGCAGTTCCTTCACTGTTATAGGAGGATCATCTAAGAATATACTAGGAGTATCCCTCCTTGCAGCTACAGGAACAGCCGCAGCAACGGGAACCGTTGCAGCTCTATCAACCTCAACAGCAGCAGCAGCAACAGCAGTAGGACTAGGTGCAACTACATCTACTGCTACTACAGTAACTGCAGTAGGTAGTCTGACCGCTAAAATTGTTACAGCACTAGGGGCAAGTATCGGTACAGCAGCAACAGCTGCTGTCTACAAAGTCGTCAAAACCTTAGACGACCAATTACCTGGAGCAGCAGACATGATTATGACTACAATTGAATCGGGTAAAATAGATATTTCTGAGGAAAACGTTAACAACTGGTTAACTATGATAATGTCCAACAGTAGTCTCCTAGCAAAACTCAGAGCTGCAGGAATAGATGTTACGCTACTCTCAGATGGTAATATAGCTAAGATTGGACCTGCAATTGCTAAGGCCTTACGATGGGAAAATGATCTGCAATCATTAGCAAACTATTTCCCTGACATAACAACACAACTCCATAAAACATCACCAATATTACGACATCTAAACTCTGATTACATTAATAACTTATGGACAGCTGCAACCACCGCATAATATATATATTTTTTTTTTGTTTCTTTCATACAGAAATTTTAACATAGAAACCCTGCTGCTAAAGTTAATCAGAGACGTCAGACGGACAGACATATTACTAAACAGGACCAAAAAATACTAGGTATAACACCTACTCCTACTTCTGTATCTACTGCACAATGACCTCCATGGAAAACTACGGAAAATATGACGAGTTCGGAAACCCATTATGGCAATCCACATTAGATTATCCTCCTAATCCAGAACTCATCTTGCAACGAGAAAGAGACATCCAAAGTATCTCAAATGTGACATCTACATACATCAAGCAGTCAAAACAATCGCTAGAACAGAAAGTCGGGCCACAACTTCTTTCTTCCCTATATTCTATCAAAGAATACTTGAAGGATGGAAAAGATCCAAACGATATCCCATCCTTGAAGGAAATACACGAAGCATTACAGTTAAAACAGAAACTTGCACTCACTCAAGAGCAATACCTAAAAAAATTCAAAGATGGCTTTTATATCAATCCAAAAGAAGGAACAATCCGATACTTCGATTCCAATGAAATAAAGTACAAGAATACCAGAAAGGTTGTCCCCATTCCAGATTCAGAATTACTCGTATTTCCAGTAGAACATACAACGGTTAATGGAACATACCGCATATACACAGTTCAGCTACCTGCACCCGACACAAAGATGAACACTGATCCAAACACTATCATATGCCATGAACTCATCGGCTATACTGAGATCCCACAAATGGGAATTGGAATTGATGAAATGGATGCATATGTAATAGCATTCGGTAGCGGTATGATTCCATTATCCAAGGTAGATCACTATGATAAATGGTGCACCAAAGCCCAGCAACAATTTGCAGCCAACGGAACCGTCCCTAACTTTAATGACAAGGTGTATCTCATGTCAGATAACACATCAGATATCACATATGATCCATATCAGACAGGTACATATACACCGTTAATCCCATGTAAAGGTGTATACAGCAGACAGGTTATCAAAAAAAACCCAAAATATTCAGCTGAATTCAGAAATGAATCAATTTATCAAACATACACAGGATTAGGAACTACCTACAATGTCAGAGATCCACATACGGGAATTGACATCGTTTGTTATGAAGACTGTCTCAATATCATAGGCGCCCATAGGTCATATGGACAGGAATCAGACTATATCGATAAAGCAAAACTGACAAAATTGTTCCTCATCCTACGACAAGTAAAAGTAGAAAAGGAAGATGAACATCCCTGGGGTGACGTGTGGGATCTGGTCATCCAAGAAAATCTAGAATCAGACGCAATATATACAGGTTCAGTCACATTAGGACCCAACTTCAATCCCAGACCAGAAAACGTTGAAGTCGAAAATATCCCAGGTCACCTTCAGAACGTACAACCGCACCATGAAAGTCAGGTCGAATCTTACATGACCGCAGATTATACCACAATGGCAGAGGTAGTAAAAGAACGCCATCCACTGGGGCACACAGAAGGTATACCTCCAGACATTTCAAGTGCTCATGAAGCTGCTGAAGTACCACCAACAACAAACCCGTTACCCATGCAAAATGAAAAACTTACAGACTGGGTACAACGACAGGGTCACCTGGATCCCGACGATGCACTTCAATTAGGCACTCTATTTCAAGATTGTATTAACACGTTCGTCCGCGCTAAAGATGACCCTCAGGAAATACCATCGAAACATCTCATGAATGGATTAATGACATCCTTTGAAACATTCCTATTGGCTAGGAATAAATCCGAAAAGATGTTCTTTTCAGTCCAACCCAATCTCAACCCACTTGCAACAAAAATGCATGGTATGGGTTATCAGCTGGTTTATGACCACCGCTTCAGACCCTTCATAGAAAGTAAACTATACCAATCACAAACCCTCCTAACGTATGCCTCAGCAGGACTAGATCCTAACATCATGTCAGATGTCATCAACTTTGATGAACTAAACACTGAGACCGTCGGTCCCAATCAAAGACCCATCAACGTCTTCAAACGACATGGAGACATATTCAGAACAATGTTTCGAAAAGTCAATAACGGTAAGACCTTCAATGACTTGATCTACATGACCGCTCTATTCATAGAATTCTACAGTATGAAATTGGCAGAAAGTGATTACATATATCCTTCCTACGCATACCTCATGGAAAACACGGCACCTACAAAGTGGAGAAATCCACAAGGAGTGGAATATCTCCCTCATTTCCATGATAAAAAAATATCATCATTCCTCACCCCTACAGTAGAGGAAAAACGCCGTTCATTTGAAACTCTTCTAACATGGCATGCCCTAACAGCTCTTATTCTGTCATATGTCAAACACGACAAAACAGATCTTACTGGCACACAGTCATCACAACTGGCAGACGACTTCCTTCACTCACAGGCTATACAAACAGCCATCAATTGCGAAGCCACCTTAGTCACTGGGGCAGCATATTTCCACGTGTACTTCGATTCTCCACTCCTATGTGAGTATGGTCGAATTGGTGGTCTCAGCACAGCTTGGAATGACGGGAAAGGTGACTACTTCAAGCGC
This sequence comes from Anodontia alba, assembly GCA_964016985.1. Classification (NCBI taxonomy): domain Eukaryota; kingdom Metazoa; phylum Mollusca; class Bivalvia; order Lucinida; family Lucinidae; genus Anodontia; species Anodontia alba. Next base: position 26,879,216 of record OZ024835.1, read on the forward strand.
AAGGAGACCTTCATACCGGTCCAAGACAATTTCAGAGGTGGTCTTGTGATCATGTACGCATATGAGGACACATCAATCGAACCGGACGACCCCAACTTCCGCGACATTATGAGATTCGATGGTACAATGTTCCAATACTGGACATACCTAAATCCGACTTATCAAACGGCCATGCAGAGAACACTAATCGGAAGGTCTCTCGTAGAATGGAATGAAATATTCAGGGGACATTCATTGTCACAAACGTTCCTAAATACTATTGGCCAGCACAGCTTCAATGACGTCCTAGGGAACACATTACACTCAAAGAAAATCGTAAAGGTTCCTAATGGCACTAACATCATGAATGTTCTAGGTGTACAAGGACCAGGACCCAAAAAAGTAATGAGCCTGCAGAAAATAGTTGCAACACATGACCTGCAACAAGAGGCATACTACCATAATGTCCGCGACAAAGCTGACAGTTCAGCTTTCTTTACATGGTGGAGAGACTACTATAACATGTTTTCAAAACACGCAATGTGGTCTGGCCTCTTTGTGTTCGCAAACTATATAGCGCCAAACCGTACACCTTGGGAAAGACACGACGGAGACCGCGCTGACTATAACCCTGTAAACAATTACAACTTCGGCATAGTAGATCACTTCAAGTGGGAATCTCAGACACCGGAAGGTGAGACGGAAATTATAAACCCAAATTATTACCCTATGTCCGACGCTTTATCTACACAAACTATCAACATTGCTGATTATATCACCTCCGGTGGAGACTTTAGTATAAAAGGATCTGGCATGCACTTCATCAATCCTGTCCTGCCCCATGAAGATCATGCCTTCTTCAGCCAACAAAGCTCAGGTTTCAAAAAAATCTTTGAACTATGCAACAAATATGGATGGAATTACATGGGCATTCTGAGACCCTTTGGGAAATATGTGTGGATCAATGACACCGAGGTAGACATTTCTGAATATTTTGGTAGGACATACTTTCGACTTGGCAATAGAATCGCGCAATGTTCTGTTCCAGAGTTACAAGATTAACCATGGACCCCTGCGATCACGTTTGTTTCCAATACAACATAGTCACTTTACTGAATTCGTACAAGGGAAGGGAGGCCTTAAAGGACGCTTTAGAGAAGGCCGGTTTCGAACTACCACAAGTCGAAGTTCTCGCAGAATTAACATGGGATGTCAAAAACATCAAATCAGATATATCAGACAAAAAATTTGACTTACAGGAAGTATTGCGACTAACTCAGCTATTTACAAAATCAGATATCTCCCTCCTCCAAGCACAGGTTGCCTATCTCAATCAGCAGGTTATTCGTCTTGACGACCATGTTACCAAAATCATAAAAGGTTCAGAGAAAAATTTCATGTCTGACCTCCTGTCCGCCCTACAAGAGCTTTTACCAAATCTACAACCACTACCACCACTACCTCAAAAAGTACCAGAACCTTCAGCAGAACCTTCCACAGACGCGATCGACGTAGAAGAACCTATGACACCACTTACTGATGTATCGGATGTCACCGATATCACAGATCCAACCTCCCCAGCACCAGACGTATCAGGAGGCCTTCCTACCAAAGCAAAACTAGACCTGATGTAGCTATCATCTATTCTAGAAACAGGGGACAATCCTTTCTGATATAATAATTCCACTTTTACTGTTTCATTTCTGTTTTCTGTTATCTTCAGATTGGTTATGGCCAAAGATATGGATGGACAGTTGCATGCTACTGCTTCTGACCAATATCATACAACCTGTGATGTGTGTGAACAATTACTTATCTGCTATGAATTACGCCTAGCTGATACCGTGACATATGTACTACCAGACTGTCTTTTCACTGATGTATGTCATCGATGCTTTAGGAAACTTATAATGCAACACTTATATTGTTTGAAAAGCTTTCATCAACGATCATTACCTTACAAATGTCAAAGACAGTTGGCATCTTATCGCCGTTTTCATACATGAAACATTTACCTTACAAATGTCAACGGCACTTGGCATACTATGCACATATCAATTGTTCCACAGCAAAAATGTTCACATGGTTATACTTAATAAGGTCAAGTGCTGTTTTAAGCAACATGGCGAACGTTGAGTATAGTAAATGTAGATGTGCAGCCTTTCAAATGGCTAAATTTGACAACGGCAAAATCATGTCCTTTTGTAACAATCGTCATCAGAACATACTTTCGCCGTTATCATACACGGAACTACTACCATGTTACTTCACACTATACCATAATATGTACTACATGCAATATGAAGACTTCCTATTTACAGGTGAGGGGTGGAGTTGGGAGGAAGGATATATGGATATCATTTGATATATGGATATCATATGGATCTCATTTACGTACACAATGAATGCTCAAGACGTGGCATTTAGGTACAGAGACCGGGACACTCACCTACATCCTGGCAGACACCCCCAGGGCAGGGGCGTTTGCTAGAACGTAGCTGAATGCCCCCCCCCCCCCCCCATATATCCTTTCTGCTTGTAATTAGGAAGAGACAACAACAATACCGGTATTGTACAACGCAATTTATTTAATGTCAAGTAACTCTTATTACTATTGTTCAACTAACTGTTCAACTGTTGAACTGTTCAAACATTAAATTCTGGATGGAAAGTCAGTCTACCATTCCTTAAACCTCCCATTTGATCTGTATCTTCAATCCCATTCACTAACCATCTATCCAAAGACAGCAGTGTCTTGTCAGGATAGTGGTTAGAGAATATGACCAGAACAGGACTTTTAAAGATCTTTTTCCTTACTTCATACTTCCCAGATATAATATAGCCGTTTTTCAAATCTTCAACTAGTCTGAGATTCTCCGGGATTGTGGCACGAGGCAAATCAAATAGAACTAAGCTCTCGGAATTATACAAATACGTGTTGTTCCGGTAGTCCATATCTTGGTATAATATAGTGCGTCCAAAACACTCTGTACTGATCAGGTACTGACATAATACCGACTTACCGGCCCCACCCGTTACATCCACTATCCAAAATACAGACCGGTTGCAATCTACCACTTTTTTCATTTCCGTCAGAAGAGCTTCCTGCCATGGCAATAATTTTAAATCCTCCACCCTCTCATGCATATGCCGTTCCGCTTCTAACCTTCCCTCCTGCGATAAAACGCTTTCAAACACTTTACGATCACATGCAGAGATACACGACGGTATATAATCTCCATATGTGATCGTAGAGCTTCCAGTTTCCTGAAAGTATCTTTCACCGCGATATACTGTTGAAGTGAATTTGATTGGTATGTTATATAAAATGGCCTGTCGATCTTCTTTAGTGACATACCGTATGCACTCTCGAAGATTGATAGGTCTTCTTATGTCATTTATCCTGATACCAAATTTCTTATAGAACAGTTTTTTAAAGACGGTGAAAGTATACTTTTCTTCGGTTTGGGCATACATATGAGAGTGTGAATTTTTCATCAGCCTCGAGCCGAACTCATTGCAAATGGCCGCCTTTTTAATAAAACATTGCTCTTTCAAAAGTTTCTTTTGCCTTCTTCTAGCAATTATGCAAGACTTTTTAAAGAGCTTAGGATGACTCTTATAGATGGCGTCCAAAATGTCGCCATGTGTTTGGGGGGCCACCTGCAACAAGTTTTGCCCTCAGCCTACGTCTGGCCTTTTCCTTTTTTACATTTCTCTTATGAAGAGGTGTCCTCTGATGACGACTTAGTATCGCTGGGTCACGAAATGGTTTCATGCAAGTCGCACAAGAGGACACCGTCTTCATTAACCTTCTGGCTATTTTGTATTTGACCGGCCTATTGACCTCAACTAAAAAACTCGTTCCAGGCCGAGACTTTCCTTCCTCTCCTTCCTTCTGCCTAGCAAAACCAATCTCCTCCAAGTTATCTGAACCAGACACCCTTTCGTCTGTAACCGCAACTGCATCCTTTGTAGCCTGCACATGCCTCTTAGATTTCAGGTGAGGCTTGACATTCCGTTTGAACTTAAATTCAATGTCACAGACACTGCATGCATACACCCCATTAGCATTTTTTACTATGGACGACCCAAATTCACATTCAGAGGATACAGTTGCAGTTGCAGAGGATACAGTCGGTCCGCTTTTTGATTTCTTGGATGAGACTGGGTCGCTAACATCCGTACTTTTCCTTTTATTGGAAATACTTTTCTGTACTGCACTTTCTACACTTTTTTTTTTTTTCAACTTCTTTTTTTTTTACCATTTTCTCCCATCTTAAGTTTATGCGCTCGCCCAGTCAGGTGTTTTTCATAGTACTCTTGCGACAAATTCTCTTTGCCACAAGGTACACAAGAAAACCGTCCCATAGCATATGGAGAATTTAGAGTCTTTTGCCTCTCTAAATACTCCATATACTCGGAATCCTTTGTCTGATCATACTGGGTATAATCATCCCACTCTGTTATCTCCTTGTTTGTTTTGATCATGGCAGTCCGCTCCTGACATTTTCCACAATATTCGACTTTGTGTGGTATAATCTCTTTATTTTGGAACCAACAGAATCCCATCAATTTTTTTCTGATATGAAACTTAATTTGGTGATATTCCGACACTATGTGTGTACCCCAATTACCAATGCAAACATTGAGGTCACAACAGCTGCAGAATCGTAAATCATGCTCTGGATGATCCTTCTGTTCATCCACAGCAGGCTTTACCCATCTATCGGTAATATCTTTCCTAAAAAATTTACGGGATTCTGTTGACCACACTAGATACTCTGCAGTTTTTATTTCCTTTATTATAGACTGCTGTTCATCACTAAAATCATGACCCTGAAAGAAAAAGTCTTGCACGGGGTCTTCATACCCTGTCTCTACCTGTACCTTTTTCTCTACTACTATAGGTTTTACCTCCGGAGCACGTTCATGTCTATCAGATTCCTTCAATAGTTCATCTACCTCTAATTTCACTTCTTCCTCCTCTGAAAGTGGTTCCATGTTACCTGTGTTCAACTTCCTAACTCTAAGGTGGTTATTCATGAGTGCGTTAAGTCTTTTCACCACAATTGCACGACCTTCATGCCCATATCTTTTGTCATTCATTCTGTCAATGAGTTTCTGTCTCTTTTTGGGGAAAAACACCTTAAAAGGTTCTTTTATAGGTGGCTGGGTCTCCTTCATCACCTTCATGTCCCTTCCATGCATACATTTGTACTCTTCATTATCTCTATCGAATAACTCCATCTCAACACTATCATCAAACAAGACATTTCTAGCACGTTTGGGGGCCACTTCATCAGTATCAGATTCACTTTCGCTACTGATTTCAATAGGATCATCCCTCTTCCTCTTCAATATTGATTTCAATACAGGTTTCTTTCTCTTTATCTGTACTACCTCTTCACATTCAACTTCGCTTTCGCTACTAATTTCAATGGGTTCCTCTTCTATCATCCGCGGTTTCTTTCTCCTCTTTATCTGTACTAACTCTTCACATTCAACTTCGCTTTCGCTACTACTTTCAATGGGTTCCTCTGCTATCTTCCGCTTGCTTGCTTTAGGTGCAGCTTCTCTCTTCCTTTTCTTTACAGGTTGCATATCTTCCGATTGTATCTTCCGCTTCTGAAAAATACAAACATGCACAAATTTTCATTAGTAGCCATACCTTTTTAATCACGCTCTCTAATCCTCTGGTATATCTCACGGGCTCTACAAGATATGGATTTGGGGGTAACTCATCATTATCTGAATTATCATCAACACTATCATCCAAAAAGTCTGCTATTTCCTTATCATCTACTGCTTCATCATCCTTATCAAAATCCTGGTCATCCTCAGCCTCAGCTTCAAACTGAATAAATTCCGCCATTGCCCTCGAAAATATATTACACACGATGCCTTATTGTCAAATTCATTCTATTCAATGTCTATCAGTCCAAAATTTATAAACAAACACCTAGTTCCATATTTTATCACACACTATCATTCAAAAGTTGTCACATATCAAATTCTCCTTCAAAAATACCAAAAAAAAATTTTCAACAATCACTTTTCACCCATGCTACTATCCTTGCTGCGATTGCTGCGGCAGGTACTCTAGCTTTGCTTGTACCTGCCGCGCAGCACGCAGCAAAGCAGCTACAGTAAAATCCGAGGTACACAAAATCGATAATCACTGTAGACCGGGAACCAGGTCACGTGCTTCTAAAAATAGATATTCCAAGAAATATCGATCACGCGCTATGACTTGTTTATATGACGTCATCAACTTCGGGACCAATAGGAAGCTCCGGAAACAACCGGAAATGGTTCGTCAGCGTTCGTAAATCCTACGGAAACAACCGATTACAAATCCAACCAGGAAAATTTAGAAAATATTCATTTCAACACGAAAACAAAGACAAAACAGAAGAAGGTAAGCTTCTTTCATTCTCTAATGGCGGTAACAAAACAAATTCCGACAAAATTTAAATTCCCGAAAGTACATAGACAGGCTGATATATCACAGTTCAAACTACCCGCAAGTTTCCACAAATCCAAGAAATCAAAGAAACTGGACAAACCAGCAAAACACAATATTGGACGAGCAGTACCCATGCGAAGATTCCGACCAGGAACTGTCGCATTACGAGAAATACGAAAATTTCAGAAATCTACAGACCTCCTCATTCCTAAACTACCATTCAGCAGATTACTACGACAAATAGCACAAAGTATAACCCCTGACAAACGATTTGAAAAAACAGCGTTACTAGCATTACAAGAAGCTTCAGAGGCATATCTTACAGGACTTTTGGAAGACGCAAACTCATGCGCAATACATGCACATAGAGTTACGATCACACCCTCAGATCTGCGACTAGCCCAAAGAATCCGGGGAGACTAACAATCCATCTTTATCTTCCAGATAAAGAAAGTCTCACAAAAAATGGAAATCGAAGAACAAATGGAAATACTTAGAATCAGTACGTGTGAAAGTTTAACTCAAAGAGAACTAGAAGATATTTACTTGAAAAAAAATATGAAAGGAATTATCATCACTGTCTCCTTAGACCGGAGATTAAAAGAAGATCCTTATCTCTTTTATTTAATACAGAAACGCATTGACGAAGTATTCTATTTAACGCCTACAGAGAAGGTACCTCCTCCGGACAGTACTACCCGATAGGCCACATGTCACCTAGCAAGACAGTAGTTACAGCAAGATTTTGGGTAGAGACGCTTTTTTTATTTATCATACTGCTCTTCTGTATGGTACAATTAGTTAGAAGTGCCCACGACAGACCAGTATACTTTACATTAATCTCAGGTATCTGCGGAAAAATAGCCAAACTTAAAATCAAAAGAGTTCAGGCAGGAGTAGGACTAACTCACAATGATGAACTGAACACAGAACTTGATATCTTTGATGATGTGGATGGCAATCAGCATATTCGACATCCACGAAATAGGCGCTCGCAACCTACTGACGATGATGTCAAATTAGAAACATTCAGAAACAATCCATAATATTTTCTTTCAGTCCTATGCCTAAAAGAAGAGGTACAGGTGCAAAAAACGCGCAGCAGCAGCAGCGTAAACGTTTAAGATACCAACCAGAAGAACCTCAAAACCCAACAGAATCTCGAACAGAAACAAAAGCACAAGAAAACCTCGCACCTCTATATAGGTAATACACCTACCTCGACTATACAAGTTATTATCAAAACAAACATTCAAAAACACAAAATTAAATCAACATGGCAATAGTCACAGCATTGACAGAATCATTCACAGAACTACTAGAATGCATAGATGAAATTTCAGCCTTATTCGCAGGAGGAGATGCTGCTGCTGCTACTGCTGCTTCTGGAAATTCTTTAGAGCTATTTTCTATGACCGCAACGGCTGGAGAAGCTACAGGAGAGGCTACAACTTCACTTACAACCATAGCAGAAACATTCGGACAAACTGCGTCTGAACAATCTCCGCAAATAACAAACGAACTTTTTGCATCCGTTGAATCAGCTAATACATCAGCCATCGCTACCGAAAATGAACTGCTTGCAGCTGAACAGTTAAACTATCCTATTACCAGTACACCCATGCCTGGAGTAACACAATTTGAAAATGTTGAACTGACTGAACTATCCACAATACCAAAAACACCAATCACCCCAATTCAGACAGACTTCTTAAGCCAGGACTATTTAATGGAAGTAGAAGACGGTGGTGATGATCTTTTATTTCTCCGCCGACACCCTCTACATCTCCGCAGTTCCTTCACTGTTATAGGAGGATCATCTAAGAATATACTAGGAGTATCCCTCCTTGCAGCTACAGGAACAGCCGCAGCAACGGGAACCGTTGCAGCTCTATCAACCTCAACAGCAGCAGCAGCAACAGCAGTAGGACTAGGTGCAACTACATCTACTGCTACTACAGTAACTGCAGTAGGTAGTCTGACCGCTAAAATTGTTACAGCACTAGGGGCAAGTATCGGTACAGCAGCAACAGCTGCTGTCTACAAAGTCGTCAAAACCTTAGACGACCAATTACCTGGAGCAGCAGACATGATTATGACTACAATTGAATCGGGTAAAATAGATATTTCTGAGGAAAACGTTAACAACTGGTTAACTATGATAATGTCCAACAGTAGTCTCCTAGCAAAACTCAGAGCTGCAGGAATAGATGTTACGCTACTCTCAGATGGTAATATAGCTAAGATTGGACCTGCAATTGCTAAGGCCTTACGATGGGAAAATGATCTGCAATCATTAGCAAACTATTTCCCTGACATAACAACACAACTCCATAAAACATCACCAATATTACGACATCTAAACTCTGATTACATTAATAACTTATGGACAGCTGCAACCACCGCATAATATATATATTTTTTTTTTGTTTCTTTCATACAGAAATTTTAACATAGAAACCCTGCTGCTAAAGTTAATCAGAGACGTCAGACGGACAGACATATTACTAAACAGGACCAAAAAATACTAGGTATAACACCTACTCCTACTTCTGTATCTACTGCACAATGACCTCCATGGAAAACTACGGAAAATATGACGAGTTCGGAAACCCATTATGGCAATCCACATTAGATTATCCTCCTAATCCAGAACTCATCTTGCAACGAGAAAGAGACATCCAAAGTATCTCAAATGTGACATCTACATACATCAAGCAGTCAAAACAATCGCTAGAACAGAAAGTCGGGCCACAACTTCTTTCTTCCCTATATTCTATCAAAGAATACTTGAAGGATGGAAAAGATCCAAACGATATCCCATCCTTGAAGGAAATACACGAAGCATTACAGTTAAAACAGAAACTTGCACTCACTCAAGAGCAATACCTAAAAAAATTCAAAGATGGCTTTTATATCAATCCAAAAGAAGGAACAATCCGATACTTCGATTCCAATGAAATAAAGTACAAGAATACCAGAAAGGTTGTCCCCATTCCAGATTCAGAATTACTCGTATTTCCAGTAGAACATACAACGGTTAATGGAACATACCGCATATACACAGTTCAGCTACCTGCACCCGACACAAAGATGAACACTGATCCAAACACTATCATATGCCATGAACTCATCGGCTATACTGAGATCCCACAAATGGGAATTGGAATTGATGAAATGGATGCATATGTAATAGCATTCGGTAGCGGTATGATTCCATTATCCAAGGTAGATCACTATGATAAATGGTGCACCAAAGCCCAGCAACAATTTGCAGCCAACGGAACCGTCCCTAACTTTAATGACAAGGTGTATCTCATGTCAGATAACACATCAGATATCACATATGATCCATATCAGACAGGTACATATACACCGTTAATCCCATGTAAAGGTGTATACAGCAGACAGGTTATCAAAAAAAAACCAAAATATTCAGCTGAATTCAGAAATGAATCAATTTATCAAACATACACAGGATTAGGAACTACCTACAATGTCAGAGATCCACATACGGGAATTGACATCGTTTGTTATGAAGACTGTCTCAATATCATAGGCGCCCATAGGTCATATGGACAGGAATCAGACTATATCGATAAAGCAAAACTGACAAAATTGTTCCTCATCCTACGACAAGTAAAAGTAGAAAAGGAAGATGAACATCCCTGGGGTGACGTGTGGGATCTGGTCATCCAAGAAAATCTAGAATCAGACGCAATATATACAGGTTCAGTCACATTAGGACCCAACTTCAATCCCAGACCAGAAAACGTTGAAGTCGAAAATATCCCAGGTCACCTTCAGAACGTACAACCGCACCATGAAAGTCAGGTCGAATCTTACATGACCGCAGATTATACCACAATGGCAGAGGTAGTAAAAGAACGCCATCCACTGGGGCACACAGAAGGTATACCTCCAGACATTTCAAGTGCTCATGAAGCTGCTGAAGTACCACCAACAACAAACCCGTTACCCATGCAAAATGAAAAACTTACAGACTGGGTACAACGACAGGGTCACCTGGATCCCGACGATGCACTTCAATTAGGCACTCTATTTCAAGATTGTATTAACACGTTCGTCCGCGCTAAAGATGACCCTCAGGAAATACCATCGAAACATCTCATGAATGGATTAATGACATCCTTTGAAACATTCCTATTGGCTAGGAATAAATCCGAAAAGATGTTCTTTTCAGTCCAACCCAATCTCAACCCACTTGCAACAAAAATGCATGGTATGGGTTATCAGCTGGTTTATGACCACCGCTTCAGACCCTTCATAGAAAGTAAACTATACCAATCACAAACCCTCCTAACGTATGCCTCAGCAGGACTAGATCCTAACATCATGTCAGATGTCATCAACTTTGATGAACTAAACACTGAGACCGTCGGTCCCAATCAAAGACCCATCAACGTCTTCAAACGACATGGAGACATATTCAGAACAATGTTTCGAAAAGTCAATAACGGTAAGACCTTCAATGACTTGATCTACATGACCGCTCTATTCATAGAATTCTACAGTATGAAATTGGCAGAAAGTGATTACATATATCCTTCCTACGCATACCTCATGGAAAACACGGCACCTACAAAGTGGAGAAATCCACAAGGAGTGGAATATCTCCCTCATTTCCATGATAAAAAAATATCATCATTCCTCACCCCTACAGTAGAGGAAAAACGCCGTTCATTTGAAACTCTTCTAACATGGCATGCCCTAACAGCTCTTATTCTGTCATATGTCAAACACGACAAAACAGATCTTACTGGCACACAGTCATCACAACTGGCAGACGACTTCCTTCACTCACAGGCTATACAAACAGCCATCAATTGCGAAGCCACCTTAGTCACTGGGGCAGCATATTTCCACGTGTACTTCGATTCTCCACTCCTATGTGAGTATGGTCGAATTGGTGGTCTCAGCACAGCTTGGAATGACGGGAAAGGTGACTACTTCAAGCGCAAAGGAGACCTTCATACCGGTCCAAGACAATTTCAGAGGTGGTCTTGTGATCATGTACGCATATGAGGACACATCAATCGAACCGGACGACCCCAACTTCCGCGACATTATGAGATTCGATGGTACAATGTTCCAATACTGGACATACCTAAATCCGACTTATCAAACGGCCATGCAGAGAACACTAATCGGAAGGTCTCTCGTAGAATGGAATGAAATATTCAGGGGACATTCATTGTCACAAACGTTCCTAAATACTATTGGCCAGCACAGCTTCAATGACGTCCTAGGGAACACATTACACTCAAAGAAAATCGTGAAGGTTCCTAATGGCACTAACATCATGAATGTTCTAGGTGTACAAGGACCAGGACCCAAAAAAGTAATGAGCCTGCAGAAAATAGTTGCAACACATGACCTGCAACAAGAGGCATACTACCATAATGTCCGCGACAAAGCTGACAGTTCAGCTTTCTTTACATGGTGGAGAGACTACTATAACATGTTTTCAAAACACGCAATGTGGTCTGGCCTCTTTGTGTTCGCAAACTATATAGCGCCAAACCGTACACCTTAGGAAAGACACGACGGAGACCGCGCTGACTATAACCCTGTAAACGATTACAACTTCGGCATAGTAGATCACTTCAAGTGGGAATCTCAGACACCTGAAGGTGAGACGGAAATTATAAACCCAAATTATTACCCTATGTCCGACGCTTTATCTACACAAACTATCAACATTGCTGATTATATCACCTCCGGTGGAGACTTTAGTATAAAAGGATCTGGCATGCACTTCATCAATCCTGTCCTGCCCCATGAAGATCATGCCTTCTTCAGCCAACAAAGCTCAGGTTTCAAAAAAATCTTTGAACTATGCAACAAATATGGATGGAATTACATGGGCATTCTGAGACCCTTTGGGAAATATGTGTGGATCAATGACACCGAGGTAGACATTTCTGAATATTTTGGTAGGACATACTTTCGACTTGGCAATAGAATCGCGCAAAGTTCTGTTCCAGAGTTACAAGATTAACCTGAATGTAGGAATATCTTCTTCCTCAATTGGCAATTCATTCAAAAAAGCATCATCGAGTTCAGTAACGCTTTCATCTAAATCTATTGAAACCAGCGGCCGTTTAGGAACAGTTTCAACGTCAAGTTCATCAATATGAGACACCCCCGCCGTTTAGGAACAGTTTCAACGTTCTCAATAAATGATGTTTCTTTCAATTCTTGCATTTGTTTATCTTGAATTACAATATCATCTATTGGTATACCAGAAGGTATTTCTAGATAAACAAATCTACTTCTTGCTGTACCACGTAATGTTCTTAGTGGTCTAGTTTTTAAGCAAATGTACTAGTTCTTTGTCGCGGACTAGTAATTTGTTCAGGCGTGCTTGTTCTCCTATCAGTAATGATTACTGTTTCTTCATCTTCATCTATAAATTCCTGTAATTGTTGTCTAGAGGGTAAAAATTCTTGCATTTCAATTTCAATTTCCGCAGGTGCAGTTTCTGTTGCACTTTGTGCTGCAGTCTCGACTGCCACATCTTGTTCAGCTGCTGCAATTGACTCCTGTACATTTTGTTCTTCTAAAACAGACTCTTCAGCCCCTGGGTATTAAACTTTCCGCCTTGCCGAGGCCCTGGGGGCTCAATTCTCACTGGGAACGTTGCTAGCGTGGTGAGCAGTAATTGTCCCCTTTGGGAAGAGCGAAGAGAAAATACCACCCGTTTGCCGTGGGTGGCAGCCCGTAAGCCGGAAGAAGGGATCCTGGAGGTTATTGGGAGTTTGGTCTCTCCTGATGGCTCAACACGCCTCTTTGGCCTGGATTTCGGTGTAGAAGGGTGTCCGTGAGACCCGGCACGGTCAATCGGCTGGTCGCGCCAAGCCCTAGGAAATATCTTTTCTTTCTCTTCCTTGTCTTTTGTATCATACTGATACTCACCGTTTGCCCATAATTCTTTTTTCTTAACCTTTCCAATCCTAAGAAGGCGGCGGCTTAACGGGTCAATCGTGCAGCATTTTGCTCGTGCGAGTATATCTTCTGTGTATCTCTAGCACAAGTGAGTAGGAAAACCACTCCATTGATGTGTTCCCTTGTTGGGCTCCGTGGTGGGCGGAGAGCATGGAGGACGAATTTTAATACATCTTTATCATGGGTTCTAATCGAAGAAAAAGAACTAAACAATGTTCAGAATCTGATATTTCAGATGTTAACGAAAGCACTCAACCTCCAACAACCTCTACCAAAGATACATCATCTCAACATTTTCCGCGTTTCATTTTAGTTGAAAGCAAGGAAGAAAACAAACCAGTAACATCTTTATCTCCGTTTGTAATACAAAAAGTCATTCAAAGTATAGCTGGTGAGCCGGAAAACATAAAGAAACTACACAGGTCGAATCAGCTACTCATTGAGGTATCCAGGAAAGCCCATGCCGAGAATCTTCTACGTGCACAGACTTTTCACGACTTGAAAGTTCGGGTGTACCCTCATACTTCGCTGAACTCCTCAAGGGGGGTAATTCGTTGCCCCGAATTGGGGAATTGCAGCGAGGAGGAGATTCTCGAAGGCACAAGATCTCAAGGAGTAACTGCAATCAAACGATTCAAAGTTAAACGAAACGGAGAGTTAAAAAACACAAACACCTTTGTCTTTACATTCAATACATCAGTTCTACCAAAAACAATAAAAGTAGCATACTTTAGAGTCAACGTAGAAGTCTACATACCAAATCCTTTGCGTTGTCATCATTGCCAGAAATATGGACACCATGAGGATAGGTGTTCTAAGGACCCTATCTGTTCGAAATGCGGTCAGGTAGCAGAACACACAGAAAGTCAATGTAGAAACGAACTGCACTGTGTCAATTGTGGTGAAAAACACAGTGCTGACTCTAAAGAATGCCAAGTTTGGCACAAAGAAAAAGAAATCTTACGTCTTAAGTTTACCAGAAATATTTCTTTCATCGAAGCGCGGAAACTTGTTGAGGCCCCAACTCCAATTCCTGGAATCAGTTATGCCAACATCACCCAGTCTTCTATGAAAAAGGTTTCTGTGGTTGATACTGCCACTCAAACCGATCCGATCAATATTCTCGACTCTGCAGTTCAATCAAGTTCAACAAACACAAACAGCCAAACAGAAGATCTGCAGAAACAAAAAGGTCAAACAAACACTACAAACAAAAATCAAACAAAGACACCTTCTGAAGAGAAAAAAGGAGATGGTGGCCTGAAAAAAAGCCACCATTGAGATGATAAGAAAAGATTGGAAGAAACAACAACAGAAAGAAAGACAAGCAAGAAGTCAATCATCTCCACCTACGAAAGAAACAAAATCAAAATCTAGTCAAGGAACACAAAGACCAAGCACATCAAACAGAGAACGAAAAGGTTCAAATAATGTTATTCAACAACATAACAGGTTCGGATCTTTGAGTGACAGTAGCGATGATATGGAGTTAGGAGAAGCTCCAGATCGCCCACGAACTAACAGAAATAGATCGAGATCATCAGAACATTCACACGTCAACAATAGTAATAATAGATCAAAATCACCAATAACATATCCTTAGTTGCTAGTCTAACTAAAATCTAACAACTCTTAAATGAATTCAAATCACAAAATAATACAATGGAACTGTCGAGGTCTAAAGTCAAACTATAACGAGATCTTATTACTTTTATCCTTATTGAATCCATCAGTTTTTTGCTTGCAAGAAACTTTTTTAAAAACTGATGATCAATTAAATATCAGAGATTTCAATACATACAATTATATATATTCAGAAGGCCAGAGGCCGTCTGGTGGAAGCTCAATCTTAGTTCACTCTTCATGTCCGCAGCGAGAAATTAAACTTGTAACCAATCTTCAAGCCGTTGCGGTTTCTGTTACTTTAGATAAAGAAATTACATTTTGTTCTGTGTATATACCTCCGAATTTTCATTTAGAGACCGAACATTTAGACATTTTACTGAAACAACTCCCTTCACCCTGTATACTAGTTGGTGACTTCAATGGTCACAATATCCTTTGGGGATGTAAAGATAACAACCCTAAAGGTAATATTATTGAAGACTTTATAACCAAAAACGATCTTTGTCTTATGAATGACAAATCTCACACCTATCTCCATCCTGCAACTGGAAATTTTTCTTCTTTAGATCTTTCCCTATGTCATCCATCTCTACTGCTGGATTTCGATTGGACGGTCAGTGAAGATCAACATGGAAGTGACCACTTCCCTGTTATTATTGAAAGCGTAAATAATTCCACAAACGATCACAACACAAAGTGGAAACTAAATAAAGCAAATTGGGAATTGTATCACTCATTATGTGAAGAAAGTCTCAAAATAGATAAGTTTAACAATTCCTTGGATCCTCTAGATGATTTTACTTCTTCTCTTCTCGATATCTCTAACAAAAGTATACCAAAAACCTCGACAAATCCAAAGAAAAGCAAGCCATGGTACAATGATGAATGCAAAGATGCCATAAAACAGCGCAAGCAAGCATTATCAAAGTTCTGCAGATATCCAACAAAGGAGAACCTGAATAAAGTAAAGAATTTCAGAGCAAAGGCTCGTCGAACAATAAAGGCCTCCAAACGCAAATCATGGAAATCTTACGTTTCGAATTTAAATTATAAAACTCCAATTAAAAAGGTTTGGGACATGATACGAAAAATATCTGGTAAATCAAAATCACCCAGTTTCACCCACTTAAATACAAAACGTGGAACAAAGGCCACATCAAAGGAAGAGATAGCAAACACACTTGGTGAAACGTTTTTGGATAATTCTTCATCCCGGAATTATTCAGAGAAGTTTCAAAACATCAAAAAACAAGAAGAAAAAATCAAACTTAATTTCACCTCTTCAAATACTGAAGAATATAACAGCCTGTTTAACATTACAGAACTTAAAGATGCTATCGCAGTATCAAAAGATACAGCTACAGGCCCTGATGACATCCATTACCAGATGCTTAAACACCTTCCCGAAACCGCCCTTGACACACTTTTACATATTTTCAACGGTATATGGACAACAGGAGTTTTTCCAGAAAGCTGGCGTTTGGCCACAATTATACCTATTCCCAAACCAGGGAAAGATCATGCAGAACCAACAAACTACAGACCAATAGCGCTAACAAGTTGCCTTTGCAAAACACTAGAGAGAATGATAAACAAACGACTTGTTTGGTACTTAGAATCTAACAATCTTATAACAAAACTTCAGTCGGGATTCCGAGCTGAACGTAGTACCAATGATAATTTAGTTAGACTAGAAACTTTTATCCGTGATGCTTTTATCAAACGAGAACATGTAGTCGCTGTATTTTTCGATTTGGAAAAAGCCTATGATACCACTTGGCGATATGGAATTTTAAAAGACCTACATAACTTTGGTATGAAAGGAAGACTACCAAACTTTATTAAAAGTTTTCTTGAAGATCGTACAATACAAGTGCGTGTAGGATCGACCCTGTCTGATCTCTATGATCAAGAACAGGGCGTTCCTCAAGGAGCAATACTTTCAACCACGTTATTCAACGTGAAATTAAACGATATTATAAACTGTCTGGATTACAAAACAGATGGTTCTTTGTACGTTGATGATTTCTGTATTTGTTTTCGCTCGAAAAATATGCGCACAATAGAAAGACATCTACAGCAATGTCTAAATAGAATTGAAGACTGGGCAACTAGAAATGGCTTTAAATTTTCCAAATCGAAAACTCAGTGCGTTCATTTCTGTCAACAACGGAAAATACACAACGATCCAGTTCTCTACATATACGGATCTCAAATACCAGTTGTTGCTGAATCAAAATTTCTTGGGGTTATATTTGATAAAAAACTCTCCTTCATACCCCATATAAAATACTTGAA
Organism: Anodontia alba; assembly: GCA_964016985.1. NCBI lineage: Eukaryota > Metazoa > Mollusca > Bivalvia > Lucinida > Lucinidae > Anodontia > Anodontia alba. The sequence continues at coordinate 26,896,557 of OZ024835.1, forward strand.
AGCGAAATGTTTAAAAGCATTAAACCTTTTAAAAGTTTTATCTCACACAAGTTGGGGAGCGGACAGAACAACTCTTCTTCACCTGTATCGTTCTTTAATTCGATCAAAACTTGATTATGGGTCCATCGTATATGGATCTGCTAGAAAATCTTATCTACAGATGTTAGACACTGTACATAATCAAGGACTTCGTTTGGCATTGGGAGCTTTTCGTACATCTCCAGTATCGAGTCTTAACGTGGAAGCAGATGAGCCATCGTTATGGCTACGCAGAGAAAAATTGTCTCTTCAGTATGCCATCAGACTTGCTGCTAACTCTTCTAACCCTGCTTTTGAAGTCACATTTCCACCACAATTTCAGGAATATTATGAAAGAAAACCCAACGCTATTAAATCCTTCGGCCTTCGTATAGCACCACTTTTAGAATCTACTAATATTAACATTAAAAACATTCAAAAACACTCGTTTTCTGATATTCCATCCTGGTGCATTACTAAACCAAATATTCTTTTCGATTTACACAACAGCAAAAAGTTACTTTCTGATTCACATCTCATGAAACAAAACTTCCAAGAATTACAGTCGCGACTTTCAGATTATCAACACATCTACACTGATGGCTCAAAAGTTGAAGATAAGGTTGGCTGTGCGTATATATCGGTCAGCCACCATGAAAAGATCCGTCTTCCTGATGGCTCATCTATTTTCACTGCTGAATCCAAGGCGATTGATATGGCTTTGGATTACGTTATGAATAACTCTTTAGAGAACAAATTCGTTATTTTCTCGGACTCCCTTTCTGTTTTGAAATCTCTAAATCACACAGCTTCCAAAAATCCAGAACGTGATAGAAAAACATCACGAGCTATCGAAATCTAAGGAAATTTTGTTCTGTTGGCTACCCAGCCATGTTGGCATAAAAGGTAACGAGGCTGCCGACGTAAAAGCAAAGGCCTCACTCGATCTAGAAATTTCGAATTTTAAACTTCCATGTACAGATTTTAAACCTTTTATCAACAGGTACATATTATCCAAATGGCAGCTGTCATGGGACAGAGCGACATTCAATAAACTACATGAAATAAAACCGGTTCTTGGTAAAAATTATATTTATTACTCGTCTACGTATAGGTCATACTAGACTCACACATTCTTATCTACTCAAACGAGAAGATCAGCCATTTTGTATCAGCTGTAATGAACCTTTTACGGTAAAACACTTTCTGATCGATTGCATTGAATTCTCTCATATACGACGTCAATTCTTCCAAACAAATGACCTGAGATACTTATTTGAAAATGTACCAAATGATAGCATACTTATGTTTTTAAAACACATCAATCTTTTTAGCAAAGTATAACTGCTTTAATTTTTAAATTCATTCTAGTTTTACATTTTATGCATTTATGGCTTACCATTATAATCGTTTCACTACAGAACCATGTTAGTTCACCATTTTGACGCAAATGACCCTCATGGGTTGATGCGTCGTTAAACCTGAACTCATCATCATCATCACAGATTCTTCAGCAGCATCAAGTGTTTCCGAAGCAATGAGCTCTCCTGCTTGTTCACTAGTACCTACACCGTATACTTCGCTCGAAATGGATGCAGCACTTTCACCTTCTTCTATAAATGATGTTTATGCAACACCTCCCAACCCATCTGCCAATGCCGATGTAGTTGATGATTGTATTACACTTTCACCAAATTCCGTTAACTCTGCTAAAGAAGTTTCAATAAGTTCGGCTAATTCTAATGTTACTACAGCTGATGCCATATTTACCTATAAACGGGTTGTGGATTTGGCTTTTCTTCGCTTTTCAAAGATATTGCTTTTTCTTCTGAAAAAAAAATACTCGTTTGGATACAGTTGTGTAGGCTCTTGTTTTTCTTTTAGGCATTATCTAGAACAAAATACCGTTTTGGATAACAGTCTACGTTTCCGTGTATGATATTTAGAACTTACAGGTAATTGATATAAATGTTCTGCAAGGCGTTCTCGGAAACAGTTAGTACATACATCTGAATGTAAAGTGTAACGTATTTGTTTATGAAATCTACGGATTAGCATTCTATAAGACATTCTCAGGTCTACACTCGGAACATCATCATTATTCTCATGTACACACTTTGAACAAGTTAAAATGCATATCTTATTTGTACAATCTAAACATTTCCACATGTATCTAGTAAAGTCATCTAAAACTTTATTTGTCATGAAAGACTTTATGCTATATATCTTTGAATCAGTCTTTGTAGCGTTAGATATCAAAATGTTATAACTTTTTATGGTACACATGTCATACAGTTCTCTGTCACTTTTAGTTTTCAAAGAAGCCATCATCATCATTTATACTTGTATCAAAATATGTTCTAAATATCCATTTCTTCATTATTTGTAGAAAAAGTAAACATTTCTGATGACATACTCTTTCAACATATCCTTCGTCACCATTTAATTTACAATCTATATGACATTGTCCACCATTGTAACAAAATAGGCAGTGTGGGAAGTGCACTACTTGATTACAAATGACGCATAATAAAGTTTTACTGTTGGCACCCAATACTTCCATTAGCACGATATAGTATATAATAGAAAAGATGCACAAAATGTCAGTATAGGTATAGCAGTATTTTGTCTGTACAAATCTCTTATGTTAAATGTCTGCAAATAAAGATAGTATCCTCTAAGAAGCCATCTTACTGTTGTATTCATTGTTACATAACAATGAAAAAAACATTAAAATAGTTCTTAGAGTTTTACAACACATGGAGATCGGCTGGTATTAGGTCTTGGACTATCTACTTCGTCAAAATCTGTTTCCCTAGGAATAAATGGCTGGCTGGTTACGAACACCTATACATGATGAAACATGTCATAAGTGTTGTCGTAGGATCTATTTATAGAATTTCCAAGAAATCCAATATATCTGTTTTTAGTAACGTGATGTCATACACGTGGATAATACGTCAGTGCGCAATACTGGTACCCTGTATTTATCGGTGCGTTGCTGCGCGGCAGGTATAAAGTAATACTAGTATACCTGCCGCAGCAACGGCAGCAGAGGTTCTGTCCGAAATTATGTTACATATGAGATGGGTACCAAAAGCGAGGGAGCGCCAAATTTAAAGCGGGTTCTTGATTTCTTTGTGTGCGGACGTGTTTTTTGAAGGCGGACAGATGCACACAAAGAATTTTTATTTCATTTAATATTTAGTTATTAGAATGGCTTGATTTAATTTATATAGGAACTTTTTTGTGATTGTGAGGAGATGTTGCAGATTTTTTTTTCGTTTAAATTTATTTATTAAAAACCAAAATGACTTAATTTGAGTAAAGTGATTCCATTCCAACTTAGAGCATGGAGCCGGCCTCGGTGGCTCAGTTGGATGCGCCGTCCGACTGGAGATTAGGAGGTCGCGGGTTCAACCCCCGCCGAGGTCGGCAACATTCTTTCGTGGAGATTGATCATGAAATATTTTCTACGGTCATTCTCTCCCTTCCGCTGATTCAAGAAAGGCAGTTGTCAGTTTCTGGCGAAAGAATGTGCACAGTACTGGTTAACCGCTTAGAGGACTAAGCCTGCCCAGTAAACGTGTGGTTAGGTAAACTGACCGCGCTCGACATGACCCCATTGGGTTGACTGGGCCGTAAAACCTCAACACAAACAAACTTAGAGCATGGCGGACTTCATACAGTTCGAGTGCGAGGAGGAGGAGGACTATGATAGTGAAACTGACACTGAGGATAATTCTGATCAATTCAAACTGAATTGTCAGATTTAATAACTATATTAAAAGACTCCATTAAATATACGTTAATTAACAGAGACAGAACTGAAGAAATGTTTTCTAGAATTGAAATATCTAATGATCATGCCAGAAATACAAGTGGATTAGAATACCAGTTTGTCTACAACAAAAGATTCAAAACCTTTGTTGACCAGGGCTTATGGGAAACTAGGAAATATTTTATGTATGCCAAGAATGGTTTACAGAATGACATATTTCAGAAATTATTCGATCAAAGTACACTAGTGTCTCATCAATTTGGGCCGAGGACAGTAAAAACACTTACAAAAAGAGGAGACTATTTGAGGTTTATGTATGGAAGTACATATAATGGGGATACGTTCACAACTATTGTGACTGACTTAGGAGATTTCATTGAATATTACAGCCATGAACTCGCCAAAACTGATATCGTAATACCCAATTACGATCATTTCAGTAAGAGTAAACCGCCTGCAACATTTTGGTTCGATGGACAAGATCACGTTTATTACTGTCCATACAAATCTAAGAATGAAATAGTTAACTATGGGGTATACCCAGAACTTGAACAAAGAATATTGGAAATATTACACACGAAAACGTAGACTATTATCAAAGCCACGGTATTTACTTTGAACTAGATAATGCCTAAAAGAAAAACAAGAGCCTGCACAGCTGTATCCAAACGAGTACGCATTTCAGAAGAAAAACCTATATCATTCACAAGCGAAGAAAAGCCAAATCCACAACCCGTTTATAGGTAAATATGGCATCAGCTGCATTAACTTTGGAATTAGCAGAACTTACTGAAACTTCTGTAGCAGAATTAACTGAATTTGGTGAAAGTGTAATACAATCATCAACTACATCGGCATTAGCAGATGGGTTGGGAGGTGTTGCAGAAACATCTTTTATCGCAGGTGAAAGTGCTGCATTCATTTCAAGCGAAGTATACGGTGTAGGTACTAGTGAACAAGCAGGAGAGCTTATTGCTTCAGAAACACTTGATGCTGCTGAACAGCCTGTTCTAGAAGAACAAAATTTACAAGAATCAATTGCAGCAGCGCAACAAGATGTGGCAGTGGAAACTGCAGCACAAAGTGCAACAGAAACTGCACCTGCAGAAATTGAAATGCAAGAATTTTTACCCTCTACACAACAATTACAAGACTTTTTGCAGGAGGATGAAGAAACATTATTCATTACTGATAGGAGAACAAGCACACCTGAACAAATTACTAGTCCGCCACCTAGTAGACCAAGTACATTTGCTAGAGATTTTTTTCGTAGAAATTCATTAATAACTAGACCACTAAGAACATTACGTGGTACAGCAAGAAGTAGATTTGTTTATAAAGAAATACCGTCTGATATAGAAATGAATGATATTGTAATTCAAGATAAACAAATGCAACAATTGAAAGAAACATCATTTATACAGGACGTTGAAACTGTTCCCAAAAGGCGGGGTGTCTCTCTTATAGATGAACTTGACGTTGAAATTGTTCCTAAAAGGCGGGGTGTGTCTGTTTTACAAGAACTTGACGTTGAAACTGTTCCTGAAGACCGATTTGTTTCGATAGATTTAGATGAAAGTGTTACTGAAATCAGTGATGCTTTTTCAAATGACCTGCCAATTGAGGAAGAGGATATTCCTACATTCATACAGAATGTACCTCGCAGATTATCTAGGCCTATTGTAGATGCACTTAAGAGATATGCACGCAGATTTGGATTAAGTTTAAAACATAAATATTTTGTTGTTCTACTAGCTGCATTTACAGGTTGAAGTAAGGCATATATTTGGCGGAAAAAAAAGAACTGCTATGATTTCAAGTATTACAAATATTACTACACAGCCCACAGATACACAAAACAAAGACGAACAATATAAAGATTTTATGAGTGACACAAAACATATCATTCAAGGCATGAAGGATTTTGCTAAAGTGATCACAAGTCATGTACCTGATGTAGAACAGCATAGCAAACAGTTACTAAATAAACCAAAACTGAAGAACACAGAACTACTGGAAGCAATCAGCCACCTTGAACAGAAAGCGTACGAAAATATGATAAAGAAAAGACTAAATTCTGATTTAGATTTTAAGATGATGATAGAAAACATGAATAATCCTCTGATGTGGGGTTTATCAGATGTTTTAAAGACGTCAAATATAGAAAATATTATAATACTACTAAGCAAATTGAAACCAGAACTCCCGCAAACATATGTGAATTATAATATCCTGCAACTTGTATAAAAATAATCATAATTTCATTCTTATAGCAAGAAGCCCATAACGTCTTCATGGTATACACTAAGATGAATATGTCAATTACCTGACATGTAAGTGTCAATTTACGTTTATCTCTTTACAGACAATTTAAAGTCAAAGAACTCATATCTCAGTTAGTCAACAAATAAAGACAATGCCGTATGATACTTACGGCAACTGGATTCAGCCTAAAGATGACGAGGGAAATATCCAGAAAGTTGATTTTGAAGAAAGTAATCCTAGTCTATACAATATTACCTCTACATACATCAATGAAATTCTTCCACAAACAAAACAGAAATTCGAGCAATTTCTGTCCAAAATTACAACATTGTTGCAGGATGAATCCTATGTAAATAAGTTTCCCATTTTTAAACAGATACAAGATGCCATTGAGATGAAACAGTTCAAAAAACAAAATCAAGTAGATTTAGCTAAAAACTATAAGGAGGCTTACTTCATGAATGTAGATACAGGAGTATACACATACTTTTATATTGATGAGAAAGCGTACAAAAGGAGCAGAGAAATTATTAAAACACGCACGAATGAAATTATGGTTATGCCTGTAGAAATAACATCAGAAGATGGCGTATATAACGTTATGACAGTGAAACTGCCAGATCCACATTTTCAACCTAACGGTGCAGAAATAAAAGACCATAAAGGTTATAAACTCATGTGGCAATTAATAGGGTTCAGGGAGTTTAGTGATAATGTACCCTGCATCAAGCAATTTGAAGCTACTGTATTAATGATGGGTTCTGGTAAGATGGCATTACAAAGAAGTGCTCATAAGGTTCGATGGCAAACAAACGCTACAATTAAAGATGGATATAATGAAAAAATATTTTTTCTCAGGAAAAATTATAAAAACATAATATATTCTCCTTTGCTTGATGATGGTTACTTGCCATACGTGCCTCAAAAGGGAGTATATATTGAAACATCTGTTAAAAACAAACCTACTTACGGAAAAGACGGTATAGCTAATTCAGCAGTATATTCACAGAGTAACAATAGAGGCATACTGAAATCAACAGCAAATACTAATGGAGACGGTATTGCTTGTCAGTGTGATCAAATTAATATAGCATCGGCGCACAAAGTAACAAGTACTACACATGATAACCAAAAATTAAATTCTATCAGAAAAGTCCATCTGATGTTTAACAGAATATTTTTACGTGAACAGAGTGAAGAACAATGGCCTGATGTATGGGATAAAGTAATATGCGATAGCACTGCTGCAGATACTATATACACTGGTCTCATGTATGAAGGACCAAATTTTAATCCTAGAATTGATACAGTACAGATCATAACTCCTGCTGAGATAACAGCGGATACTAGTCACCAAACAGTTTTCGACAGCCATGCTGACGACAATGTTAAAAGTCATGCAAGGTCAATCCAAGAAAAGAATACCTTACGTGACAAACATGCTCCTCCTGAAGCTAGTACATCAACTGTACAAGACACCTCTGTTCCAGAGTTTCTGCAAGAAAATAAACCTACATCTACAAACTCATTTGAAAAATTTCTTGCAAACAAAACATGCATGTTCTAGGACTAAAAGAAGCGTTAGACGCACCATTTTTTAGTCTGGTGTTTCAACAGACCTTCAAGATGTATCAATTCAAACTGAATTATCAGATTTAATAACAATACTATAAGACTCCATCAAATAAACGTTAATTAACAGAGACAGAACAGAAGAAATGTTTTCTAGAATTGAAATATCTAATGATCATGCCAGAAATACAAGTGGATTAGAATACCAGTTTGTTCATAACAAAAGGTTCAAAACCTTTGTTGACCAGGGCTTATGGGAAACTAGGAAATTCTTTATGTATGCGAAAAATGGTTTACAGAATGACATCTTTCAGAAATTATTCGATCAAAGTACATTGGTGTCTCATCAGTTTGGGCCCAAAACAGTAAAAACACTTACAAAAAGAGATCATTTAAGGTTTATATATGGAAGTACATATAATGGGGATACATTCACAACTAAGATTTCATAGAATATTACAGCCATGAACTTGCCAAAACTGATATAGTAATACCCAATTACGATCATTTCAGTAAGAGTCAACCACCTGCAGCCTGGTGGTTCGATGGACACGATCACGTTTATTACTGTCCATACAAATCTAAGAATGAAATACTTAACTATGGGGTATTCCCAGAACTTGAACAAAGAATATTGGCTTATGAGTCTCTATTAACATGGATCTGTATGATGGCATTAACTTTGGCATATATGGAAAATGATGCGAATGACATACAATGTTTGCACGGGGCCCAAGCAAAAGTTCAGGAATTCTTAAACTCAGCTGCTACCAAGTCAATAGTAGAATGTTATGCTAACTTACAATGGAGTATGCTTTATTTCTATAGTTTACATGACAATCCACTGTTATGCGAGTATGGCGGTATATCAGGAGCAGATGAGAGTAAATATAAACCTCATGTTGACAATTATGGTTATCGAAGTATTAGAAACTATGTGTGTACAAAGTTAATTGTCAGTGAAACAAAGAAAGACCATATCTCAAATTTCTGGCAATTGTATCCTTCAACTGTTTTCTCTGGTTCGCCAAGTGAATATCTAACTACATATTATAAGCTCTGGTACCTGTTAACTCCTACATGGCATCATCTACTAGAAAGAACAGCAGAAGGTCAACAACTTTTAGCACTAAATGAAATATTCAGAGGAAGTATAAACTGCAGCTGCATTCAATGAATCAGTAGCTTCTCATCATTCTGGAGAATTAAACAGTAATGAAGTTTATGTATTACCTGCTAACGTCAATCCACAGACACTTTTTGGTATGCTAGAAAGGGGACCCAAAAGAGAATATCCTATAGAGATAATCAGAAATCTCACTAGTAGTAATTACTTACGGACATCTGAATACCAAGACCATTCTGTGGTAGGATTAATTGATGATGAATCAGAAATTTCTTCACAAACAAAGATTGTTACTGCTGATATGTTGGCCAAACTTGGTGCATGGACATATGCAGCATACTATAGAGGATTACACCCAAAACATGACGCTAACAATACTTATACCTTTAATGGTATGCAATATAGTACGCAAAAGACGACTGCTGACACGACTGGCACAACTTCTACTGTTAAGGAGACACATGACTACAAGCTACCAACAAGATACTTAACATCGGAAACAGTAAATTGTAGCGATTTAGTAATGGGTTGTGGATATGGCATTTCTACAATACACGGTTCTGGAATGTACGTACTCAATAAGTATATACCTAAAGAAATGAGACAGTTGTATGACAAACAAACCGATGAATTCAAACATGTTTTCAATTTATGCGATTCAGCAGAGGGTCAAAACTACTTAAGTATATATAGACCATTTCTACCCAATATTTCAATTGATAATGTCAATGTCAGTTGTGAAGACCTCCTCAAACAGCCATTCTCATTCGCAGGTAACAGAACACCAGAACAAGGACTCCTTAAATGTGAATAAACAATGAAATGGCCACAGGAACTTCTTAACATCCATACAGCTATTCAAAATGAACCTGGTCGAAGAGTATTTAAATCTATGCTAATTGATATACTTGGACCTTCAGCAGAAGAAATTGAGGTTATAAAACAGAAGATCATAGACCTTCAAAAAGATACGTTCTGTGACATCTAAAACCGATGTATGTTATCTGACTACACTAACAAACAATTTAGTTAATCTAGAACGAATAGAACATGCATTAGAAACTGCTATGACCCATTTAGAAAGCAAAGAAATAGCTCTGGCGAACGATGTGACAAACATGAAACAGGACATAACACAACTATTTTTAACAACTCATTCACTGGAAACGGACGTACTAAAGTTAAAAGAAGATGTCAGACCTATAAAAAATGTCCACCATGAGTTGATCACTTTAAGAAACATCTTGGTAAATGCTGACGATGAGATTAAAGCCAAAATAGCAGCTATTGAGAAAAGACTACCACCCCTAGTACACCACAGCCGCAGCGCACAGACAGACACGACCCCATCAGACCAATCAGACGTCTTAATGCCTCCAGATTATCCGAAATTCAAAGACCCAATTGGTCATTCTAGACAAGGTTCATTTCATGCATGGGACAGGCTGAAAGCAAAGTAATGCCATCAAATACACAGAACCCATCATACATTGTTGTACTATATACTTTATATCCGTCTAAGTATCCGAAATGACAATCTTTCTTCCATATATTGGTTAGGGGCAATTGCCGAAGATCACTAAAGTAGTGCAGATGAATATATATATGTACATATTACATCTTTTATGATTGGGTGGTTTGAGTTAGTTTGAGTTAACTATTACATCTATTTACAGGTGAGGGGTTGGAGTTGGGAGAAAGGATATATACTTAATTAATGTTTATGTTGATACTGAGCACAGTCGAGTAACATCATAAACAATAATAAAGTGTTAATTTATGTTTATGCTGGTATTGAAAGATGCAGGTTTCAAAGTTTGATGCTTAACTTTGTTATATCTTTTCTATTTGTAAATAGGTTCCTGTACATACGTTTTGTTCATTTCATGAGTTTCTGTTCAGGCCTTTGGAGTTTAAGAAAGAATATATACTAGCGAAGTGTATATATAGGCCAGGGACATTCACCTACACGTCATCTAACACCCCGTGGGCGTTAGATGTCGCGTACCTGAATGCCCCCATAAATATTCTTTCATTCAATAAATATGAAGAAGAAAACAAGAAATATAAATTTCATTAAATTTAATTAAAGTAATTTCTTTCTTTCATATTATATCTTTATAGTACCATGATGAGGTGAATGATGATACTGCTTACAAATTATTGTATTCTGGATGATGAATCAAACCTCCAGAGCGAGTACCATCAGTCATCTCATCACCGATACTATAGACATTCCATCTATCCACAGACAGCAGGCTCTTGTCTGGGTACTCATTAGAAAAGACAACGACTACCGGGCTGGCAAATATTTTTTGCCTGCACTCGTAGGGGGTGGTCGGGTGGTGCGAAGGTGCTGTGTATCTTACATCACCGGGGCGTCCAACTGATATTGGCTTACAGTTGGGCAAGGCCTGCTATCCTTGTAGTGGGTAAGGGTAGAGGGGGAATGTTTTTATTTCTTCTGTTTCTTCACTTTCATTCCTGTTCCTCTTTCTTCCCTGTCCCTCTCTTTCATCTCCTCTACTCTCTCTTCTATCTCTTTTCTCCCTTTCTCTGGGAGACGACACAAAATGACCCTCAAGGGTTGACGTGTCGTTAAACCCCAACACAATCAATCAAAAAACCTGCACTCGTACTTAGTTGATATAATATAACCATTCTTACAGTCTTCTATGAATCTCAGATCAGTTGGTGATGCAGTCCTAGGGATATCAAAGACCACCAACTGTTCTGCGTTAAATAGAAAACTGTTAGACCGGTAGTCGAAATCCTGAAATAGGATGTCCTTTCCAAATGTACCCATAGACAAGAGCCACTGGCACATAATACTTTTGCCAGCACCGCCAGGTACATCCACGACCCAAACTATTGCCCTGTTAGAATTACGAATGCTATTTAAAACATTCAGCAAATTCCTGTTGCAAGGGCAATAGTTGCAGAGACTTAACTCTGTCGTGGATGTACCTGCCATCCTTTAGCTTTCCCTCGAAGCCAACGACGGACTCGAAGACATTTCTGTCACAGGCGGTGACTGTAGAAGGAAAAAAATCACCATATACAACGTCAGAGGAGGATACTTCACTGAAATACCTATAGCCTCTATACATAGTAGATGTAAATTTCATAGGAATGTTCAGTAAGACTGCTGGATCTAAAGGCTTTTAAAAATAAGACGCAAGAACAGGGCATTTTTATAAGCCTTCTTGCTATCTTATATTTAACAGGCGCTTTAAATCCAAGCAAAAAAATGGCAGCCAGGACGTGGATTATCTGTATTCCTAGTAAAGGCAACTTCATTAAGCTCCCCAGTGCCAGCTATAGCCTCATCTGTCATTGCAACACGTTCCTTTGTTGCTTGCAGATGTCGCTTACTTTTGAGATGAGGCTTAACATTTATCTTTTGTTTTATTGTCACTTCACAAATTTTACATGTATAGACATTATTTGTAATGTCTATACATGTATCAAATTCATTATTAGGGGAACTTAATGAACTTGTAGATGTAGAAGTGGATGGCTCAACATCAACATCGTTGGATGTTGATCCTGTGGCATCTACCCTACATCTAGGAACAGATTCCTGATTGGACTTCTGATTTGACAAATTACTTTTCTTTCTCCAATTTCTTTTATTTTTATCAATATAATAGGGGTTTCTTTGAAAAGGCAAGGTTTTACTACCTGTTGATGGTTTCGGTGGAGCTGCTGCTATTTTGCTACCATGAGATGTGCCTTGGGCCTCTGCCATTTTTTGTTTATGTGCCCTCCCTGTTAAATGAACGTCATAGTATTCCTTACTCAAGTTCAGTTTACCGCACTGTAAACAACTGTAGCGATCAGAAGCACCTGTACTACTTAGAAGTTTTTGACGTTCTAAGTAGTCCAGACGGTCCTGATCGCTTTCGGGCTTGTAGAAGAAAAGGTCTTCTTCATTTAAATCTTGTCTCTGCTTTTGCTGCTCTGTTTGCTTCATACAGGTAGAACAATCCTTTACCTAGTGCGGTTTCCGAAACTTATTCTTATACCAGCAGCAGCCCCACATACGTTTATGGAATTTCAGCTGGATCTGATGGTAAAATGTCTTTATGTGTTCAGGCCAATCGCCCAAACACACATCGACAGAGCAAGAACAACAAAAGCGAACATCCTCCTCTACCATACCCTCAACAGTATTTATTGCCTTCACATCGCTATCTCTTAATCCCCTCTTTAAATAGGTTTTTAAACTAGTACTATATACTAAATATTCAGTGTATTTCATATCTGTTTCAATCTTCTGCTGACAAATTGAAAAATCAGAGCCTGCAAAATAAAAAATCACCCTCATTTTTTGTAGGTTTTGTATTAATTCTCGCTACAATTTGAAGGCGATCTTCAAAAGAAATACCTGCCGCGCAGCACACAGCACAGCAGTCACAGCTACAGAAAATCAATATCTGAGCTAGGAACCAGTACACACACCGGGAACCAATAAATACCGGGAACCTGTATTGCGTATGACGTATTAGTCACGTGTATGACATCACGTTGCTAAAAATAGATTTCTTGGAAATTCTATAAATAGATCCTACGACAACACTCATGACAAGTACAATCATGTTTCGGTTTCCGTAGCCAATCGGATTGACGGAAACAGCCGATCCTGAAATATCCGGAAATAATCGGAAAAACCCAGACTGAAAAAAAAAGGGTAAATAGTCATTTGAATACAAAGTTTCGACTAAGAAGGATTATTAATGTGCGATAAACATAAAAGGAAACTAAATTTATCTGAAAGAAGTTTAGAACTTTGGAAAAGGATATTGTATTGTGCATTAACGTATAGGATAAATTGTTTGGAGAAAAAACAGTTGAAAATACAGAGGATTGAAGGTACGAATATTTAATTTATGAGTAATACATTTTTATGGCTAGAACGAAGACAACTGCTCGAAAAGGGCCAACATCAGGTCCAACATCATTTAGGTTTCCAAGACCTCCTCAAATACCACAACAAGTATTTAGTAATGCTAAATCAATGGTAGACTGTACGATCTGATGCGCAAGCAAATAATAAACGACAATTCGGAGGTAAAGGTAAAGTGGGTGGAATTAAAAAAGCTGGTGTAAAAACTAAACCAGTGAAACAAATCAAAATCAGACCTAAACCGCATAGATTTAGACCTGGAACAGTTGCTCCTCGAGAAATCAGAAAATATCAAACATCTACTGATTTACTTATACAGAAACTGCCCTTTGGACGATACCCAGCACAGCAATACAGCTACAGAAAATCAATATATAAATATCTGAGTTAGAAACCAGTACACACACCGGGAACCGATAAATACAGGGAACCTGTATTGTGTCATGACGTATTACTCACGTGTATGATATCACGTTGCTAAAAATAGATTTCTTGGAAATTCTAAAAATAGATCCTACGACAAAACTTATGACAAGTACAATCATGTTTTGATTTCCGTAGCCAATCGGATTTACGGCTGTTGTAGTATCCCTTTTCCTTTTTAGAATAGATCTCAACGGAGTCTTCTCCTTTAAACTTAACGACTTAACACTTTTAATAATGGGCTCATCAGGACTAGCGTCTCTTTCTTTAATTCGCTTTCTTTTTCTTATTTGAACAACAGGCCGCTTCGGCGTTGAAGGTGACCGTACTTTGGAGTAAGCCGGTTATTAATGTGCCCTCCACAGAAAAGGAAACTACATTTATCAGAAATAAGTTTACAACTTTGGAGAAGGATATTTTATTGTGCTCTAACAAATAGAATTCATTGTTTGGAAAACAAAAAGTTGAAAATACAGAGGATTGAAGTTACGAACATTTAATTTATCAGTAAATGAAGTTAGAACATTAAATTTATGGCTAGAACGAAGCAAACTCCTAGGACTCGGCTAACATTTAAGTTTCCACGACCTCCGAACTTACCACAAGAAGAATTTAGTCTACCTGCAGAATACTCAAATTTGTAAGCTGCCAAAGTTTCTCAATCTAGCTAGCAGCGAATATTGACAACCAGAAAAGATTTCAGGAATCTGCATTACAGGCTCTTCAAGAGGCGGCTGAGAATTATTTAGTGACCCTTTTGGAAGAAGCAAATCTATGTGCTATCCATGCTAAACGTGTAACTATTCAACCGAAAGACTTAGTTATCTAAAAGAATACGAGGAATACAAGATATATCACTATAATGTTTAAACATATGCCACAAGCTCGATTTTGTATACAAGCAGTTTTTTTTATTTACTATTTTAGTTTTTTGTATGGTACAATTATTCAGACAGGTAGATGATAAAGCTGTTTACATAGCATTAATATCTGCTATTTGTGGAAACACTGTGCCCACTATTAAGCAGAAGAAACCTAGTAAGTCAATGTTAGAGAGCCAGCCTTTTATTCCTAGGTATACAGATTTTGACGAAGTAGGTAGTCCAATGCCTAATACGTATTCTACCAGTCGGTCTCCATGTGTTGTAAAACTCTAAGAGCTATTTTAATGTTTTCTTCATTGTAATGTCACAATGAATACAACAGTAAGATGGCTTCTTAGAGGATATTATCTTTATATGCAGACATTTAACATAAGAGATTTATACGGACATAATACTGCTATACCTATCGGGACATTTTGTGCATGTTTTCTATTTTTTACTATTTGGTGCTGATGGAAAACGTTGTGGAGAATACAACAGTACTATGTGTCATATGTAATAAAGTAGTGCATTTCCCACACTGCATATTTTGTTACAATGGTGGACATTGTCATATAGATTGTAAATTAAATGGTGACGAAGGATATGTTGAAGGAGTATGTCATCAGAAATATTTACCTTTTCTAGAAATACTGAAGAAATGGATATTTCAGACTTATTTTGATACACGTATAAATGATGATGATGGCTTCTTCGAAAACTAATATAGACATGTATAACATGTGTAGCATAAAAAGTTTAAACACTATGAAATTTAATGCTACAAAGACTGATTCAAACATATATACCATAAAGTCTTTCATGACAAATAAAGTTTTAGATGAGTATACGAGATAAATGCTGAAATGTTTAGACTGTACATGTAAGATATTATGCATTTTAACTTGTTCCAAGTGTGGACAAGTGAATAATGATGATGTTCCAAGTGTAGACATTAGACGTTCATATAGAATGGTAATACGTATATTTCATAAACAAATACGTTACACTTTACATTCAGATGTTTGCACTAACTGTTTTCGAAAACGCGTTGCAGAACATTTATATCAATTACCTGTAAGTCCTAAATATTACACACGAAAACGTAGACTATTATCAAAGCCACGGTATTTTCTTTCAACTAGATAATGCCTAAAAGAAAAACCAGAGGCTACACAACTGTATCCAAACGAGTACGCATTTCAGAGGAAAAACCAATAATTTTGAAAACAGAAGAAAAGCCAAATCCACAACCCATCTGTAGGTAAATATGGCAACAGGTGTATTAGCAGTAGAATTAGCAGAATTCATTGAAACTTCAATAGACGCAATACTTACTGAAAGTGCAATAGAATCATCAACTACATCGGCATTAGCAGATGGGTTGGGAACTGTTGCAGAAACATCTTTTATAGAAGAAGGTGAAAGTGCTGCATTCATTTCAAGCGAAGTATACGGTATAGGTACTAGTGAACAAGCAGGAGAGATTATTGCTTCAGAAACACTTGATGCTGCTGAAGAGTCTGTTTTAGAAGAACAAAATTTACAGGAATCAATTGCAGCAGCCCAACAAGTTTAGGCAGTCGAAACTGCAGCAGAAAGTGCAACAGAAACTGCACCTGTTGAAATCGAAATGCAAGAATTTTTACTCTCTACAGAACGATTGGAGGAATTTATAGACCAGGATGAAGAACAGATTATTCATTACTGATAGGAAAACAAGCACACCAGAACCAATTACTAGTCCGCGACCGAGTACCTTTGCTAGAGAATTTGTTGGTAGAAATTCATTAATAAATAGACCGCTTAGAACATTACGTGGTACAGTAAGAAGTAGATATGTTTATCAAGAAATGCCTAATACTATAGAAATGGATGATATTGTAATTCAAGATAAACAAATGCAAGATATTGCGACACCGTCCAAAACATCTTTTATAGATGAACATGACGTTGAAACTGTTCCTAAAAGGCCATTTGTTTCAATAGATTTAGATGAAAGCGTTACTGAACTCGATGATGCTTTTTCAAATGAATTGCCAATTGAGGAAGAAGATATTCCTACATTCATACAGTATGTACCTCGGCGAATGTCTAGGCCTATTGTAGATGCATTAAAGAGATATGCACGCAGATTTGGATTAAGTATAAAATATCATAAATATTTTGTTGTTTTACTAGCTGCATTCACTGGTTTAATTAAGTATGGCATATATTTGGTGAAAAAAAGAAGTGCTATGATAAATTATTTTACTCTACAGCATACAGATGAACAGAATAAAGATGAAATGAGTGACACAAAACATACAGATGAACAGCATAAAGATGAAATGAGTGACACAAAACATATCATACAAGGAATAAAGGATTTTGCTAAAGTAGTCACAAGTCATGTACCTGATGAAGAACAGCAAAGCAAACATGTACTAAATAAACCAAAACCGAAGAAGACAGAACTACTTCAAGCAATCAACCAGCTTGAACAGAAAGCATACGAAAATATGATCAAGAAAAGATTAAATTTTGATTTAAATTTTAAGATGATGATAGAAAACATTAATAATCCTCTTATGTGGGGTTTATCGGATGTTTTACATACCTCAAATATTGAAAATATTATGTTAATGGTACTACTAAGCAAATTAAAACCACAACTCCCACAATCATTTGTGAAGTATAAAATCCTGCAACTAGTATAAAAATAATTTCATTCTTATAGAAAGAAGCCAAAAACCTTCATGGTATACACTGAGATGGATATATCAATTACCTGACATGTAAGTGTCAATTTCCGTTTATCTCTTTACAGACAATTTAAAGTCAAAGAACTGATATCTCAGCTAGTCAACAAATAAAGACAATGCCTTATGATACTTACGGCAACTGGATTCAGCCTAAAGACGAGGGAAATGTCCAGAAAGTTGATCTTGAAGAAAGTAATCCTAGTCTATACAATATTACTTCTACATACATCAATGAACTTCCTCCACAAACAAAACAGAAATTCGAGCAATTTCTGACAAAGATTACAACATTGTTGCAGGATGAATCCTATGTAAATAAGTTTCCCATTTTTAAACAGATACAAGATGCCATTGAGATGAAACAGTTCAAAAAACAAAATCAAGTAGATTTAGCTAAAAACTATAAGGAGGCTTACTTCATGAACGTAGATACAGGCGTATACACATACTTTCATATTGATGAGAAAGCGTACAAAAGCAGCAGAGAAATTATTAAAACACGCACGAATGAAATTATGGTTATACCTGTAGAAATAACATCAGAAGATGGCGTATATAGCGTTATGACAGTGAAACTATCAGATCCACATTTTCAACCTAACGGCGCAGAAATAAAAGACAATAAAGGTTATAAACTCATGTGGCAATTAATAGGCTTCAGAGAGTTCAGTGATAATGTACCCTGCATCAAGCAATTTGAAGGTACGGTATTAATGATAGGTTCTGGTAAGATGGCATTACAAAGAAGTGCTCATAATGTTAGATGGCAAACAAACGCTACAATTAAAGATGGATATAATGAACAGATACTTTTCCTGAGGAAAAATTATAAAAATATAATATATTCGCCTTTGGATGATGATGGTTACTTGCCATACCTGCCTCAAAAGGGAGTATATATTGAAACATCTACTAAAAACAAACCTACTTATGGAAAAGACGATATATCTAATTCAGCAGTATATTTCCAGAGTAACAATAGAGGCATACTCAAATCAACAGCAAATACTAATGGAGACGGTACTCCTTGTCAGTGTGATCAAATCAATATAGCATCTGCACACAAACTAACAAGTACTACACATGATAACCAAAAAATAAATTCCATCAGAAAAGTCCATCTAATGTTTAACAGAATATTTTTACGTGAATAGGCTGAAGAACAATGGCCTAATGTATGGGATAAAGTAATATGCGATGGTAATGCTGCAGACACTGTATACACCGGTCTCATGTATGAAGGACCAAATTTTAATCCTAGAATTGATACTGTACAAATCATTACTCCTGCTGAGATAACAGCAGATACTACTCACCAAACAGTTTTCGACAGCTATGCTGACGACAATGTTAAAAGTCATGCAAAGTCAATCCAAGAAAAGAATACCTTACGTGACAAACGTGCTCTTCCTGAAGCCAGTACATCAACTGTACAAGACGCCGCTGCACCAGAGTTTCTCCAAGAAAATAAACCTACAAACTCCTTTCAAGATTTCTTGCAAACAAAACATGCAGGTTCTAGGCATAAAAGAAGCGTTAGACGAACCATTTTTCAGTCTGGTGTTTCTACAGACCTTGAAGATGCATCAATTCAAACTGAAATGTCAGATTTAATAATAATACTAAAAGACTCCATCAAATATACGTTAATTAACAGAGACAGAACAGAAGAAATGTTTTCTAGAATTGAAATATCTAATGATCATGCCAGAAATACAAGTGGATTAGAATACCAGTTTGTATACAACAAAAGGTAAAAAACCTTCGTTGACCAGGGCTTATGGGAAACTAGGAAATTTTTTATGTATGCGAAGAATGGTTTACAGAATGACATTTTTGAGAAATTATTCGATCAAAGCACACTAGTGTCCCATCAGTTTGGACCAAACACACTAAAAACACTTACAAAAAGAGGAGATTATTTAAAGTTTATGTATGGAAGTACATATAATGGGGATACATTCACAACTATTATTAATGACTTGGGAGATTTCATAGAATATTACAGCCATGAACTTGCGAAAACGGATATAGTAATACCCAATTACGACCATTTCACTAAGAATAAAGCGCCTGTGGCCTCGTGGTTCGATGGACACGGTAACGTTGTTTATTGTCCATACAAATCTAAGAACTACATAGTTAACTATGGGGTATTCCCAGAACTAGAACTAGAACAAAGAATATTGGCTTATGAGTCTCTATTAACCTGGATCTGTATGATGTCATTAACTTTGGCATATATGGAAAACGATGCAAATGACATACAAGGTTTGCACGGGGCCCAAACAAAAGTTCAGGAATTCTTAAACTCACCTGCTACCAAATCAGTAGTAGAATGGCATGCTAACTTATAATGGAGTATGCTTTATATCTATAGTTTACATGACAATCCACTATTATGCGATTATGGCGGTATATCAGGAGCAGATGAGAATTCATGTAAACCTCATGTTGACAGTTATGGTTATAAAAGTATTCGAAACTCTGTGTGTACAAAGTTAATTGCCAGTGAAACAAAGAAAGACCATATCTCCAATTTCTGGCAATTGTATCCTTTAACTGTTTTCTCTGGGTCACCAAGTGAATTTCTAACTACATATTATAAAATGTGGTATCTTTTAACTCCTACATGGCATCATGTACTAGAACGAACAGCAGAAGGTCAACAACTTTTAGCACTAAATGAAATATTCAGAGGAAGTAAAACTGCAGCCTCATTCAATGAATCCGTAGCTTCTCATCATTCTGGTGAATTTAACAGTAATGAAATTTATGTATTACCTGCTAATGTGAACCCACAGACACTGTTTGGTATGGTAGAAAGTGGACCAAAACGGTAGAAAGTGGACCAAAACGAGAATATCCTATAGAGATAATCAGAAATCTGACTAGTAGTAATTACTTAAGGACGTCTGAATACCAAGACCATTCTTTGGTTGGATTAATTTATGATGAAGCAGAAATTTCTGCCGAAACTAACGTCGTTACTGCAGATTTGTTGGCAAAACTTGGTGCATGGACGTATGCATCATACTATCGAGGATTAGAGCCAAAACATGATGCTAACAATACTTATACCTTCAATGGTATGCAATATAAAGTACATACTACAAGTACTGACGCATCTTCTGGTGCACCTGGTACTGTCAGTGTAACAAATGATTACAAGCTTCCAACAAGAAACTAAACAACTGAGACAGTAAATTGCAGCGACCTACTAATGGGTTGTGGATATTGCATTTCTACAATACGCGGTTCTGGAATGTATCTAATCAACAATTATATACCTAAAGAAATGCAAACATGGTATGACAAACAATCCGATGAATTCAAACATGTTTTCGCTATCAGTGATTCATTACAGGGTCAAAACTACTTAAGTATATATAGACCATTTCTACCAAATATTTCTATTGATCATATCAATGTCAGTTGTGAAGACCTCCTGAAACAGCCATTCTCATTCGCTGGTAACAGAACACCAGAACAAGAACTCCTTAAATGTGAATAAAGAATGGAATGGCCACAGAAACTTCTTAACATACATACAGCTATTCAAAACGAACCTGGTCGAAGAGTATTTAAATCTATGTTAATTGACATACTTGGACCGTCAGAAGACCAAATTGAGGTTCTAAAAGAGAAGTTAAAAGACGTACAAAAAGATATACATTCTGTAACAACTAAAACCGGTATACATTATATGTCTACTCTAACAAAACAAATAGCTTCAATAGAACGACTACAACATGCATTAGAAACTGCTATGGCACATTTAGAACAAAGAGAAAAAGCCTTAGATAACGATATGTCAGCCATGAAACAAGACATATCAGCATTATTTCCAACAACTCATTCGCAAGAAACAGAAGTACAAAAGTTAGTCCATGACGTCACGCCTATTAAACATATTTATAACGAGTTATTGACTAAGAAACATGATGGTGACTGCTGACGATGAGATTAAAGCCAAAATAACAGCTATTGAGAAAAGACTGCCTCCCGTACTACACAGCCGCAGTGCACACACAGATGCTACCCCATCGGACGCCTTAATGCCTCCAGACTACCCAGCAATAACCAGTTCATCATTCAAGACATTCAATTCATGCATGGGACAGGCTCAAAAAGTAATGCCATCAAATACACAGAACCCATCATACATTATACTTGTACTATATACTTTATATCCGTCTAAGTAGGGGGTGGTCGGGTGGTGCGAAGGTGCTGTGTATCTTACATCACTGAGGCGTCCAACTGATATTGGCTTACAGTTGGGCAAGGCCTGCTATCCTTGTAGTGGATAAGGGTAGAGGGGGAATGTTTTTATTTCTTCTGTTTCTTCACTTTCATTCCTGTTCCTCTTTCTTCCCTGTCCCTCTCATTTATCTCCTCTACTCTCTCTTCTATCTCTTTTCTCCCTTTCTCTGGGAGACGACACAAAATGACCCTCAAGGGTTGACGTGTCGTTAAACCCCAACACAATCAATCCGTCTAAGTATCCGAAATGACAATCTTTCTTCCATATATGTAGTTAGGGGCAATTGCCAAAGTAGTGAAGATGAATATATATGTACCTATTACATGTATTTATGAGTGGGGAGTTGCAGTTCGCTATATATAGCTATTACATCTATTTACAAGTGAGGGGTTGGAGTTGGGAGAAAGGATATATACTTAATTAATGTTTATGTTGATACTGAGCACATTCGAGTAACATCATAAACAATAATTAAGTCTTAATTAATGTTTATGCTGGTATTGAAAGATACCGGTATCACAGTTTGGTAACAACATAAACATGATCAAGTTTATTATATCCTTTCTACTTGTAAATAGGTTCCTGTACATACGTTTTGTTCATTTCATCACTTTCTGAACATGATCAAGTTTATTATATCCTTTCTACTTGTAAATAGGTTCCTGTACATACGTTTTGTTGATTTAGATCATTTCATCAGTTTCTGATCAGGCCTTGGAGTTTAAGAAAGAATATGTACAGCCAAGTTTATATTCAGGCCAGGGACATTCACCTACACGTCACCTAATACCCCGTGGGCGTTAGATGTCGCGTACTTGAATGCCCCACAAATATTCTTTCTACTTGTAAATATGAAGAAGACAAGAACAAGGTATTGATTTCAGTAAATTTAATTAAATTCTTATTCAACTAACTTTTATCTTATTGTATTGATTCCTTACCTATTAAAGTCAGGATGATGATCATACTTATTAATTTCCTACAGATTAAATTCAGGATGATGTATTAAGACTCCCGTACGTCTTCCATCATTAACCTCATCATGTATGCTATATACACTCCATCTGTCTATTGACAGTAAGCTCTTCTCATGGTAGTCATTGGAAAATACAACGACTACCGGACTAGGGAAAATCTTTTGCCTACATTCGTACTTAGTAGAAATCAGATACCCATTTTTAATGTCTTCTATAAACCTCAGATCGGTTGGTGATGCAGTTCGAGGTATATCGAACATCACCAACCCTTCTGAGTTATATAGGTAACTATTTGTCCCATTTTTAATGTCTTCTATAAACCTCAGATCGGTTGGTGATGCAGTTCGAGGTATATCGAACATCTCCAACCCTTCTGAGTTATATAGGTAACTATTTGTCCGGTAGTCGAAGTCCTGGAAAAGAATGCCTTTTCCAAAGCTACCCTGAGAAAGAAGCCACTGACACATGACTGATTTGCCAGCTCCACCAAGTATATCCACGACCCAAACGATTGCCCTATCTGAATTCCGAACATTATTCAAAACATTTACTAAATCTTCTTGCCAGAGCAACAGTTCCAAGGACATCACTCGGTCATGGATATACCTGGCGTCCTGTAATCTTCCTTCGTAGCCTACAACTGACTCAAACACTTTTCGGTCACACGCTGCCACCGTCGATGGTATAAAATCGCCATAGAGTACGCCAGACGAGGAACATTCATTGAAGTACCTATAGCCTCTATACAATGTAGAGGTAAACTTCATGGGAATGTTGAGAATTACTGCTTGTTTGTCCTCTTTAGTGACATATCTCACACATTCCCGGAAGTTTACCGGCCTACGTATATCGGCTATACGAACTCGAAATCTTTTATAGAATAACTTTCTGATTTTCTTAAAAGTAAACTTTTCCTCAGTCTGGCAGTACATATGACTGTGGGAATGTTTTATCCTGCTAGAACCAAATTCGTTACAAATAGCAGCTTTGTTTATGAAAGACTGCTGTTTTTCCCCCTTTTTTTTCATGAGTTTAGGGCGATTCTTACTTAGGAAACCTGGATACCTTTCATATATTTGTTCGATTAATTGCCCATGGGTTATTTCTCCACCGGCCACGGGTTTATTCCACAATCTCCTTTTTCTTTTCTCTAATTTTAATTTGTTTTTATGTTCCTGGGTGCTTCTTAGTCGACTGAATAGTTCGGAAGAACGAAAGGCCTTCAAACATAAACTGCAAGAACAGGCCATCTTCATCAGCAGTCTTGCAAGTTTATATTTGATAGGCCTTTTAAACTCAAGTAAAAAGTGGCACCCAGGACGGGGATTTGCAGTATCCCTAGCAAACCCAACTTCATTTAACTCCCCTTTCCCTGTAACGCTTTCATCTCTCATGGTCACTACTTCTTTCGCCTGTTGAATGTGTCTTTTGCTTTTCATATGTGGCTTTACATTTCTTTTTTGCTTGATTTCTATCTCACAGATTTTGCAAGAATATATCACGTCTGAATAGGCGATGCACGAGTCGAACTCAGCAAACGTAGATCTAGGCCTAGATCTAGGAACAGATGCCTCAGATGAAACATCGGCCGATGTTTCATTTGAGGCATCTGCTGTTAAAACATTTCTTGACTTGCAAGTGGAATCAGACGATGTCTTTGTGGGTTTATAATTTTTATTGTTACTTCCCGCTGATGTGTCCGCAGATTTACTATTTTTAGTACCACCTAATGTGTCCGCAGATTTACTATTTTTACTACCGGATGATGTGTCTGTAGATTTACTTTTACACTCGGCCATTTTCAATTTGTGGGCCTTACCAATCAGATGCATATCAAAGTACTCCTTGGATAAATTTACTTTACCACAAGGTAAACAATTGTACCTATCCGAAGCACCTGAACTACTCAGAGCTTTTTGGCGCTCTAAGTAGTCCAGGTACTCCGGATCTTCCTCAGGTTTATAAAAGAACAGATCATCTATGATCAGATCTGTTCTAGTTTTCATCTCTTGTGTTCTCTTTTGACATACGGGGTACACTCATTTACCTGGTGAGGAAGTATCTGTTTGTTTCCATACCAACAGCAACCACACATTCTTTTTGTAAATTTAAATAAGATTTGATGGTAGTATGACTTTATGTGTTCAGGCCAATCTCCCAAACACACATAGATACCACAACAACTACAAAATCTGAGATCATCATCAGTATGGCCTGTTGCTGAAAATATTTCTTTCACATTACCATCATGTAAACCCAACTTAATGTACCTATTCATAGTGGTTGAATACACTAAGTATTCAGAATACTTCATGTCTGTCTCTATTTTTTCTGACAAATAGAATAATCTGACCCTGGTCTATTAAAATCAACAAATTGTACAGGGTCAGTAGGTTCCTGTACAGTTTTTTGATTTTCATGTAAATCAGCATTTTTGTCAGTTTCTTTTTGTACAGGGTACTGTTGCTCTTCATTGGGAGTTTTATCCACCGCCTTATTGATTGTAAAATTCTCTACTGTGACACCTTTTAGGGGTTGTTCATCGTCATTTAAGGGTTCTTCGTCTCCCGTATTTAATTTTTTTACCCTTAAATGGAGACTCATGCTCTCCTTGAGTCTTCTCAAGGCATTGTTTCTGGTTTTTCCTTTCATCATATAATCTATCCAATAGTTTTTTCTGTTTTTTCCGGAAACCATTCACTATACTTCATTTTTATATTTTGTTTAGTTTTGTTCATTTCTATGAAGTCTTTTTTGTGCATAGCACTATATTCTTCAGGATCCCTTTCGAATTCTAAATATTTGTTTTCCTCTTCGCAGAAACGGAAGCCAGAAAAATGTATACCCACGATTCATTGAAACTATGGAAAACTACTGTGGTTTAAACACTATAGCCAACAACATCACATTAAACAGAGCTGGATGGATGAGAGCCTGTAACGAATTACAACCCAGTAGATATTAAAGATGGGTTGTTGACGGATCAACAACGGGCGGAAAGGCGTTTAACAAATCTCAGCAGGTCGGATATACTGATATCAGCTATATGGAAATAGGTCACTGGGAGACCCATGATTTCTACAAACGGTCAACGAATGCAGATGTAACACCTAATGATATCTATACCGACGGAGCTATAGTCGGAATACTTGGAATCCATCAACCTATGCTTGAACACCATGATTTCAATGACTCATTCTTCAGAATCGTTTTCTACTATCGTGTAGAAGAAGTAAAACAAAGCGTCCTATGGCTACAAAACGTCACAGCATTCCAAGAATTAACGAAGACCCAGCCGGTAGGCCGTCAGAAACGTATGCAAACAATAACCGAAAACGGCGACGATATGACAAACATGACAGGCGCACAAAAGCTTGCAACCCAGAGTACCTACAAAATAGATGTATACTCCACAACAGGAGACTTCTTCCCAATCGACACGTACAAAGTTAAAAACACCTTAGAAGGAACTACAGGGAGAGTATATGGTCCTGATAAAACGTACGAAATAATTACACCTGGGCCGTCAAAAAACTAATCAACGGAAGTAGCCAACAGCAGATCGATGCAGGTAAACATACACCAAGATCTTTTTGATGAAATTGCACCGCCTATGACGCTGCTGGTCCTAAAGCGAAAGAAATCATGTGGCGTCACTTTGAAATTAAACTACACAAATTTATGAAGGCCAAAACATACCTGAAACAGGATTCTACAGTAAAAAATATACTCCATTAGACCAAACAGACGGAGCAGCAGATGAAGTAGACTCGGATTGCGAAATGCTCTCAGAACTATCAGCAACGGATACAATTGATATGGTTGATACTAATGATGATGTTGATGATGATGTAAATTTAGACGACTCCACATCTAAGCTAGACGTCCTAAAAGATGCATGCACTGAAATCCTAAAGATATAACCCCCAATAACAGAAGAAGAGGACATGGTCTCTTGACTGGCACGTTATGATCTCATTCGTATGGGTCGATATAAAAGTCCGGGTGAGGGACCGGCATCAGTTATGGATTTAATTTATACAGGACTTTGGACTCCACCAGCGTCTGACAAATTTTATTGGGAAAAAAAGTACAAAGCATCAGATATCATCAATACGACGAATTTGATCGAGCCCTAACACATCTATGGTAACTTTCTTTACAGATCTCTCAACACCTAGCAGATCCAAACGATCCAAACGGTCTATAACTTTTCCTGAACAGATTTCCGAATCTCAACAGCAGAAAAGTGATTGGTTACTTCCAGGATATAACTATTGCGGACCTGGTAATCCATTACCCAATGGTCCACCAGTTAAGAAACTTGATGAAATATGTATGCAACATGATTATTGTTATGCAGACGGTACAGATGAAATGATTTGCGATAGACGAATGCTAAGACGTCTTTCTTAGCACACACAGAGGTGCAACTTTAATGGAACGTCTTACGAAATCATTCTTTATACGTCCTATTATAACTGCAAAAGAAATCTTCAGCATTCATCTGTACTAACTGCAAATGTGATCTGTTTTATTTAGTTATTTTTCCTAGTTACAGGTGAGGGGGAGTTGGGAGTACTGGACAAATTCAAGTGTTTATTGCATGGCGGACGTCCAGTACCTACCAGTCAGGGACATTCACCTACACCTCACCGAACACCCCATGGGCGTCCGGTGTCGCGTACCTGAATGCCCCCCACATACCCTTTCTGCTTGTAAATAGGAAGAAGACAAGAACAATACCGGTATTGAATTCTGTAACTTATGCTATTGTTCTCCTGAAAACAAGTTATAATTATTGTTATTTATTGTGTTCATCTCGTTAAACTCAGCATGAGAAATTAAACTGCCATTTCTCAGACCATTTTCTGTCTTATCATCTATCTGAAACACATGCAACCTGTCCACCGACAACAGTGTCTTGACCGGGTACTCACTGGAAAAGACAACTACTACAGGACTTGGAAATATCTTTTGCTGACATTCATACTTTGTCGAAATTAGATAACCATTCTTAAGGTCTTCAGTTTACCTCCGATCGACTGGTGCTGATGACCTAGGAAGGTCAAACAACACCCGACTTTCGCACTTGTATAAGTATGAATTCGTTCTGTAATCTAAGTCCTGGAATAGTATGGCTTTCCCAAAGGTACCCTGACACATCAGATATTGACACATCATGGACTGCCCTGCACCCCCGAGTACATCCACGACCCATATGACAGCTCTGGTAGAGCCTTTCAGATTACACATCTGCACAGCCAACTCCTCTTGCCGAGGCAATAGCTGCATACCAAGAACACGGGTCATGGATGTACCCGGCATCCTGCAATTTGTTTTCAAAATTGATGACACTTTCAAATACTTTCTGTCGCATGCCGCAACAGTGGATGGGATGTAGTCCCCATATACTATCCCTGCGTTACCACATTCCATGTGATATTTAAAAGCTCTATACATGGTAGATGTGAACTTCATCGGAATGTTGAGGATCACGGCCTGTTTATCTTCCTTTGTACAGTACCTCACACATTCCCTGAAGTTCACAGGTCTACGGATGTCAGCAATTTTTAAACCAAACATTTTGAACTGCGAAACTTACTTTCTGTTTGGCAATACATGTGGCAATGACTATGCTTTCGCAACATGCAGCCAAACTCATTGCCATGTGGCAATGACTGTGCTTTCGCAACATGGAGCCAAACTCATTGCAGATGGCTGCCTTTGAAATAAACCCCTGCTGTTTCTCCAGCCTCTTCCGCATCTGGTTATGTGCCTTTCGCGATTTACATAACAAGAAGGTAAATTTATCAAATATGCAAAATGTCACCATGGGTCATAGGGCCACCTGCAACAAGTTTGGCCATCTTTCGCTTACGATTTCTGACTGACTTAACCTTCTCCTTATGCTGCTTACTTGATCTGTTCCTACTTAGAAGATCAGGCGACCTAAAAGCAATTAGGCAGACCCGACAGGAGCATGCTATCTTCATAAGTCTACAAGAAATTTTATATTTAATCGGCCTTCTAAACTCAAGAAGAAAATGCGACCCAGCCCTTGGTTTGGACTACTCGTCCTTCGGTCTCGCAAAACCAAGTTCATCGAGGTCTCCTTTTCCTGTCACAGTCTCATCAGGCAGAGCGATTACTTCTTTCGCCTGCTCAGCATGCCTCTTGCTTTTGAGGTGTTGTTTGACATTCCTCTTTTGTTTAATAACGATGTCACATATACTACAAGTATATGTGCCATCGCTATAAACAATGCAAGAATCAAACTGAGCAGGCTCAGCAGCATCAGATTTTTTTTTTTTTTTTTTTTTTTGAGACAGTGACAGGAACAGGATCCTCCGAACCTACATCGGACTCAACATTAGACCCGTCCGGCTCTGGTGTTGCTTCAGATGTTTTCTGCTTTTTGCTGTTTCTTAAAAATTGAAGAAAACTTGTCAAATGTCGCCTCTTTTTTTTCCATCCTCCTCAGATTTCCTTTTGATACCCTTTCTTTGAACCTTCTGCTCTTCAGCCATTTTGAACTTATGACCCTATCTGTGAGATGGGCTTCATAATAGTCCTTGGAAAGGTTGTGCTTCCCACCAGGAAGACAACTGTAACGACCCGTTGCACATGCACTAAGTAAAACATTTTTTCGTTCCAAATACTGCATGTACTCCGGGTCCTTGCTCTGCTCATACAAGGAATAATCATCCCACTCACAAATATCCGGTTGTTCCTTGAACAAATTTTGCATTTTTTTTCACACTTTTGACAACCTTTCGCATCATGAGGCACAATGTGCTTGTTCCCATACCAGCACAAAGACGCCAACTTCTTTCGCACCTGGAATTTGATTTGATGGTGATATGACACAATGCGTGTCGGCCAATCACGTAAAGAAATATTAACTTCACAACACAGACAGTACCTTAAATCCTCCTCTGGATGCTTAACGTCATTCACAGGACGAATTAAGGAACTGTCATTTATATCCAGGCGAAAGAACTTGCATTCTGCACGGCAGGTATAAAGTAAGTTCATGGCTGTTTCTGATAAACTTCTTTTCTTTTTCTCTGGGTAGCATATTAAGAACCTTCTTACTTCACATCTGTTTTAAATATGGTCTACTTTATACCTGCCGCGCAGCACGCAGCAAAGCAGCTACAGCAAAATCCGAAGGTACACAAAATCGATAATCACTGTAGACCGGGAACCAGGTCACGTGATTCTAAAAATAGAATTCTAGGAATCAGGCCACGTCATGTGTATCACATGATGACGTCATAAGTTTTCCGTAACCAATCGGGACTACGGAAATAAGCGGGAATAACAAAGTCAATGTCATATGGTGTCTGTTGTGTATCACCACTATCCGATATAGGGGGTATCCAGTCCCGATCTACTTCAACACCTCCCTCCAACATCTTCTCCACATCAAAATCTACCTCCTCCTCTGGAAGGAGGGGCTCCATGTTTCCTGTATTCAATTTATTGACCCGCAGGTGGTTATTAACCAGCGCC
This sequence comes from Anodontia alba, assembly GCA_964016985.1. Taxonomy (NCBI): domain Eukaryota; kingdom Metazoa; phylum Mollusca; class Bivalvia; order Lucinida; family Lucinidae; genus Anodontia; species Anodontia alba. The sequence goes on from OZ024835.1 coordinate 26,927,017, forward strand.
TGTAGTCTCTTTGCAACATGAGAACGCGTCTTTTTATGGCACCTATCATCAGCAAACTTTTGGAGCAAATGTTCCCTTTTCTTCGGAAAGAAGACTTTGAAAGGTTCCTTAACTGGCTGTTTGGTGGCCTTCATATTTGTCATGTCCTTACCGAACATAACTTTGTATTCAGCAGGGTCCCTTATGAAGGTTTCAAACTCATTTTCTTCCACACAAATCCTGAATTTTTTGGGTAGGGGCTCATCTATTTCACTCTCACCAGATATTATTATAGGACTGATTGGTCTTTTAATTGAGCACTCATCCTCACTACTAGATATCACCAGATAGTGGGCACAGTATTTCCACAAATAGCAGATAATAAAGCTATGTAAACAGCTTTGTCATCTACCTGTTTGAATATTTGTACCATACAAAAAACTAAAATAGCAAATAAGAAGACTGCTTGTACACAAAATCTGGCTTGTGGCATATGTTTAAGCATTATATTGATATATCTGGTATTTCCCGTATTCTTTTAGATAATTGTAGATCTTTCGGTTGAATAGTTATACGTTTAGCACGGATAGCACATAGATTTGCTTCTTCCAGAAGTGTCACTATATAAGCCTCAGCCGCCTCCTGAATAGCCTGTAAAGCCGATTCCTGAAATCTTTTCTGGTTGTCAATATTCGCTGCTGGTTCTCTTACCAATCTTCTAAATGGTAGTTTCTGTATCAGTAGATCAGTAGATTTTTGATATTTTTTTATTTGTCTGAGAGCAACTGTTCCAGGGCGAAACCTATGAAATGTGGTTCGCTGTGGTATTCTTCTTGTAGCACTTTTTTTTAGCACCAAAGTGTCTTCTATTGTTCTCTGTTGCAGCTTGCTGCAATCTCGAATATTCTGCAGGTGAACTGAAGTCTTGCTGCGGTAGGTTAGGAGGTGGTGGAAACTGAAGTCCGAGTCCGAGCAGTTTGCTTCGTTCTAGCCATAAAAATCAAATGTTCGTACCTTCAATCCCCAGTCTTTTGAAGTTTTCGTTCTCCTATGTCGTGATAGCAGTGTAAAATATTCTTCTTCAAAGATTTAAACTTGTTTCTGATAAACTTCTTTTCTTTTTCTCTGGATAGCACATTAAGACCCTTCTTACTTCACATTTATTTTAAATATGGCCTGAAACTGCTTTGTTTTTCCGCTGGGTTTTCCGTTTTTTTCCGGACAAACCCGATTTCGGGTGTTCCGGCTATTTCCGTCTATCCGATTGGTTACGGAAATCAAAACATGCTGACGTTACATATCATACCACTACGTATCTATTTTTAGAAATTCCTGGAATTCTATTTTTAGCAACATGATGTCATACATATATGATTAATACGTATGACGCAATGCAGGTTCCCGCTTCTGAACTGGTCCCCTGTATATGACTTGGTTCCCAGCTTACAGGTTCCCTGTTTACACTGATTATTGATTTTTTATATATACTGTAACTGCTTTGCTGCGTGCTGCGCGGCAGGTATGAAGTATATCTAGTATACCTGCCGCAGCACGGCAGCAGGGGTACTGTCCGAAATTATATTACATATGGGATGGGTACCAGAGCTAGAGAGTGCGTATTTTAAGCGCGATTTCAGTGCAGAAGTGTGTTTTAAGTGTTAGTGTTATTTTTTTCTACATAATAGTGTTTAGCATGTCAGAATTCATAAACTTTGAGCGGAGGAGGAGGAGGGTGTCGATAGTGATAATGAAAGTGACAATGAAGTGTGTGATGATGATGATAATGACTTTATAGATGATGATCAGATTGTGATTCCCTATCTGCATACATCAGTGAACTTGCACCTCAAACAAAACAGAAATTCGACCAATTTCTAGCAAAGATTCAAACATTATTGCAGGATGAATCATATTTGAATACGTTTCCAATTTTTAAACAGATAAAGATGCCATTGAGATAAAGCAGTTCAAGAAACAAAATCAAGTAGATTTAGCTAAAAACTATAAAGAGGCTTATTTCATGAACGTAGACACAGGTGTATACACACACTTTGATATTGATGAAAAAAAAATATAAAAGCAGCAGAGAAATTGTTAAAACACGCACGAACGAAATTATGGTTATGCCTGTAGAGATAACATCCGAAGATGGCGTATACAATGTCATGCCAGTGAAACTACTAGATCCACATTACCTACCTAACGGTAATGAAATAATTAAAGTCAAAGGTTATTAACTCATGTGGCAATTAATAGGCTTCAGAGAGTTTATGGATAATGTACCCTGCATCAAACAATTTGAAGGTACCGTATTAATGATGGGTTCTGGTAAGATGGCATTACAAAGAAGCGCTCATAAGGTTAGATGGCAAACAAACACCACGATTAAAGATGGATATAATGAACAAATACTATTCCTCAGAAAAAATTATAAGAATATCATATATTCGCCTTTGCATGATGATGGTTATTTGCCCCAAAAGGGTGTATATATTGAAACATCTACTAAAAACAAACCTACTTATGGACAAGACGATATTTCAAATTCAGCAGTATATTTCCAGGGTAACAATAGAGGCATACTCAAATCAACAGCAAACACTAACGGAGATGGTATTCCCTGACAGTGTGACCAAATCAATATAGCATCTGCACATAAACTGACAAGTACTACACATGATAACCAAAAATTAAATTCGATCAGAAAAGTCCATCTAATCTTTGGAAAAATGGCCTGACATATGGAATCAGTTAATATGTGATAATACTGCGGCAGACACTGTGTATACTGGTCTCATGTATGAAGGTCCAAATTTTAATCCGAGGATTGATACTGTACAAACCTGCTCCTGCTGAGATCTCAGAAGATGCTACGCACCAAACAGTTTTCGACAGCCATGCTGACGAAATATTAAAAGTCATGCATTCAAGAGAAAAATACCTTACGTGACAAACGTAGTCTGCCTGAAGAAAGTACCTCAACGGTACATGACGTCAATAAGCCACAGTTCCTCCAAAAAAAAAAAGCTACAAACACATTTAAAGATTTCTTGCAAACCAAACATGCAAATTCTAGGCATAAAAGAAGTATCAGACGAACCATTTTTGAGTCAGGTGTTTCATCAGATCTAGATGATGTATCTATTAATACGAAACTGTCAGATCTACTTACAATACTAAAAGACTCCATAAAGTATACATTATACTTAACAGAGACAGAAGCGAAGAAATGTTTTCTAGAATTGAAATATCTAATGATCATGCAAGAAATACAACTGGATTAGAATACCAGTTTGTATACAAAAAAGGTTCAAGACATTCGTTGACCAGGGCTTATGGGAAACTAGGAAATTTTTTATGTATGCTACAAATGGTTTACATCATGACATATTTCAGAAATTATTCGATCAAAGCACACTAGTATCCCATACATTCGGACAAAATACAGTGAAAAGCTTACAAAAAGAAGTGATTATTTAAGGTTCATGTATGGAAGTACATATAATGGTGATACATTCACAACTTTTATTAATGATCTGGGAGATTTCATAGAATATTTCAGCCATGAACTTGCAAAGACAGATCTACTAATACCTAATTACGATCATTTCTCTAAGGTTAAACCGCCTGTAGCCTGGTGGATGGATGGACACGGTAACGTTGTTTATTGTCCATACATTTCTAAGAAAGCAGTTACAGTATATATAAAAAATCAATAATCAGTGTAAGCTGGGAACCTGTAAGCTGGGAACCAAGTCATATATACAGGGTACCAGTTCAGAAGTGGGAACCTGCATTGCGTCATACGTATTAAACATATATGTATGACATCATGTTGCTAAAAATAGAATTCCATATAGTGGGTATGTTAGAAGAAGCAAATTTATGCGCAATACATGCGAAACATGTGACTATTCAACCTAAAGATCTACAATTATCTAAAAGAATAAGAGGAGACATAGGAATGTTTAAACATATGCCTCAGGCGAGATTTTATGTACAAGCAGTCTTCCTATTTGTTATTTTGGTCTTTTGTATGGTACAGTTATTTAGACAAGTAGACGATAAAGCAGTTTACATATCTTTGTTATCAGCTCGGAAATAGGCGGAAACACCCCGGTTTTTCCGGATAAAAGCGGAAAAACCGGAAAAACCCACTAATATCATAAGACGCTGTCTTTACATATTTAAAATAGAGACGAAGTAGGATGGCTGTTAAAGAGTAGATGTGTAATCCAGAGAAAAAGAAAAGTAATAAACGTTTATCACAAAGAAGTTTAAATCTTTGGAGACAAATATTTTACAGTGCTATCAGACATAGAACATATTCGTTTCGGTGTCTAAAAGAAGGAAAACTTCACAAGACTGAGGATTGAAGGTACGAACATTACATTTTTATGGCTAGAACGAAGCAAACTACTAGGAAAATAAAATTTCCACTACCAGTACAAACAAGCAGACAAGAATTTAGTCTGCCCGGAGAGTATTCAATATTGCAGGCTACTAAAACAGCTGCAATAGAAAACAATAGAAGACACTTTGATGCTAAGAAAACAAAGTTTAGACTAGGTCCTGAATTTTGTGTCCACTCGATGTCTCCTTTACCCCTGGAAGGATTTTCTTTTAATTTTGGTCAAATGTTTGCCTCAGTGAAATGATGTGCAGAACCCGTAGCTCAACCATGCAGCACGCAGCAAAGCAGATACAGTCACAGATTCGTACGTACGTCCGCCCGTCCATTTTCGTTTCTGCATGATAACGAATAATCATTGCAGACCGGGAACCAGGTCATGTGTTTCTAAAAATAGAATTTCCAGGAAATATCGCTCGCACTATGACGTCATCAACTTGTTTATTTTACGTCATCAACATCGGAACGTACGGAAACAACCGCAAATTGTTCGTCAGCGTTCGTAATCGCCCGCGGAAACATCCGAATACAAATCGAAGAAGTCCATTGCACCTAAATTTAAACTTGATCTTGGAGAAACCCCGATAAAATCAAATCGAGAAAAGTCTGTCATTCAATTGGTTTTCAGCTGATACAGTTCTGAATACTGTTTTGAGGACCAGACTTGAACTATAGCAATGGGCAGAATAATTGGCAGATATTAAGTCGCCTGTTGTCATTTTTTATCCGCTGCCAAAGCTGGCGCCCATTTGTCTGAAATGTTCTGTTTGGCATTCCATATATTGACATCTCATCTAGAAGAATATACTTCTGCATTGTAAATACATTCATTGAATCAAGGGTAATACCACCTTGAACTATTTCCAAAGATTTAGTATAACCTACAATCAAACTTTCAACACCGAACACCGATGGCTCGTTAACCGCGGCTGATTGGAACTCCTTACGAAAACATGCCTGTTCAAATACGTATATAGAAAATTTCACCTTCAAAAACTGAAAATTTTCGGAAAAAACTCTGATATTGTTTCATATATCTGCACAAAACATAGATTGTGGGTACTCGTTAGAACCGCCTCGGGTTCTAAAAAGTGGGGTTTAAGGAAGTCAAAACTATATAGGCGTGTTTTCGTGATGGGAACTAGTTGTTTAATCCCCAGAAAATTCTACCGATAGCTCAAGAAAAATACTTGATATTTTCAAGTTTTTTTTTTTTTTTTTTGTTTTGTTTTGTTTTGTTTGGGCAAATTTCGTCAATTTTTTACGGAGTTATCTGCCCGAGACACGCCCATATTTTCGTTTCCGGACGATAACGAGCAAATAACAAGGGATTTTAACCAAACTTGCTATATGCATTGACATTAATGAGATCTGGTTTGGAATAGCAAATTGGCAAATTTCGTCAAATTTTTACGGAGTTATCTGCCCGAGACACGCCCATACTTTCGTTTCTGTGCGATAACTTGAGTAAATAACAAAGGCTTTTAAGCAAACTTGCTATAAGCATTGACAGTATGAAGATCTGGTTTAGGATTGTTATCTGTCCCTCCGTCATTTTCTTTCCAGACATTTTCGCAACGATACCTTTAATACATAAACAAATAATTGCTGTGGCGGGGTATTATGCTTGCGGTGTTTTTTTTTTTTTTTTTTTTTTTTATTTTATCATGAAAAATATATATTGTGCGTACCCATTAGAATCACCTCATTAAGGCAGATTTATCGTGTACATATAACGTATCATTATTTTATAGGTTCGGAAAGACCGCTGAATTGTACTTCTTTGCCTCCTGCTATGATAAGTCGAACCTCGTTATCTCGAACTCGCTTATTTCGAATTACTGCTTATCTCGAAGTGAAAATCTGGTCCCTGTTTTAACATGAAGCTATGACAACAGGTAACAAAATAATGTGGAAAAGAGGAGGCAATTTCTCGATATTTTCAATATATCTCTATTTTTAAGAGTCAAATTACATATTCATTTGTGAAATGTGCTTGTTGGATTTATCTTTTTTCCTCAATTCTGCAAATCTGATATGTCGAGATATTGATATCTCGAAGTATTTCTGAGAGTCCTTTGGACTTCGAGATAACGAGAGTCGACTGTGCATGTAAATTTTTAGTGGCTCGAACTAAACATTTCTAGAACAAGTTTCCATGGTACGAAAAAATGTACGAACTATTGAAGTTCGACTATATTTCCTTATTCAGTATACAATCTTTTATAATAGAATGTTATATCACTAAAAGATAAATTACAGTGTCTTTTCTCTGTTTAAGGATTTGTACAATACAGACAGAATTTTGCCTATTGTCTGCTGAGTTGAACTCGCATAGCTGCAATCGCAGAAATGGCGACTGAAAATAATGATGTTGCTTACGGGTCTGACGAAACGTATGAACACACCTGTGACATTTGCAGGGAAGACCAAATAAGTGTTGAAGCCAAAGCGTTTTGTAAGGTGTGTCGACAGTACCTGTGCAATGCTTGTCACAGATCGCACAGCAGGATACAAGCAACTAGAGACCACGGTATATTAACAGGAAGCGATCTTCCCAACTCTCGCGAAGTACAGTTTGACGAACCTAAGTCGGATAGAGAATCCGACGAATTGCCTACATATACGCAAGGAAATGAAGCTCCTACATCAGGATATGACCGCTCTATCTGTCAAGTTATAAATCAGGAAGAATTTGATTCTGGTTCATCCCAAGTTTCTTCCATAGAGATTTTGCGAAGTGGTCATTTCCTTTTATGCAGCCATGTGCCTCCAAAGATTGTGTTATTTAACCCCCATTACACAGCAAGCTTCCAAGTAGACCTGTCATCTCTGCCTTGGAGTATGACGATTTCGAGTCCTTTGGATGCTGTAGTGTCTTTGCCAAATGAGTCCTGTCTGCAGTATGTAAAAATCGAAAACCTACAATCACTGAAGTTGGCAGAGAAGATTCAAACAAAAATCATGTTTCGAAAGCTTCTAAAATTTAAACAAGATATGATAGCTCTGTCAGAGGACAGCAAAGCCTATTACTTTTGTGTAATCGACAAAGAAGGACATGTGAAGCGCCATATTAGGCAGGAGCCGAAGGGAAGCGGAATGCTTAAGCTCGTGTATTTTATGGCATTAAGTCCGGACAGTAACGCCATCTATGTGACTGATTTTTACAATGGTTGCTACGGGATAACACTGAGCGGGGACGTTATATTTAAGTATAGGAGTAAAAGCATGAACGATTACGTTGGCGTAGCGACAGACCTTGAAGGCTTTATCTATTTGTCAGGTCCGGGCACAGGAAACATAGAAATGATAAACACCAAAGGAAAGAAATTGAAAGACTTCAATATGATCAAAGAGTTCGTCTGGCCTTATGGCCTACGATGCAGCACATATGAAGTTATTTGCTAAAGAATTCTTTGGAAGCAGAGTGTCTGTATTCACATTGTCAGAGTCCTAAGCTAGAATGTTTTATTGTATCTCTGTGTATAACATATGCTTCAGAAATTATAGAACATCTACATGTACACCTAGGCTTGCGAATAATTCGCCCTGGACCGATGCTCAGCTTACTTGGCGCTTTAAGTAGATGGATCCAGAGCAAATCATTGGCGATATTTTGGCACTTCTAACCATCACGAAAACATGCCTATATAATTGTGACCCCCTTAAACACCACTTTTATATAGTAAAACTGGGCTTTAGAGGGGTATACATTATTTTTCTTATTTCTGCTCCAAAACATAGATTGTGGGTACTCGTTAGAACCGCCTCGGCGAGGCGGTTCTAACGAGTACCCGCAATCTATGTTTTGAGCAGAATATGAAAAATATCAGAATTTTTTATCTGAAAATTTTCATTTTTGGTGGTAAAATTTTCAGTATATTTGAATAGGCATGTTTTCGTAATGACACAGTCGCGGACTGCGTTCTGTAAAGCATAGCACTTATATACGAACTTACATAAGGAACCTTTACTCATAATAGCTCATCAGGAATTAGATATCAGACCGCAAATTTGTTGATGATAACACAAAGACCACAAGATACGTTGAAGTCGCTCCATATCAAAAAAATTCTACATCTAGATACAGTGAACTCTCGTTAAAACAACGTCATTTGTTCTCAAAGATGTTGGCAGTAAAATGAATTTGCTTTTGTAAAGAATCGTTAATTATAAAAAAATCGTTAATGAGCAGAATCATATGTAAGAAAGCTTTTTTTCTTTATTCTTATTCTTATTTCCTGTTTACTCATTAAACATTTTGGATAGAATGTTAGAATTGTCTCAGTGATGCGAGCCTTACAAATACTCAAAGCGTATATTTTCTTCGGTGTTGAATGCAGTGTTCTAGCTGAAATTAGAAATTATGCATGATTTTTGTATTGAACAGTATGCCTAGTTTCCCATTATTGCATAAAAAGCAGTGTCGCAAGTTATTAATAGCCGTGCATTAACCGGCGAAAAGCCTTGTATTAACAAGGCAGTTCATGCGCGGTTAATGCACGGCTACGCAACTTTCAATATGAGCGTACTGGGGCCACATATTTGCTGCAGTTATGAGATTTGTACTGCCCGGCCATAGAACGAGCATATTCCGTGGAAATTACGTTCGAGAGACATCGGTGAAAAGGCGAAACAAAATAGTGCAAGAAATAATGCGAAATGTAGCAAATGTTTTCATACGCCCGTTTGAAAAACGGGACATATTATGTTACGGGGTATGGCGTCCGTCCGTCCGTATTTTTCGTTTCCGGCTAACTCCTCCTATAGTTAGACCATGATGTGGCGCAGCGCATATTGTTTCGGGGTTACAGTCCACCAAATGTTTGCAGAGTTATGCCCCTTAGGAAATTTCTGTAAACTTTTCATTTCCGGTTAACTCCTCCGACATTTTACATCCGATCAAGCTGAAACTTCGTGTATAGTTAGACCATGATGTGGAGCAGCGCATATTATTTTGAGGTTACAGTCCACCAAATATTAGCAGAGATGCCCCTTTGAAAATTTCAATAGACTTTTCGTTTCCGGCTAACTCCTCCTACAGTTTACATCCGATCAAGCTGAAACTTGGTATGTAGTTAGACCATGATGTGGCGCAGCTCATATTGTTTTGGGGTTACAGTCCACCAAATGTTTGCAGAGTTATGCCCCTTAGAAAATTTCTATAAACTTTTCATTTCCGGTTAACTCCTACATTTTACATCCGATCAAGCTGAAACTTCATGTATAGTTAGACCATGATGTGGAGCAGCGCATATTGTTTCGCGGTTACAGTCCACCAAATATTAGCAGAGTTATGCCTCTTTGAAAATTTCAGTAGACTTCGTTTCCGGCTAACTCCTCCTACACTTTACATCCGATCAAGCTGAAACTTCATGTATAGTTAGACCATGATGTGGAGCTGCGCATATTATTTCGAGGTTACAGTCCACCAAATATTAGCAGAGTTATGCCTCTTTGAAAATTTCAGTAGACTTTTCATTTCCGGCTAACTTCTCCTACAGTTTACATCCGATCAAGCTGAAAATTCATGTATAGTTAGACCATGATGTGGAGCTGCGCATATTATTTCGAGGTTACAGTCCACCAAATATTAGCAGAGATACTTCTTTGAAAATTTTGATTAATTTTTAGTTTATGGCTAAATCCTCCTACAGTTTACATCCAATCAAGCTGAAACTTCATGTACAGTTAGACCATGATGTGGTGCAACGCGTATTGTTTCGAGGTTACAGTCCACCAAATATTAGCAGAGTTATGCCTCTTTGAAAATTTCAGTAGACTTTTCGTTTCCGGCTAACTTCTCCTACAGTTTACATCCGATCAAGCTGAAAATTAATGTATAGTTAGACGATGATGTGGAGCTGCGCATATTATTTCGAGGTTACAGTCCACCAAATATTAGCAGAATTATACTTCTTTGAAAATTTTGATTAATTTTTAGTTTATGGCTAAATCCTCCTACAGTTTACATCCAATCAAGCTGAAACTTCATGTACAGTTAGACCATGATGTGGAGCAACGCGTATTGTTTCGAGGTTATAGTCCACCAAATAATAGCAGAGTAAAACCACTTCGAAAATGTCTATTAATTTTTTTGTTTCCGGCTAAATTCTCCTACAGTTTACATCCGATCAAGCTGAAACTTCATAAATACTTACATGATGATGTGGAGCAGCACATATTATTTTTAGGTTACAGTGCACCAAATATTTGCAGATTTATGCCCCTTTGAAAGTTTTTGTAAACTTTTCACAGCATATTGTTTAGAGGTAATAATGTGCCAAAGGCTCATATGAGCTTATAATATAGCCATGCTTCTGGGGTGTGTCCTCCGTCAGAAAGCACTTCTCCCTAGAAGCAGCAAACTTCTCCCTTAATTTCTTGGCCAGCTTGGACCCTTAGGTTACAGTTCACCAAATATCAGCAGAGATTATGCCCAAATGAATTTTATTTTTTTACTTTTTAATTTTTTTTGTAATTCCACTAACAGTTTATATCCGGAGCACTGAATTATACAGGAGCCAGTTAATGTGCTGCATCTTATTACTTGCCACGGGCGTATAATGCCCCGCTTGGCGGAGCTCTTGTTATGCAGTAATAGCGATCGAACATGATTTTTCAATACATTAACATTTGCCAGGTCCCTTGGGAGGTGTTGAAAACCGCGGCCTTCGGCCTCGGTTTTCAACACCTCCCACGGGACCTAGCGAATGTTAATGCATGAAAAACCATGTTTGATCCCTATATAAAAGGGATATTTGCAAACAGTGTAGACCCAGATCAGACGCCGCAAAACGCGGCGTTATCAGGGTCTACACTGTTTGCATTAGGCGGAGGAGTTTCTATAAAACACAGTTATAATAAAAGTTAATCAGAAACCAGTATTGTACACATTCTTTCGCCAGAAAATGACAACTGCCCTTCTTGGGAGGGGAGAGCAGAGGATGAGCGTAGAAAACATTTCATGATCAAATCTCCACGAAAGGATGTTGCCGACCCAGCAGAGATCGACCCCGCAACCTCCTGATCACCAGTCGGACGCGCATCTAACTGAGCCACCGAGGCTGCTTTAAAACATAGTCATAATAAAAAGAAATCAGATACCCCGCTATTGGAAATAGACCGATCTGAAGAATTGCGACAGAAGAGTCCACTCGATGTAAATAGGTGAGTACATGTATAGAGCTCTAGAAAAGAGGTTATCCGAGAAGTTTATTCTGCGGGCCCCTGGGTATTAAACTTTCCGCCTTGCCGAGGCCCTGGGGGCTCAATTCCCACTGGGAACATTGCTAGGCTTGATGAGCAGTAATTGTCCCCTTTGGGAAGAGCTAAGAGGAAATACCACCCGTTTGCCGTGGGTGGCAGCCCGTAAGCCGGAAGAAGGGACCCTGGATGTTGAGAGTTATTGGGAGTTTGGTCTCTCCTGATGGCTCAACACGCCTCTTTGGCCTGGATTTCGGTGTAGAAGGATGTCCGTGAGACCCGGCACGGTCAGTCGGCTGGTCGCGCCAAGCCCGGGGAAAAATCTTTCTTTTTCTCTCTTCCTTGTCTTTTGTATCATACTGATACTCACCGTTTGCTCATAAGTCTTCTCAACCTTTCCAATCCTAAGAAGGCGGCGGCTCAACGGGTCAATCGTGCAGCATTTTGCTTTAGCGAGTATACTGTGTGTCTCTAGCACAAGTGAGTAGGAAAGCCACTCCATTTGTGTTCCCTTGTTGGGCTCCATGGTGGTGGAGAGCATGGAGGACGAATTTTAATACATTTTCATCATGGGTTATGATAAAAGAAAAAGAACTAGACAACGTCCAGACTCAGATATTTCAGATTTTGACGATAACACTCAACCTCCAACTACCTCAAATGATACACCTCAACATTTTCCACGGTTCATTTTAGTTGAAAGCAAAGACGAGAACAGACAAATAACATCTTTGTCCCCGTTTTTAATACAAAAAGTGATACAAAGTATAGCTGGTGAACCCGAAAACATCAAAAAACTACACAGGTCCAATCAGCTGCTCATTGAGGTATCCAAGAAAGCCCATGCCGAGAATCTACTTCGTGCACAGACTTTTCACGACTTGAAAGTTCGAGTGTAACCTCATACCTCGCTGAATTCCTCAAAAGGGGTAATTCGTTGCCCCGAATTGAGGAATTGCGGCGAGGATGAGATTCGCGAGGGCACAAGATCGCAAGGAGTAACTGGAGTTAAAAGATTCAAATAAAACGAAACGGAGAGTTAAAAGACACAAACACCTTTGTCTTTACATTTAATACACCAGTTTTACCTAAAACAGTTAAAGTGGCTTACTCTAGAGTCAACGTAGAAGTCTACATACCAAATCCTTTGCGTTGTCATAACTGCCAAAAATATGGACACCATGAGGATGGGTGTTCCAAAGACCCTATCTGTTCAAAATGTGGTCAAACAGCCGAACTCTCCGAAAGTAGATGTACAAACGAATTACACTGTAAATTGTGGTGAAAAACACAGTGCCGACTCTAAAGAATGTCGAATTTGGCACAAAGAAATAGAAATATTATCATATAAAGTTCACCAGAAATATTTCTTTCGTTGAAGCGCGGAAACTCGTTGAGACTCCTACACCAATTCCTGGAATTAGTTATGCAAACATCACCCAGTCTTCTATGAAAAAAAGTTTCTGTGGTTGATACTGCCACTCAAACTGATCCAATAACTATCATCGACTCTGCAGTTCAATCAAGTTCAACAAACACAAACAGCCAAACAGAAGAACTGCAAAGAAAAAGGTTCAAACAAACAACGCAACCAGAAGTCAAACAAAGACACCTATCGAGGAGAAAAAAAAACAGAGGTTGGCCTGAAAAAAAAAGCCACCATTGAGATGATAAAAAAAGATTTGAAGAAACAATAACAGAAAGAAAGACAAACAAGAAGTCATTCATCACCATCTAGATAAGACCAAACAAAAATAAAATCTAGTCAAGGAACAAAAAAACTAGTCCCATCAAACAGAGAACGAAAAGGTGAAAATGATGATATTCAACAGCATAACCGATTTGGATCTTTGAGTGACAGTAGCGATGATATGGAGTTAGGAGAAGCTCCAGATCACCCACGAAATAATAGTAATAGATCAAGATCAACAGAAAATACGGGGGTGGTCGGGTGGTGCGAAGGTGCTGTGTATCTTACATCACTGGGGCGTCCAACTGATATTGGCTTACAGTTGGGCAAGGCCTGCTATCCTTGTAGTGGGTAAGGGTAGAGGGGGAATGTTTTTATTTCTTCTGTTTCTTCACTTTCATTCCTGTTCCTCTTTCTTCCCTGTCCCTCTCTTTCATCTCCTCTATTCTCTCTCTTCTATCTCTTTTCTCCCTTTCTCTGGGAGACGACACAAAATGACCCTCAAGGGTTGACGTGTCGTTAAACCCCAACACAATCAATCAACAGAAAATACGCATGCCAGTAGTAGTGATAATACATCAAAGTCACCAATAACATATCCTTAGTTTCTAGTCTAACTAAAATCTAACAACTCTAAAACGAAATCAAATCACAAAATAATACAATGGAACTGTCGAGGTCTAAGGTCAAACTATAATGAGATCTTATTACTTTTATCTCTATTGAGTCCGTCAGTTTTTTGCTTGCAAGAAACTTTTTTATAAACTGATGATCAATTAAATATCAGAGATTTCAATACATACAATTATATATATTCGGAAGGCAAGAGGCCGTTTGGTGGAAGTTCAATCTTAGTTCACTCTTCATGTCCGCAGCGAGAAATTAAACTTGTAACCAATCTTCAAGCCGTTGTGGTTTCTGTCACTTTAGATAAAGAAATTACTATTTGTTCTGTGTATATACCTCCAAATTTTCATTTAGAGACCGAACATTTAGACACTTTACTGAAACAACTCCCTTCACGCTATATACTAGTTTGTGACTTCAATGGTCACAATATCCTTTGGGGATGTAAAGATAGCAATCCTAAAGGTAATATTATTGAAGACTTTATAACCAAAAACGATCTTTGTCTTATGAATGACAAATCTCACACCTATCTCCATCCTGCAACTGGAAAATTCTCTTCTTTAGATCTTTACATGTGTCATCCATCTCTCCTACCAGATTTCGACTGGACGGTCAGTGAAGGTCAACATGGAAGTTATCACTTCCCTGTTATTGAAAGCGTAAATAATTCCACGAATGATCACAATGCAAAGTGGAAACTAAATAAAGCAAACTGGGAATTGTATCACTCATTCTGCGAAGAAAGTCTCAAAATAGATAAGTTTAACAATTCCTTGGATCCTCTAGATGATTTTACTTCTTCATCTCTTCTCGACATCTCTAACAAAAGTATACCGAAAACTTCGACAAATCCAAAGAAAAGCAAGCCATGGTACAATGATGAATGCAAAGATGCCATAAAACAGCGCAAGCAAGCATTATCAAAGTTCTGCAGATATCCAACAAAGGAGAATTTGAATACGTTAAGAATTTCAGAGCGAAGGCTCGTTGAACAATAAAGGCCTACAAACGCAAATCATGGAAATCATACGTTTCGAATCTAAATCATAAAACTCCAATTAAAAAGGTTTGGGACATGATATGAAAAATATCTTGTAAATCAAAATCAACCAGTTTCACCCACTTAAATACAAAACGCTGAACAAAAGCCACATCAAAGGAAGAGATAGCAAATACACTTGGCGAAACTTTTTTGGATAATTCCTCATGTCGGAATTATTCAGAGAAGTTTCAAAACATCAAAAAACAAGAAGAAAAGATCAAACTTAATTTCAACTCTTCAAATACTGAAGAATATAAGTCTATTTGACATAACAGAAAAATGCTATCGCAGTATCAAAAGATACAGCTACAGGACCAGATGACAACCATTATCAGATGCTTAAACACCTTCCCGAAACCGCACTTGACACACTTTTATATATTTTCAATGGTATATCGACAACAGGAGTTTTTCCAGAAAGCTGGCGTTTGGCCACAATCATACCTATTTCCAAACCAGGGAAAGACCATGCAGAACCAACAAACTACAGACCAGTAGCGCTAACAAGTTGCCTTTGCAAAACACTAGAGAGAATGATAAACAAACGATTTGTTTGGTACTTAGAATCTAACAATCTTAAAACAAAGTTTCAGTCAGGATTCTGAGCTGAACGTAGTACTAATGATAATTTAGTTAGACTGGAAACTTTTATCCGTGATGCTTTTATCAAACGAGAACATGTTGTCGCTGTATTTTTCGATTTGGAAAAAGCCTACGATACTACTTGGCGATATGTAATTTTGAAAGACCTACACAACTTTGGTCTGAAAGGAAGACTACCAAACTTTATTAAAAGTTTTCTTGAAGATCGTACTATACAAGTGCGTGTAGGATCGACCCTCTGTGACCTCTATGATCAACAGCAGGGCGTTTCTCAAGGAGCCATACTTTCAACCACTTTATTCAACGTGAAATTAAACGATATTATAAACTGTCTGGATTACAAGACAGATAGTTCTTTGTACGTTGATGATTTCTGTATATGTTTTCGCGCGAAAAATATGCGCACAATAGAAAGACATTTACAGCAATGTCTAAACAGAATTGAAGCCTGGGCAACAAGAAATTGCTTCAAATTTTCCAAATCGAAAACTCAGTGCGTTCATTTTTGTCAACAACGGAAAATACACAATGATCCAGCACTCTACATATATGGATCTCAAATACCAGTTGTTGCTGAATCAAAATTTCTTGGGGTTATATTTGATAAGAAACTCTCCTTCATATCCCATATAAAATACGTGAAAGCGAAATTTTTAAAAGCATTAAACCTTTTAAAAGTTTTATCTCACACAAGTTGGGGTGCAGACAGAACAACTCTTCTTCACCTGTATCGTTCTTTAATTCGATCAAAACTTGACTATGTGTCCATTGTATATGGATCTGCTAGAAAATCTTATCTGCAGATGTTAGGCACTGTACATAATCAAGGACTTCGTTTGGCATTGGGAGCCTTTCGTACATCTCCAGTATCGAGTCTTAACGTGGAAGCAGATGAGCCATCGTTATGGCTACGCAGAGAAAAATTGTCTCTTCAGTACGCCATCAGACTTGCTGCTAACCCTACTAACCCTGCTTTTGAAGTCACATTTCCACCACAATTTCAGGAATATTATAACACCCTCATACTTCGCTGAACTCCTCAAAGGGGGTAATTCGTTGCCCGGAATTGGGGAATTGCAGCGAGGAGGAGATTCTCGAAGGCACAAGATCTCAAGGAGTAACTGCAATAAAACGATTCAAAGTTAAACGAAACGGAGAGTTAAAAAACACAAACACCTTTGTCTTTACATTCAATACATCAGTTCTACCAAAAACAATAAAAGTAGCATACTTTAGAGTCAACGTAGAAGTCTACATACCAAATCCTTTGCGTTGTCATCATTGCCAGAAATATGGACACCATGAGGATAGGTGTTCTAAGGACCCTATCTGTTCGAAATGCAGTCAGGTAGCAGAACACCTTGAAAGTCAATGTAGAAACGAACTGCACTGTGTTAATTGTGGTGAAAAACACAGTGCTGACTCTAAAGAATGCCAAATTTGGCACAAAGAAAAAGAAATCTTACGTCTTAAGTTTACCAGAAATATTTCTTTCATTGAAGCGCGGAAACATGTTGATGCCCCAACTCCAATTCCTGGAATCAGTTACGCCAACATTACCCAGTCTTCTATGAAAAAGGTTTCTGTGGTTGATACTGCCACTCAAACTGATCCGATTACTATTGTCGACCCTGCAGTCCAATCAAAAACAACAAGTTCAAACAGCAAAACAGAAGAATTACAAAAACAAAAACTCCAAAGTAATACCACCAAGAAAAGTCAAACAAAAGCATTTATCGAGGAGAAACAAACAGAGGCTGGCCTGAAAAATGCCACCATAGAAATGATAAGAAAAGATTGGAAAAAACAACAACAGAAAGAAAGACAAGCCAGAAGCCAATCATCACCACCTACAAAAGACCAAACAAAATCAAAATCTACTCAGGGATCACAAAGATCAATCAGAACAAACAGAGAACAAAAAGGTTCTAATGATTCGATTCAACAACATAATCGATTCGGATCTTTGAGTGACAGTAGCGATGATATGGAGTTAGGACAGACTCCAGATCGCCCACGAGGTAACCGCAGTAGATCGAGATCATCAGAACATCCACCTACTAACAATTGTAATAATAGATCAAAATCACCAATAACTTATCCTTAGTTTCTAGTCTAACTAAAACATTCCACTGTAAAATGAATTCCAAACACAAAATAATACAATGGAACTGTCGAGGTCTAAAGTCAAACTATAACGAGATCTTATTACTTTTATCCTTATTGAATCCATCAGTTTTTTGCTTGCAAGAAACTTTTTTTAAAAACTGATGATCAATTAAATATCAGAGATTTCAATACATACAATTATATATATTCAGAAGGCCAGAGGCCGTCTGGTGGAAGCTCAATCTTAGTTCACTCTTCATGTCCCCAGCGAGAAATTAAACTTGTAACCAATCTTCAAGCCGTTGCGGTTTCTGTTACTTTAGATAAAGAAATTACTATTTGTTCTGTGTATATACCTCCAAATTTTCATTTAGAGACCGAACATTTAGACATTTTACTGAAACAACTCCCTTCACTCTGTATACTAGTTGGTGACTTCAATGGTCACAATATCCTTTGGGGATGTAAAGATATCAACACTAAAGGTAATATTATTGAAGACTTTATAACCAAAAACGATCTTTGTCTTATGAATGACAGATCTCACACTTATCTCCATCCTGCAACAGGAAAATTTTCTTCTTTAGATCTTTCCATATGTCACCCATCTCTCCTGCTGGACTTCGACTGGACGGTCAGTGAAGACCAACATGGAAGTGATCACTTCCCTGTTATTATTGAAAGCGTAAATAATTCCACGAATGATCACAACGCAAAGTGGAAACTAAATAAATCAAATTGGGAATTATATCACTTATTATGCGAAGAAAGTCTCAAAATAGATAAGTTTGACAATTCCTTGGACCCTCTAGATGATTTTACTTCTTCTCTTCTTGACATAGCTAATAAAAGTATACCGAAAACCTCGACAAATCCAAAGAAAAGCAAGCCATGGTACAATGATGAATGCAAAGATGCCATAAAACAGCGCAAGCAAGCATTATCAAAGTTCTGCAGATATCCAACAAAGGAGAACCTGAATAAAGTAAAGAATTTCAGAGCAAAGGCTCGTCGAACAATAAAGGCCTCCAAACGCAAATCATGGAAATCTTACGTTTCGAATTTAAATTATAAAACTCCAATTAAAAAGGTTTGGGACATGATACGAAAAATATCTGGTAAATCAAAATCACCCAGTTTCACCCATTTAAATACAAAACGTGGAACAAAGGCCACATCAAAGGAAGAGATAGCAAACACACTTGGCGAAACTTTTTTGGATAATTCTTCATCTCGGAATTATTCAGAGAAGTGACAAAACATCAAAAAACAAGAAGAAAAAATCAAACTTAATTTCACCTCTTCAAATACTGAAGAATATAACAGCCTGTTTAACATTACAGAACTTAAAGATGCTATTGCAGTATCAAAAGATACAGCTACAGGCCCTGATGACATCCATTACCAGATGCTTAAACACCTTCCCGAAACCGCCCTTGACACACTTTTACATATTTTCAACGGTATATGGACAACAGGAGTTTTTCCAGAAAGCTGGCGTTTGGCCACAATCATACCTATTCCCAAACCAGGGAAAGATCATGCAGAACCAAGAAACTACAGACCAATAGCGCTAACAAGTTGCCTTTGCAAAACACTAGAGAGAATGATAAACAAAAGACTTGTTTGGTACTTAGAATCTAACAATCTTATAACAAAACTTCAGTCGGGATTCCGAGCTGAACGTAGTACCAATGATAATTTAGTTAGACTAGAAACTTTTATCCGTGATGCTTTTATCAAACGAGAACGTGTAGTCGCTGTATTTTTCGATTTGGAAAAAGCCTATGATACCACTTGGCGATATGGAATTTTAAAAGACCTACATAACTTTGGTATGAAAGGAAGACTACCAAACTTTATTAAAAGTTTTCTTGAAGATCGTACAATACAAGTGCGTGTAGGATAGACCCTGTCTGATCTCTATGATCAAGAACAGGGCGTTCCTCAAGGAGCAATACTTTCAACCACGTTATTCAACGCGAAATTAAACGATATTATAAACTGTCTGGATTACAAAACAGATGGTTCTTTGTACGTTGATGATTTTTGTATTTGTTTTCGCTCGAAAAATATGCGCACAATAGAAAGACATCTGCAGCAATGTCTAAATAGAATTGAAGACTGGGCAACTAGAAATGGCTTTAAATTTTCCAAATCGAAAACTCAGTGCGTTCATTTCTGTCAACAACGGAAAATACACAACGATCCAGCGCTCTACATATATGGATCTCAAATACCAGTTGTTGCTGAATCAAAATTTCTTGGGGTTATATTTGATAAAAATCTCTCCTTCATACCCCATATAAAATACTTGAAAGCGAAATGTTTAAAAACATTAAACCTTTTAAAAGTTTTATCTCACACAAGTTGGGGAGCGGACAGAACAACTCTTCTTCACCTGTATCGTTCTTTAATTCGATCAAAACTTGATTATGGGTCCATCGTATATGGATCTGCTAGAAAATCTTATCTACAGATGTTAGACACTGTACATAATCAAGGACTTCGTTTGGCATTGGGAGCTTTTCGTACATCTCCAGTATCGAGTCTTAACGTGGAAGCAGATGAGCCATCGTTATGGCTACGCAGAGAAAAATTGTCTCTTCAGTATGCCATCAGACTTGCTGCTAACCCATCTAACCCTGCTTTTGAAGTCACATTTCCACCACATTTCCAGGAATATTATGAAAGAAAACCTAAAGCTATTAAATCCTTTGGCCTTCGTATAGCACCACTTTTAGAATCTACTAATATTAACATTAAAAACATTCAAAAACACTCTTTTTCTGATATTCCATCCTGGTGCATTACTAAACCAAATATTCTTTTCGATTTACACAACAGCAAAAAATCACTTTCTGATTCACATTTCATGAAACAAAACTTCCAAGAATTACAATCGCGACTTTCAGATTATCAACACATCTACACTGATGGTTCAAAAGTTGACGATAAGGTTGGCTGTGCGTATATATCGGGCAGCCACCATGAAAAGATCCGTCTTCCTGATGGCTCATCTATTTTCACTGCTGAATCCAAGGCTATTGGTATGGCTTTGGATTACGTTATGAATAACTCTTTAGAGAACAAATTCGTTATTTTCTCGGACTCACTTTCTGTTTTGAAATCTCTAAATCACACATCTTCAAAAAACCCCAAAATCCAGAACGTGATAGAAAAACATCACGAGTTATCGAAAACTAAGGAAATTTTATTCTGTTGGCTCCCCAGCCATGTTGGCATAAAAGGTAACGAGGCTGCCGACGTAAAAGCAAAGGCCTCACACTATCTAGAAATTTCGAATTTTAAACTTCCAAGTACAGATTTTAAACCTTTTATCAACAGGTACATCTTATCCAAATGGCAGCTGTCATGGGACAGAGCGACATTCAATAAACTACATGAAATAAAACCGGTTCTTGGTAAAAATAACATTTATCGATCATTAAGGCGAGAAGAAGTAGTTCTTACTCGTCTACGTATAGGTCATACTAGACTCACACATTCTTATCTACTTAAACGAGAAGATCAGCCATTTTGTATCAGCTGTAATGAACCTTTTACGGTAAAACACTTTCTGATCGATTGCATTGAATTCTCTCATACACGACGTCAATTCTTCCAAACAAATAACCTGAGATACTTATTTGAAAATGTACCAACTGATAACATACTTATGTTTTTAAAACACATCAATCTTTTTAACAAAGTATAACTGCTTTAATTTTTAAATTCGTTCTAGTTTTACATTTTATGCATTTATGACTTATCATTATAATCGTTTCATTACAGAACCATGTTAGTTCACCATTTTGACGCAAATGACCCTCATGGGTTGATGCGTCGTTAAATCTGAACTCATCATCATCATCAGGAATATTATGAGGGAATACCTAACACAATTAAATCCTTCGGCCTTCATATAGCACAACTTTTAGAATCTACTAATATTAACACTAAAAACATCCAAAAACACTCTTGTTCTGATATTCCATCCTGGTGCACTACTAAACCAACCATTCTTTTCGATCTACACAACAGCAAAAAGTCCCTTTCTGATTCACATCTCATGAAACAAAACTTCCAAGAATTACAATCGCGACTTTCAGATTATCAACACATCTACACTGATGGCTCAAAAGTTGACGATAAGGTTGGCTGTGCGTATATATCGGGCAGCCACCATGAAAAGATCCGTCTTCCTGATGGCTCATCTATTTTCATTGCTGAATCCAAAGCTGTTGATATGGCTTTGGATTACGTTTTGAATAATTCTTTGGCTAACAAATTCGTTATTTTCTCGGACTCCCTTTCTGTTTTGAAATCTCTAAACCACACATCTTCAAAAAATCCCAAAATTCAGAACCTGATAGAAAAACATCACGAGTTATCGAAAACTAAGGAAATCTTGCTCTGTTGGCTCCCAAGCCATGTTGGTATGAAAGGTTGCCGATGTAAAAGCAAAGGCCTCACTCGATCTAGAAATTTCAAATTTTAAACTTCCATGTACAGATTTTAAACCTTTTATCAACAGGTACATCTTATCCAAATGGCAGCTATCATGGGACAGAGCGACATTCAATAAACTGCGTGAAATAAAACCGGTTCTTGGTAAAAACACCATTTATTGATCATTAAGGCGAGAAGAAGTGGTTCTTACTCGCCTACGTATAGGTCATACTAGACTCACACATTCTTATCTACTCAAACGAGAAGATCAGCCATTTTGTATCAGCTGTAATGAACCTTTTACGGTGAAACACTTTCTGATCGACTGCATTGAATTCTCTCATATGCGACGTCAATTCTTCCAAACAAATGACCTGAGATACTTATTTGAAAAAGTACCGACTGATAACATACTTATGTTTTTAAAACACATCAATCTTTTTAACAAAGTATAACTGCTTTAGTTTTTAAATTCGTTCTAGTTTTACACTTTATGCATTTATGACTTATCATTATAATCATTTCATTACAGAACCATGTTAGTTCACCATTTTGACGCAAATGATCCTCATGGGTTGATGCGTCGTTAAACCTGAACTCATCATCATTATTCTGCGGGCTTCGGTGGCTCAGTCAGATGCGGGCCCGACCAGTGATCAGGTTCGGTCCGGAAACATTCTTTCCGAGGTTGACCATGAATATTTTCTACGATCATTCTCTGCCTTCCACTGATTCAAGAAGGGCAGTTGTTTGTCAGTTTCAGGCAAAAAAAAAATGCACAAATACCCCAGCTAGCATTCTACGTAAGTCTATATCGGGCCGTCATCGGCCCGTCAGCTACCCTGACGGTCCGATGACGGCCCGATATAGAATGACTGGTTAACCGCGTAGATTCAAGAAGGGCAGTTGTTTGTCAGTTTCAAGCAAAAAATGTGCACAAATACCCCAGCTAGCATTCTACGTGAATTGTCATCGGGCCGTCATCGGCCCGTCAGCTACCCTGACGGACCGATGACGGCCCGATATAGATTTACGTAGAATGCAGACTGGGACTGGTTAACCGCGTAGATTCAAGAAGGGCAGTTGTTTGTCAGTTTCATGCAAAAAAATGTGCACAAATACCCCAGCTACCATTCTACGTAAATCTACATCGGCCCGTCAGCTACCCTGAGGGGCCGATGACGGCCCGATACAGATCTACGTAGAATGCTGACTGGGACTGGTTAACCGCGTAGAGGAATAAACCTGCCCAGAAAAAAGTGGTTAGGTAAACTGACCGGCTCGATATGACCCTAATGGGTTGAGTGGTCCGTAAAACCGCCACTAAAAAAAACAAAGAAATTTGTTCTATGCTGTCTCAAGTGTTAATTGTGTACTGTATAGTAAGGACTGTGACCTGTGGTGTAATGAAAGGCTGATTGGGAAATATGAACTTTGAAATGGCTCTTCCCGGTCTCAAATGTACTTAATAACATATACTTAATAACATATGTACATAGTTCTTAATAGCCTACGTATTTAAAACATGTACCTAATAACATTTTAAGAAAGTGTAAAGTGGAAATGGTACATGTACAAATTGTGATTTGCAAAGGAATAAATGTGACTTACTAAATGTGCACTATGAATTGTGAAGTATGCCCTATCCGGTATTAATTATGATGGTTGAACTGTAAAATATGACTTAAGAACTGTGAACTTGAAAGTATGAACTGTGAGATGTAACTAACGAATCGTCTGTGAAATGCAACATCCCGTTTTCGCATGTATTTCAAAATTAATAGCATTTCAAACAAGTTTGAGGTTTGAAAGATGAAGTATGTGTCTCCAATCCTAAATGTACCGAGTCATGGTAAAAGTGCCTCCGAGCATGCGCAAAATGTGCGGCCTCACATTATCCTGTGCGTGCACAAAATATCACTAGGGCCTTTGCTGTCCATTCATACATGTTAGCGGACAGTGAAGGGCCTCATCAGACTGCGCTGATGCGCAGGCTGATCTGGGACTTGGCTGTCCAAAAATGTCCAAAGACCTGTTTTAGTATGTATGTGTTACTTGTACAGAGTAAATTTACTGGGCCCAGTTGTTCAAAGCGTCATTAGCTTAACGAGCTCGTTAAGGGTCATTTCGTTAACTGTTTTAGCGGATTCAATACACAATATTTTGATATTTTGATAGTTTTTTGCTGAAAAAAAATGTGAGCAGCTTTTGCACTGGAAAAGCTACTCACATTTTTTTTCAGCAAAAAATTTCAGCATATTTGCGCGACATCGTTAGTTTTGAACAACTGGGCCCAGGTCTTCAAGTGGTTCTATTGATTAACTGATCATCAGCAATTAACTCTTGCCATCCTGAGTAAATTAAGATGTCATGCCCACTTCTAATTGTCAGCCAGTCAGATTCCTTGATCCATATTGTTGACATAAATTCATAAACTGAATGACAGATATCCATATACAGAATGGCAAACAGTGCAGATCCAGATCAGTTGGCCTCAAAAGAAGCCAACTGATCTGAATCTGCACTGTTTGCAAAGACAGGACATATCCAGGTTCAGTAGGACAAGGGTTAACAAAGCAATCTAGCAATTATTTCTGTGTTTATTTGTTTTCTTTTCTTTCTTTTTTTTTTTTTTTTTTTTTTTTTTTTTTTTTTTTCCTTTTCCAAGTTTGCAAATCATTTTATTACCGTATATATCCTAAGTATTCGGACACATTATCTTCTTACCATATCTGTCCTAAAAGTTGATCAATTCCATTTTACTACCTGTTAATGTCTCTAAAACGCAACTGGACAAGTTTCCAACCCGCGAGAAGTGTAGACCTTGATCAGACGCCTTCGAAAGCGGTGTCTAATCACGGTCTAAACTTTTCGCTCAGGCATATCTTGCCGAGTAAGGATAAATACGGTATTCAATTCTGTCTTCTTAACAGAAATTCAAAGCGGCCGAGTGGTTAGCGCGCCCGTTTTTGGATCATGATATTACGAAAACATGCCTACTTCAAGTATACTGAAAAGTTATCACCAAAAAAAAAAATGAAAATTTTCAGACAAAAATTTCTGATATTTTTCATGTTTCTGCTCAAAACATAGATTGTGGGTACTCGTTAGAACCGCCTCGACGAGGCGGTTCTAACGAGTACCCACAATCTATGTTTTCAGTAGAAATAAGAAAAACAATGTAAACCCCTGTAAACCCCAGTTTTACTATATAAAAGTGTGGTAATGGGGTTAAAATTATATAGGCATGTTTCCGTGATGAAGTCCCCATGAATATACGGCGCTTCACTGCACAGAGCCTTTTAATTTCACTCTTCCAGTGTCTCGATATGACTTAAATAATTTTGAAAGGGACGTAAAACTCCAAATCATCGACATCATCATAACTGAAATCGCGGATGCGTATGCGCGCGCGTGTCCCTGTGTACGGTCTCTTGTTTGCACCAAGACCATATGGTCTAGGTGCAAACAAGAGACCGTACACATACCATATGGTCTAGAAATAAATGCTAGCGTTATCAATTTCCTCCTATACATGCATAATATTAACATTACCTCTCTCTGGGCTAATTCAGCAGACGACAAATGGATGACATTTTACCAGAGAACAGGATTTGACATTTCATGCAAATTGTTTTATTCAATGTCAAAACCTGTTCAGGGGAAATATTTCAATATGTAGTCTGCTGAAATTTTTTACCCTGCATGCTAAATGTTAACATAAATATACTACAAGAAATACCAAGCACTGCATTTATTTGAATGCATTTAGACAAATAGTATAAGTTTATAGTTAACTCCCCTAACAGTATTTGGTGATAGAAATCTTGAGATAGTGACAACTCCAATACCCTTTAAGATATATTAACGGTTCTTGGTAAGATTGTACACGAGTTTGAGAAGTCATTTCGCGTACAGAAGGCGTGTTGTTACTTGTTACGTGTCACACGTACAAGAACCACAACTCTCAATGCTGTGTGTTTTAGTTACGCGCGCATCTTCCCCGACAGTATTGTATAACAGAAACCTTGTGTTCACCGTAACTCCAATACCCTTTGGGATATATTGATTATACTTGGTAGGTTAGTGTACGAGGTTGAAAATGCATGTTACTTACAAGAGTCACAAGTCTGGTGCCACGTTTTAGTTATCTCCCCTGACATTATCTGGTAATAGAAACATTGTGATCGCCGAATGCCCTACACCCTTTGAGACACATTAATAGTATATGATATAGTGCTCGGATGATAATTTGACAGTGACGTCACGGCAGCTACCACTCTACATGGGTAAAGCAGGTTTTGCATGAATTAACGGGAACACGTTACAAATAATTTTGTGTAGTGTATAGAGGATCTTACATAAGTGGTCATTTCATATGAAATTTATGAAACGAGCCTTCGGCGAGTTTCCTATATTTCATATGAAATCACCACGAATGTAAGATTCTATTTATCATATGACCATTTTAAATTGGATTTAATTGCCTTTAAAGTTGACAATTGTTCAACAGAAAATGCATGGTTGACATGGACATCGTCATGGCGTTACTTGTTCCCGCCAAAGTATTATAAAATGTGCGGTCATACGATTTTTATGACATGACGTTATTCACTGAGTAATAACGACGTCATATGATAAACAATTTTATTGCTATTATATTGTGTCTTAGTTTAGTATGTTGCAAAAGCACAGTTGGTAGAGCGGAGCCCTGTGAACGAACGCATATGCAGGAATTCTCGTACTACAGGTACTAATCCGCACCAATCGGTCCCTTCTGTGACGTCACAGCATGTCGCTAGTTCTCAGACAGGTACTAGTGTGGAAATGTATAGAATTATATAGGAGCCCATCATTTAACTAATAACATCATTTATTTTCAATAATACGAGATATTATTATAACCTCGCAATAGATGGGAAAATGTATCTGCTTCAATTTGATACCAAATTTGTTGAAATAAGATAAATTTTAAAATGGCCCAGATTGTAATCAATGCTACAAGGGTTTTTCCTTATTAAGTCTTTGTATTTTACAACAAAAATGAAAAATTGCCTTGATTCAATCGCCCAAAAATCATATTTTTTAACATTTCTCCGTTCATTATAACCTCTCATTCGATAGATCTATTTAATATCTATAGTTATGTAATAAAATATTGAATAAATTATTTTATTTAAAATGGCCCACAGGTTGCAGAATATAGCTATATTTTAAAAATGCGGAGAGAAAATGTGTAATGATTACACAGACGCAGGTCTTGTGTACACATGATACTAGCATGAATTGCAAAAGAGGTTGTATTGGAAAATAAAAAAGAATTGGTATCCATTGATAGTATTATAAAGATTATTTAGCTTCAAAAAGGAAAACAAAGATATATATTTATGATAATATAAACTTATTTATTTAATTTTTGTTTGTGTCGAATTATGTTTTTATTCGGCAATTTATTGAAGCTTTAATGAAAATTTGATATAATTACCTTTGACCATAGGAAAACTACAAACTGCTTAATTACTTGCTTTTTTTTTTTTTTTTTTTTTTTTTTTGTTTTGTTTTTTGTTTAATGATGAAAAAAAATGCTTTGTCGGGATACAAGAAAAATACCTAACTGCGCGGCCACTCTTGCGATGTTTTCTTAATAACAATTACTGCTAATGAATGCCAATTATGTCCTTATCTTGACAAAAGAAAACAACGAAATCACTTTTTACATAATTGACATACATGCTTATGCGCAATTTTAATTGCACAAACAGAATCAAATCCAATATTTGATCTTTTTGCATAAACTAGCACTTTAATTGACACGATTTGCTCATTTTAGATTCCTGTACACAAATAAGGACTAAATGAATGAGATTGAGTCTCTCTCTCTCAAACGTTCTCTAAATCTGTGAATAACAAGAGCTTCTCCAAATAAAAGCAGCATTAAATATGACGTGCAACCATTGTAGTTCCAGATCAGCATGTGCATACATTTTTTTCTCTGATAGAATGTGCAAGCTCTATTCAACATGCGGTGTTAAATATGTATATTTAATAAAAAATATAATATTTAAAACAAAATACATTAAAACAAAATGATAATTGATATTATTTTCAGAAATTTTGTTTCATAAAATGGTTATCTAGGAAATTAAAACATAATGATACTAATGATATTATTATTATTAGTAGTAGTAGTAATAGTATTTTCTACTACTATTATTATTAGTATGTTGTACATCACAATTCCGAAGAATAAATATTATTAAGCTGGTCATATTCGAAATGTTTTATTTGTAAAATAGCCACATGGACAGTTTATACTATCGTACATGTGTATTTAGGGGTAAAATATTGGTAATTACCGAATAAACCCTATTAGACACATTAAATTACTATCATACTGAAATTTGATCAAGTCCGTTTGGCTACCTATTGACACAGCTTATACCTGCTATCTGAGTGGCAAACAGTGTAGACCTTTGTTAAGATACTCTGTGATGTAATGTCTGATCAGGGTCACTGCCTTTTCTTATAGTGTGTTTATCAGAATCCCGAGGTTAAATACTATAAACCACTTTCTCAGTCAGATTAAAAAAATTGTTCAGTACACACCTTTTCAAACATTACTTTAAAGACAATTGTTTCAAAAACAAACCTGGGATACCAGATGATTCGATCAAGTTCTACTCTTTACAACACTTGCCCTATCTTTTTAACAATGCCATTACAGAACCAGCTGATTTGTCTAAACATTGCTGGGTAAGTGTAAAAGAGTGTAGACCCTGAACACACAATGCGTAATGTGACATTTGATCTGGGTCTACACCGTTGGCACAGACCTCTCTGTCTAAAAATCTAGGATAGTAGTAACAGTCATAATCCAAGGAAAACGACATTTTATCCATATTTGCTAATTACCCAACACAAAACTAACACGAGTCTCGCCAAATAAAAACAGCAACCATTGTAGTTCCAGATCAGCATGTGCATACATTTTTCTTTGATAGATTGTGCAAGCTGTATTCAACATGCAGTATAGACTGATCAATGTATTTCAGCGGACACAGACTAATCGGGTCTACATTGATCGCATAATTCATAAGGCCCATTTTTTTTTTTTTTTTTTTCTGAAAAAGATTCAATCATAATTGTTTCTTATGTTACTTGAAGACATCTCAAAGTTCTTGAAACGATCAACAAAACATTTTACTTTCATTTGTATTAGCATTAAAAAAATTGTTCAAACATATATAAATACAAGTTAAATAACAGCACGTTGTTTATTTTCTGGTTCCATTTGTCTACCATTATTATTATTATCCCGTGGGAATTAGAAGCCTCAGGCCACTGGACAATGTAATAATAGCTTAATCTATACCTCATGCAATAAAAACAAAGTGGTCAAAATATCAAATAAACATCAACATTTGAAAAGGACCATTATAACTATGATCAAGGAATATGGGCAAACAAAGCACCATCTTTAACCGTGTAACTAAATAAACACTAATTACTGTAGAATATATTGATTAAGATTTAAAATCCTGATCAGAGTGTGCAGATGCGCAGACTGATCTGGATCTTTAGTGTTTGCATAATACATAATTTCCCTTTTTTCATAATCTGACACAACTGCCCTTTATCTGAGACAGGTCACATGGTCCTGCAATTCTTGAGATGATAAGATAAAACTAGAAATAGCATATTCTACATTAATTTTTATGAAAGTTTTTTGACAGTTTGTCTATTTTTTTCCTTAAGTTTAAATGATTGTTAAAAAACGTTCATGCATCAAGGGAAAAGTGATGATGATATTCTTATTTTTCCCAGAAAGTAGGCTTTGACATGTCATGCGAATTGTCTCCAACAGAGACAGTTTGTATGGACTGTCAAACTTTATTTTTTGTTGGTTTCTTTTTTGTGGGGGTGGGGGAGGGGTAAAAATTTTAACCCTTAACCTTTTCCACTCTCTGGGCTACTTCAGCAGCAAAAAACTGATGATATTTGTTGAATTTTCCCCAGAAAATAGGATTTGACATTTCATGCAAATTGTTTGCAATGGAGATGCTTTGCAAGAAATGTCAAACCATTTCCTTTTTTGGGGTGGGGGTGATATTTGATCCCTAAACGTTTATCACTTTCTGGGCTAATTCAGCATGCGATAAAGTGGTTATTGTCTTAGTTTATCCAGAAAATAGGATTTGACACTTCATGCAAATAGTCTTCATTGGAGACAATTTTCATGAAATGTCAAATCCTGTTTTGAAAATAAAACATACAGAGGAAAATTGTTCAGGATAAGTATTTGGTGATTGTATTTTTTTCTCCATAAAAACATATGTTGTGGGTAATCATTAGATGAGCCTCACCAAGGTTCTTCAAATGAGTACTCATAACATGTTTTTGCTTCACCGAGGTGCATCAAATTAATACCTACAACATATGTTTTAATGGAGAACTGGAGAAAATTGTCCCATATTTATGTTGTCTGCAAAACCTTTACCCAAAGTGCTAACTGATAAGTACTATGCTAATTCGCGCCACCAATGGGTCCTAAGTTTATGAAATAGCTAATTGTCTTTATGCTGTGAACAAATAGCCCAAAGCTATTTATGTACCTCTCTTGAAAGAAATGTCCTGTATGTACACCTCTGTCCAGCTGATGGTCTGTGTGAGCTTTGCAGACTGGTTTCAAACTACTAAATTATCAAATTACCAATAATTTAAACCTCTAAATTTGCGTGTGTTTTTTTCTAATCATGTATGTACCCTAATACTACTACTATGCTCAGGCACAGAATGGCAAGTAGGATTGTTTAGCATAAACATCTGCACATACTGATCTTAACAATCAGATCTGTAACACACATTAAGCAAAGAGCATAACCTTGCTCAGAAAGCGCAATGGGGTCTTGGTCCACAAAGGGCACATACCTGAAGGTTGCTTAAAACACAGTAATATTTGATATTACTCATTTATGCTAAAAAAGGGATATTGACAAATAGATAAGAACTTTAGACCCAGATCAGACGCCGCATATCATGGTGTCTGGTGAGCATTGATTAAACACACTTGATTGCATTCTGATTAATAGGTTTCTTTAATCTGTGGTGATAGTACTGATGTGAAATGGGTTACCTAGATCACCTTAAAGAGTAGGTAGCTTTAATTACTGTACTAACAAATGTCTTAGGATAACCTAACTTAATAACGGAGGTATGGAGACTGCCCTTTGAGGTTAAGAAGTGGATGACATAGGCATTTCCCCTGTACTCATTATCCATATGCTTTTTTTTCTTTCTTTCTTTCTTTCTTTCTTTCTTTCTTTCTTTCTTTCGTATTGTAACAACAAATGTCTTAGGATAACTTAATAACGGAGGGACGCAGACTGTCCTATGATGTTAAGAAGTGGATGACATAGGTCTTTCTCCCGTATTCATTATCCATAGGCTTCTTTCTTTCTTTCTTTCTTTCTTTAGTTTATGGTTATCATAAAGTATTTTTTTTTTATTCATTCATTTTTTTTTTTTCAAATTACTTATATTTAATTAAATTTTCCCATTTGTTTTCTCCAGGTGAAATGATCGTTTTTCTTTCAAAAATTGTACCAAACTATCATCAGTAATTAAATACAACCTTAATTAATCAACTCATTTGTTCTCTTAGATTAACTATTGTTCTTCATTTTAAAATCTTACTGAATTACCATTCATTAAATATAACACTTTTTTTTAATTTATTAATTGCTTTTGTTTTCTTAGGTTAAACTATTTAAATTCGTTTAAAAATCATATTGAATTATCTATAACTAAATACAACACTTTTTATTCAATTTGAAATAATGAAATAATAATAATAATAATAGTAATAATAATTTATTTTAATCAATTAATTAATATTTTGTTATTATCATTATTAATCAATTCTTAGGTTAAACAATTGATATTCTTTTGAAAATCATACTGAATAATCTGCTGACATTATTCATTCATTCTAACTCGGACCTATTCCAGTGTATATTGGGTCCAAGAGCAATGCATCCACACATGATTTAATCCGAATTGTAGTAGTACTGTAGGTGAGTGACACTGGGTTGATTACACACCAGCTACACAGGTAAGACGACGCTTACGGGCCTCCAGTCAAAGGGAATTAATCGAAACCGATCTAAATTGGAATATCGATAACCTGAGTGACAGTTCCTGTAGTACGATAATTCCTGGTAGTGGTTAGATGATTGTTTAGTACACGAGTCCTAACAGTTCCTCTGTTGTTTTTTTTTTGTTTTTTTTTTTTTTTTTTTTTTTGTTTTTTTTTTTTGTTGTTGTTTTTTGTTATGGGGGGTGGGGGGGAGGAAGGGGTGTGGGGCGGGGGGGGGAGGAGGGTTAATTACTTTTACTTTTTTTTTTGTTTTTGTTCTTGTTTTGTTTGGTTTTTTTTTTTTTTTTTGTTTTTTGTTTTTGTTTTTTTTTTTTTTTTTTGGGGGGGGGGGGGGGGGTGGGGCGGGTGCGGGGGGTTAATTACTTTTATTTCGCTCATGGACCTTGTATGTTACATATATTATTTGAGGTATATGATTGGACATTATTATGACAGTGTTGACATTTTTACACAAAGGACATGCTTCTAGCGTTCTTGACTTCATATTTATATGCACGGATTGTCAGCACGTGCAAATCATTTAAACTAAAAATTTAACTAGACTTACCGTTTTAGGTCTTGTCTTTTTTTTTAACTATTTAAAATCTGTTCTATAATCGATAATTGCAAAATACATTTTCTTTCTTAACATACTTTTCGTATATATTTTATTCGTAAAAGAATATGAAATAAACAAAAATAAACAATACACTAGGATTCGAACCCATTATGTCCAGAATTGTAGTCGATTTACGGCTACCGCTGCTTTAAATATTTATTGAAGGTAGCTGTTCGGGTGGCGTTTATTAAAATGGACTCGGTCTAACATTATAAACAAACAGTGGCGTCACTGTCAACTTATTTTCCGAGGATAGAAGGATTGTTCACGAGGTTGGGAAGATAAGTCGCATACAAGAACCACAACTAGATACTGCAATGTTTGTCAATTCCCCTGACAGTATTCGCAAATAGAAATCTTGTCGCTATAACTCCACAGTCTTGAAGATATATTGCAGATACTTGGAAGAATTGTACTCGAGGTTGAGAAAGTATGTGGCGTACAAGAACCACAACTCTGGATGTTGTAATTTTTGATTATCTCCCCAGACAGTATTTGGTAATCTTACCCTTGTAATCGCTATAACTCCAATATCCTTTGATATATATAGTCTTGCTGATATTTCGCAGAATATATAGTCGGCTCTCGTTATTTCGAACTCGCTTATCTCGAATAACCGCTTATCTCGAAGTGAAAATCTGGTCCCTGTTTTAACACAGAGATCTACCAACAGGCAACAAAATATTGTGGAAAAGAGGAGCAATTTCTCCTCTTTTCCACAATATTTTCAATATGTCTCTAACTTAGAAGTAAAATTAAAGATTCATTCTGTTAAAGGTGGTTGTTCGATTAATTGTTTTCCTCAGTTCCGTAAATCTGATATGTCGAAGTACGGATTTCTCGAAGAGTTTCATAGAGACCTTTGGATTTCGAGATAACGAGAGTCGCCTGTACTTGAGGATTAGAAGGTGTGTTGTATTTCTAGTGAAATTTCTGTGGAGAATCTGCCATTTCTTCTGATGGTTACTTTTTATACCCGCCACACGATAGTGGCGGGGTATTATGGTTTAACGTTGGTATTTCGTGTGTCCGTCGGTCTGCCATACGTCTGTCCATCCGTATTTTCGTTTCCGGATAACGAGTAAATATCAATGGATTTCACCAAACTTGGTATGTGCAATTTTATTTAGGAGATCTGGGTTTAGTTTGCTAATGGGCAAATTTCGTCAATCTTGACAGTTATCTGCCATCACCACCAAAATGGTGGGGTATTTATCGTTTCATGTATGTATTTACTTATTGGACAATTGGGTTAGTGTTTCACTCAGTTTGTCATAGAAAGATAAGAATGGATGACGAGCTTACTAACTAACAATACAAAATAAATAAAAGTAAATTAAAATAAAAAAAAAAAAGATAATGGTGCTCTATATGCTTAGTGTAAGGACCCAGCCCGCGTCGAAATCAACAAATATGCAAATGCGATTACCGTATACATAAGCATCCGCGCAGTCCGATCCGAACCTGTGATATTTGCCCGATAAGTTCCTCATATGTTTCACATTTAGATTATTTATGCATATAAACAAGGTAAATGACTCAGATGCGAGTGCGGACATGCTGATCCTAGTCCCGCTGTCTTTTGGTTCTGCTGCGGATTCGCTGACTCCTTTCTGTGTCATCCTGCCCAGCCTCGCGTTAAACAGAGTTTTCGTTGTCCGCATGTAGAAGCCATGGATCCTTGCACGCCTAAAAAATGTCTTACAAATATTCTAATCAGACTGCACGGATGCCCAGACCATTATGAAAACACGCCTATTCAAATATATTGAAAATTTTACAACCAAAAAAGGAAAATTTTCAGATAAAAAATTTCTATATTTCTTCAAATTTCTGATCAAAACATAGATTGTGGGTACTCGTTAGAACCGCCTCGGCGAGGCCGTTCTAACGAGTGCACACAATCTATGTTTTTTAGCAAAATAAGAAAAATAATGTATACCCCTGTAAACCCCAGTTTTACTGTATAAAAGTGGGGCTTAAGGGGTTTAAAATCATATAGGCGTGTTTTCGTGATGCTTATCTGTCTTCGATAACAGATGCCTAGGCTGATCTTCGATAGCAGATTCCCAGGCTGACCCGAGTCTTCTATTGCAGATGCCCAGGCTGATCTGAGTCTTCGATGGCAGATTCCCAGGCTGACCCGAGTCTTCTATGGCGGATGCCCAGGCTGATCTGAGTCTTTGGTGGCAGATTCCCAAGCTGACCTGAGTTTTCTATGCCATTCTTTTTTATATTCAACAGTATCCAACGATGCTGTAGCCGGACAACGAAGGTCCTGATCAAGCTGCAGTGCATAGGTTGATCCCGTCGAGTAATATTCAAGATTGACGGTTCGATGTACAGCTGTAGATGTAGATCTGTGACGTGCCAACGCAATGTATTCTCAGGGAATCATTTTCTCATGACAAGGCCCATTTAGTTATAGATAAATAAATTTAATCCATAATTCCTTTGTCCCTCTCCATTCCCATACCTGAAACTTCATTTCCTACATGTCGATTCCACACCCAACCACATACTCTAATCTTACAGTTTCTCCATCCTACCCTGCCCTATTGAGTAGGCCAATTCGCGCACTACTATCGAGTTTTTCTAATCGAGTCCTAGCCCATCGCTCTCACCGTCACCAATGAAGCCTATACAATAATATCCTTCTTTATCCCAGGCTACCATATATATACCCTTTGCGCCACCGAGTTACTTAATTTCGCTACACTTCATACAAAAAAATGACTACATTTCGCTTAGGTTACACTAGAAACCCCGAGCTTGGCCATTCCTACCCTGAGCCTAGACCCATCACTCTCAACCAGCATCGCCGAAGCCGAGTTTATACTGTGCAACCCTTAGTTGCCATGCTCTACCTTATGAACCGTTAAATTAACCATTTCGCTCTTTTTGCATTTTAATAAGTCCAATTTGTTACATTTTGCATATTTGTATATCCATTAATTTAATGTCTCCATTTCCTACATTCCGCCCATTTCGTATATTAATATGACCCTTCGTCAATTTTTAATCCCAATTTCAAGACAAATTTCAAAAAGGCTATCTGACGTTTTATTCGTCTTCGTATTATGTTCCGCTTTTCACACGTTTCTCAAGATTGTCTGTTATTGGGAACTTATGCTATGGCTTGTTGTCCGTCGTCCATCCGTCCGTCCGTCGTTAGCTTTTCAAATTTTCGACATCTCCTCCAGAACCAGAAGTTGGATTGAGCTAAAACTTAGTGGGAGGCATTGTGGCAACATAAAGATTCAGAATTGCTAAAATCGTTCCGTTCCGATATCCAAGATGGCCGCCGATTACAGTGACACAGAGATTCAGAATTGCTAAAACCGTTTCGTTCCGATATCCAGGATGGCCGCTACGGCAGACATCTTGAAATTCTTCAAACGACATCTCCTCCCAAACCTTAAGTAGTTTGAGCCGAAACTTGATGGGAGGCGTTGGAGCGATATAGAGATTCAGAATTGCTACAATCGTTCCGTTCCGATATCCAAGATGGCCGCCATGGCAGCCATCTTGAAATTCTTAAGCCGAAACTTTAATGGGAGGCAT
This sequence comes from Anodontia alba, assembly GCA_964016985.1. Lineage (NCBI taxonomy): Eukaryota > Metazoa > Mollusca > Bivalvia > Lucinida > Lucinidae > Anodontia > Anodontia alba. The sequence goes on from OZ024835.1 coordinate 26,963,457, forward strand.
GGGAGCGACACAGAGATTCAGAATTGTTTCACTCGTTCCGTTCCGCTATCCAAGGTGGCCGCCTGGACGGTCATCTTGAAAATCTTGAAACCACATCTACTCCTGAACCCGTCTCAGATTGAGCTCAAAGTTGGTGAGAAGCATTGCCCTTATGAAAAAGAAGCTGTGCCATAATGTCGCTACAAGGCAGACGTATGGTTGCAGCAAAGAAAAACTGTGCCGGTAAACTTTGCCGACCATTGCCGCTAATGGCAATGCTCTGGCAATGTACCTTGCCAGCAGGGGGAGTTTGCCGGAACTTTGCCAGAAGATATTGGGGATCAAGGAGCTTGCCAAAACTTTGCTAGAAAGTTTTGTTTTTTTGAGGTAGTTTACCAGAGATTTGCCATTATCTCTGAATCTGATGATTACTAGAGATTATTTCATTCCACTCAGTTGTTTATTTGGAAATTTATTCGACATAAATAATTATACTGTAAGCAGCAGACCACCTCAATATTAATGATTATATTCAAATAAAAATCATTCTGAAATGGGGTTAAAGAAAATTTGGTACATCAATAATTTTCATCTTACATTTGCAAGTTTTAAAGACAGCTGAATGTTATCAATATAGATCACAGTGACAGGGATAATATAAAACAACCAAAACTGGGTCTTCAATGGGGAAAAACAACAGTCTGCTGACTTGATCCATATCAACTCTTTTTTCTGGTCAGATACTTTGAAAAGTTTCAAGCTGTTAAGTTCAGTGCAGAAGTGAATTTCTATAACATTATGGCAAGCTTATGGCCAACTTTGCTAGAACATTGCCAGAAAATAATTGTAATTATACAAAACAGGTTCAGGAAAATATTTATGGTCCTGTTGCCATGACTCCAATGTGCTTTTAATTAAGATATCATAAAAGTGGTAGATAGTTTGCTTTTTGACCAAAAAGTGCAGGATAGCACTGAATGAGTGACCAGTTAGAAAGTAAAGGATTTGATAGTGATTTTCTTATTTTATTGTGGAATACATGAAATTATGTGTTTCGTTGTATCAGTGTGAATTAATATGGGTTTGTGTTTTCATTGGAATACTGTTTTCAATATGGATTCTTAAATTTAATTTAAGTAAGTTTATTTTCTTTGCAATTAAATACCCAAAACTTTTTCAAAGCCTTTAATTCCATTTTACATTTTACTAAGGATCATAGATTCATGCATAGAAATTTAGAAACATAAATCATGAGTTTCATTTTGGATAGGGCGTACAGGTATTTTAGTGAATGTTCTTCGTCTGGCGTTATATATGGGGATTATATACCTTCCACTGTTGCACCCTGCGACCGGAAGATTTTCGAAAGTGTTCTAGGGTTTGAAGGCCGGTTGGAAGACTCCAGGTATATCCACGACCGGGTCCTGTCAATGCAATTTTTACCCTGGCAACAGGAATTAGTGAATGAAATAGAAAATGTCAGAGGGTCTGATAGGGCAGTTACGTGGGTCGTGGATGTACCTGGGGGTGCAGGGAAATCAATGATGTGCCAGTGGCTGCTGTCACAATGTAAATTAGGTAAAGGTATCCTTTACCAGGATTCGGATTATCGCACAAATAGTTATCTCTACAACTCAGAACGGCTGGTGATGTTCGATATTCCTCGAACTACAACACCAACCGATCTGAGGTTTGTAGAAGATGTCAAGAACGGGTACTTGATATCAACTAAATAGGAGTGCCAGAAGAAGATATTTCCAAGTCCGGTAGTGGTTATCTTTGCCAATGACTACCCTGCGAAGACATTGCTTTCCCTGGACAGGTGGAATGTTTCCATATTGAGAATGAAATAACAGATGGCAAACGAGGGGGCTCATTAATCCGGCATCCGGAGTTTAATGTTTGAAATACAATAACTTTTGAACTATTGAACAATAACAGTTACAGAATAATGTTTGAAAAAATAATAATGAATTCAATACCGGTATTGTTGTTGTCTTCTTCCTATTTACAAGCAGAAAGGATATGTGTGAGGGGGGGGGGGGGGGCATTCAGGTACGCGACACCGGACGCCCATGGGGTGTTCGGTGAGGTGTAGGTGAATGTCCCTGGCTGGTAGGTACTGGATGTCCGCCATGCAATAAACACTTGAACTTGCCCAGTACATATCCTTTCTCCAAACTCCAACCCCTCACCTGTAACTAGGAAAAATTAATAAATAAAATATATCACATTTGCAGTTAGTACAGATGAACGCTGAAGATTTCTTTTGCAGCTATAATAGGATGTATTTTCGTAAGGCGTTCCATTAAAGTTGCACCTCTGTGTGTGCTAAGACGTCTTAGCATTCGTCTATCGCAAATGATTTCATCTGTACCTTTTGCATAACAATAATCATATTGCATACATATTTCACCATTAACTGGTGGACCATTTGGTAATGGATTACCAGGTCCGCAATAGTTGTATCCTGGAAGTAACCAACCACTTTTCTGCTGTTGAGATTCGGAAATCTGTTCAGGAAAAGTTATAGACCGTTTGGAGCGTATGGATCTGGTAGGTGTTGAGAGATCTGTAAAGAAAGTTACCACAGATGTGTTAGGTCTGGATCAAATACGTCGTCGTATGTGATGATATCTGATGCTTTGTACTTTTTTTCCCAATAAAATTTGTCAGACGCTGGTGGAGTTCAAAGTCCTGTATAAATTAAATCCATAACTGATGCAGGTCCCTCACCAGGAGTTTTATATCGACCCATGCGAATAAGATCATAACGTGACAGTCAAGAAACCATGTCCTCTTCTTCTGTTATTGGGGGTTGTATCTTTAGTATTTCAGTGCATGCATCTTTAAGGATGTCTAGCTTAGATGTGGAGTCGTCTAAAGTTACATCATCATCAACACCATCATTAGCATCAACCATATCAATTGTGTCTGTTGCTGATAGTTCTGATAGCATTTCGCAATCGGAGTCTACTTCATCTGCTGCTCCGTCTGTTTCATCTACTGGAAAATTTTTAGTGTAGTATCCTGTTTCAGGTATGCTTTTGGCCTTCATAAATTTGTGTAGTTTAATTTCAAAGTGACGCCATAGGATTTCTTTCGCTTTAGGACCAGCAGTGTCGTAGGCGTGTGCAATTTCATCAAAAAGATCTTGAAGCGTATGTTTACCTGCATCGATCTGCTGTTGGCTACTTCCGTTGATTAGTTTTTTGACGGTCCAGGTGTAATTGTTTCGTACGTTTTATCAGGACCATATACTCTCCCTGTAGCTCCTTCCAAGGTGTTTTTAATTTTGTGCGTGTCGATTGGGAAGAAATCTCCTGCTATAAAGTATATATCTACTTTGAAGATACTCTTGGTTGCAAGCTGTTGTGTGGTTGTCATGTTTGTCATATCTTCGCCGTTCTCGGTAAATGTTTGTATACGTTTCTGATAGCTGACTGGCTGGGTCTTTGTTAATTGTTGGAATGCTTTGACATTTTGTAGCCATAGGACGCTCTGTTTTACTTCTTCTTCACGATAGTAGAAGACCATTCTGAAGTATAAGTCATTGAAATCATGCATTTCAAGCAGAGGTTCGTGGATTCCAAGTAATCCGACTATAGCTCCGTCGGTATAGATATCATTAGGCGTTACATCTGTATTCGTTGACCGTTTGTTGAAATCATGTGAATCATAGTGACCTATTTCCATATAGCTCAGATCTGTATATCCGATCTGTAGATCCGCGTTAAACGTCTTTCCGGCCGTTGATGATCCGTCAACAGCCCATCTGTAATATGTACTGAAGATGGGTTGTATTTTGTTACAGGTTCTCATCCATCCAGCTCTGTTGATTGTGATGGTGCTGGTCGAACCGTTTTGACCACACTCGTTTTCCATACTTTTAAGGAATTGTGGATATACATTTTTTTTTTTTTTTTTTTTGGCAAACTACGATGATGTAGTCTTTGCCCATCTTTTCTTCCATTGCGCTTTTCTGAGCCTCTAGCACATTCTGGATGTTACCAGAAGTGCTTGACTGAGGTGATGATTCGGACATTTCATATCCCTGATGCCACATTCTTTTATTAGCATCATCTACTTTGACGCCTTGCACTCCCTTTTGGTATTTTCTGTCCAGAAGTGGTGTCTAACATTTTTTCCGACGCTGGCCTCTAGAATTGCAACATCATATAGGCGTTGAATTTTAATCTTTTGGTCCAAAGGATCAGTGCTGATGCTGCAAGCTTCCTCCGGTGGTATTTCCGGAAATTTGACTCCGAATGCGAAGCCATAGTACCCTTTATTACCAGATAGTGTTGGCTGTTCCATGATGTCTGGCTCAGTGGAATCGAAATTATCTTGAATTGTAAATGATACCTCAAGATATTCAGTTTCCGGAGGTAGTCCTCTTTTATTACTACCGGTGCGTAGTCGGTAGGAATATTTTCAGGAAAGTCTATGTCTTTCACTAGCTTCCTTTTTTTTGCACGGCATGGTTACACTACTCTTCTATGTCCATCCGTGTCATCGAATGATGGGAGAAGGTTCTTTTGTTTCTTTTGTTTGATTGTTGGAACAGTGTTTCCACAGATTGCGGACAACAAGGCAATGTATACAGCTCTGTCTTGAACCTGAAGAAATAATTGTATCATGCAAAATAATAAAATTGAAAAGAGAAATAAAGCTTGTACCCAAAATCTGGCTTGTGAATTTTCCTTCTTATGTGGAGACTTCTGACGTAACTGGAGACATCTGGTCACCTAGGAGAAGTACTTCATCTATTTTTTTATGTATCAAGTAGAACAGAAATGGGTCTCTGGTGTATGGTTGAGAAATTTTCACTGTTAGCTGAACGTCTTTCATGTGTGTTCTTAAGTATCTATTCTCATATGCTCGTTGTCTTTCCTCTGCAGTGTATGATTCATCAGTTTGTGTTGTTTCGTCAGTTTGATCGTCTTTTAGATGTTGTTTAAAATATACCTCAAAGTCGTCGTCTTTCTCGCTTTTCAAAGATACATTCCTTATATCGCCTTGCTCAGACATCCCCTCTTATTTTTCTTGCTAATTGAATGTCTTTTGACATAACAGTCACACGCTTTGCGTGGATCGCTAAAAGGTTGGCCTCCTCGAGAAGTCCTACCAGGAATGCCTCAGATGCTTCTTGGATAGCTTGTAGAGCAGTTTCTTGAAACCTTTTTTTGTTATCGATATTAGTTGCAATTTCACGTACTAACCTTCTGAACGGTAATTTCGCTATGAGGAGATCTGTAGATTTTTGGTATTTCCTGATCTGTCTAAGGCCGACTGTACCGGGACAGTATCTACGATAGTGTCCCTCTTGTCTTGCGACCTCCTTACGTGCTTGTCTCCTTTTTATGGCGAGTCCTTCCATTTTCAGCTGTTCTGGAAGGGTAAATTCTTTCCGCGGTAGGTGTACACCTTGTATAGCCTGTATATATTTATTTCTTTTACATTGAGTAACCTTTGTCCGTGCCATATAGTAGAAAAAAAAATGTCTGACTTACCTTTTCAGCGTTCCGGAGCGTTCCGGATATTCCCGGTTATTCCCGCTTATTTTCGTAGTTTCGATTGGTTACGGAAACCTTATGACGTCATCATGTGATACCCATGACGTGGCCTGATTCCTAGAATTCTATTTTTAGAATCACGTGACCTGGTTCCCGGTCTACAGTGATTATCGATTTTATGTACCTTCGGATTTTGCTGTAGCTGCTTTGAATATATTACCTGAAACTGGATTCTATACTAAAAAATATACCCAGTAGATGAAACAGACGGAGCAGCAGATAAGGAAGTAGACTCGGATTGCAAAATGCTATCTGAACTCTCCGCAACGGATACAATTGATATGATTGATGATAATGATGATCTTGATGATGACTCCATACAGTCTAAGCTAGACGTCCTGAAAGACGCATGCACTGAAATCCTAAAGATACAACCCCCAATCACAGAAGAAGAGGACATGGATTCTTGACTGTCACGTTATGACCTTATTCGCATGGGACGATATAAAAGTCCGGATTAGGGACCTGCATCAGTTATGGATTTAATTTATATAGGACTTTGGAGGCCACCAGCGTCTGACACGTTTTATTGGGAAAAAAAGTACAAAGCATCAGATATTGTCACATTGGACACATTTGATCGAGACCTAACACATGTATGGTAACTTTCTTTGCAGATCTCTCAACACCTAGCAGATCCAAACGATCAATAACTTTTCCTGAACAGATTTCCGAATCTCAACAGCAGAAAAGTGGTTGGTTACTTCCAGGATATAACTATTGCGGACCTGGTAATCCACTACCAAATGGTCCACCAATTAATAAACTCGATGAAATATGTATGCAACATGACTATTGTTATGCAAAAGGTACAGATGAAATGCTTTGCGATAGACGAATGCTAAGACGTCTTAGCACACACAGAGGTGCAACTTTTATGGAACGCCTTACGAAGACTTTCTTAATACGTCCTATTATAGCTGCAAAAGAAATCTTCAGCATTCATATGTACTAACTGCAACTGTGATATGTTTTATTTATTTTTTCTAGTTACAGGTGAGGGGTTGGAGTTTGGAGAAAGGATATGTACTGGGCAAGTTCAAGTGTTTATTGCATGGCGGACGTCCAGTACCTACAAGCCAGGGACATTCATCTACACCTCACCGAACACCCCATGAGCGTCCGGTGTCGCATACTTGAATGCCCCCCACATATCCTTCCTGCTTGTAAATAGGAAGAAGACAAAAACAATACCGGTATTGATTTAAGTCAATTATTATTGAACTGTACTGTTAATTAACTGTTATTGTTCAACTGTTATTGGTTCTTTGTTCAAATATTAAACTCCGGATGATGCACTAACATTCCTGTTCGTCTTCCTTTCGTAACTCATCCTGAATGTGATAAACATGCCATCTGTCTATTGACAGTAGCGTCCTCACAGGGTAGTCATTGGAAAATACAACGACTACCGGACTTGGAAAAATCTTCTGTCTACATTCATATTTGGTCGAAATAAGGTAGCCATTCTTAACATCCTCTATAAACCTCAGATCGGTTGGTGTTGCAGTTCGAGGAATATCGAACATCACCAACTGTTCCGAGTTCTATAGATAGCTGTTGGAACGATAGTCCAAGTCCTGGTAAAGGATGACTTTTCCAAAGATACCCTGTGAGAGAAGCCACTGACACATCAACGACTTCCCAGCTCCCCCAGGTATATCCACCACCCAAATGACTGCGCTATCAGAATTTCTTACATTTCGCATAACATTTACCAAATCCTGTTGCCATGGTAAAAGCTCTAAGGACATCATCCGGTCGTGGATATACCTGGCGTCCTGCAACCGTCCTTCATACGCTACAACAGACAAAGACCTTCCTATCACAGGCTGCCACAGTTGAGGGAATGAAATCTCCATATAGTATGCCAGAGGAGGAACATTCATTAAACTATTTGTAACCCCTGTACAACGTAGACGTAAACTTCAGGGGAATATTCAGGATGACAGCTTGTTTGTCTTCCTTTGTGACATACCTGACACATTCCCTGAAGTTTACGGGCCTACCATCTATCCGATTGGTTACGGAAATCAAAACATGCTGACGTTACATATCACGTATCTATTTTTAGAAATTCCTGGAATTCTATTTTTAGCAACATGATTCTTAATATAATCATTTCTCTGTTGGCATGCCTGACACTCTTTCACTTCATGCGGCATGATGTCTGGTGTTCCATACCAACAGAATCCCAGTAACCTCTTCCGAACCTGAAGATGTATCTGATGTTCATAGGTTGTTATGTGCTTTCCCCAATCACCGATAAAAATCTTTAAATCGCAGCATTCACAAAACCTTAAGTCATGTTCTGGGTGCTTATGTTCTGCATCCACAGCATGACTTATGCATTTGTCCCCTATATCCAATCGGAAGAACTTACGGGATTCTGGTGAGAACACTAAGCCGACTGTATTTGTCTAATAATAGTTTGCTGTTTCTCAGAAAAGTCCTGACCGGGTCTCTTAAAGTCTTGGACAAAGTCAATGTCATATGGTGTTTGTTGTGTATCACCACTATCCGATATAGGGGGTATCCAATCCCGATCTACTTCAACACCTCCCTCCAACATCTTCTCCACATCAAAATCTACCTCCTCCTCCGGAAGGAGGGGCTCCATGTTTCCTTTATTCAATTTATTGACCCGCAGGTGGTTATCAACCAGCGCCTGTAGTCTCTTTGCAACATGAGTACGCGTCTTTTTATGGCACCTATCATCAGCAATCTTCTGGAGCAAATGTTCCCTTTTCTTCGGAAAGAAGACTTTGAAAGGTTCCTTAACTGGCTGTTTGGTGGCCTTCATATTTGTCATGACCTTACCGAACATAACTTTGTACTCAGCAGGGTCCCTTATGAAGGATTCAAACTCATTTTCTTCCACACAAATCCTGGGTGGGGGCTCATCTACTTCACTCTCACTAGATATTATTATAGGACTGATTGGTCTTTTAATTGGGGACTCATCCTCACTACAAGATATCACCAGATAGTGGGCACAGTATTTCCACAAATAGCAGATAATAAAGCTATGTAAACAGTTTTATCATCTACCTGTATGAATAATTGTACCATACAAAAAACTAAAATAGCAAATAAGAAGACTGCTTGTACACAAAATCTGGCTTGTGGCATATGTTTAAACATTATATTGATATATCTGGTACTCCTCGTATTCTTTTAGATAATTGTAGATCTTTCGGTTGAACAGTTATACGTTTAGCATGGATAGCACATAGATTTGCTTCTTCCAGAAGTGTCACTATATAAGCCTCAGCCGCCTCCTGAATAGCCTGTAAAGCCGATTCCTGAAATCTTTTCTGGTTGTCAATATTCGCTGCTAGTTCTCTTACCAATCTTCTAAATGGTAGTTTCTGTATCAGTAGATTTTTTATATTTTTTTTATTTATCTGAGAGCAACTGTTCCAGGGCGAAACCTATGAAATGTGGTTCGCTGTGGTATTCTTTTTGTAGCACTTTTTTTTAGCACCAAAATGTCTTCAATATTTTTCTGTTGCAGCTTGTTGCGATCTCGAATATTTTGCAGGTAGACTGAAGTCTTGCTGCGGTAGGTTAGGAGGTGGTGGAAACAGAAAGTTTATTTACCGAATCCGAGCAGTTTGCTTCGTTCTAGCCATAAAAATCAAATGTTCGTACCTTCAATCCTCAGTCTTTTGAAGTTTTCGTTCTTCAGACACTCAATCCTATGTGTGATAGCACTGTAAAATATTCTTCTCCAAAGATTTAAACTTGTTTCTGATAAACTTCTTTTCTTTTTCTCTGGATAGCACATTAAGAACCTTTTTACTTCACATCTATTTTAAATATGGCCTGAAACTGCTTGGTTTTTCCGCTGGGTTTTCCGTTTTTTTCCGGAAAATCCCGATTTCGGGGTTTTCCGGCTATTTCCGTCTATCCGATTGGTTACGGAAATCAAAACATGCTGACGTTACATATCATACCACTAGGTATCTATTTTTAGAAATTCCTGGAATTCTATTTTTAGCACCATGATGTCATACGTATATGATCAATACGTATGGCGCCCTGCAGGTCCCCGCATCTAAACTATTACCCTGTATATATGACTTGGTTCCCAGCTTACAGGTTCCCAGTTTACATTGATTATTGATTTTTTTTATATATACTGTAACTGCTTTGCTGCGTGCTGCGCGGCAGGTATGGAACACTTATATGATATGAAAAGCTTCAATGTACGAAAATTACCTTATAAATGTCAACGACAGCTGCAACGCAAAATACCTAACAAATGTAAACGACATGTTAGGTTTCTTCAAAACAATATATGGACATATATATTGTACTAAAGAAACCTAACATGATAATACTTTATAAGGTAAAATGTTGTTTTATTGTTTTGAAGAAACCTAACTTGGTAATACTTAGTAAGGTCAAGTGTTCTTTTAAGCAACACGGCGAACATTAAGTATTGTAAATGTAGATGTGTAGCCTTTCAAATGGTTAAGTTGGACACGAGAAAATATGTCTTTTTGTCACCAGCATCATCAGAACATACTTTGCCGTTTTCACACACGGAACAACTACCATGCCAAGTAACTTCATACTATTTTGTTTGTATCACGAATCATCTCTACTAGCTGCAATGTACTTCCTATTTACAGGTGAGGGGCTGTGTTGGGAGAAAGGATATATAAAAGGTGTCCTTTAGGTACACAATGAATGCTCTCGTCGTGGCGTTTAGGTACATGATACCATCGGGACACTCACCTACACCCTGGCAGACACCTCCATCGGGCGTTTGCTGGAGCGTACCTGAATGCCCCTATATATCCTTTCTGCTTGTAAGTAGGAAGACAACAACAATACCGGTATTGTACAACTGTATTTTAATTGTAACTTAAATGTATTAACTAAACGTAACTTTCTTTCTCACCTCATACTTGGTGGATCTAAAAATTCTTGAATTAAACTTTGTTAACTGTTCACTTTATTGATTGTATTCTGGATGATGTATTAAACTACCTTGTCTCCTTCCATCAGTTACTGTATCATCAATGTGATAGACAAACCATCTATCAATAGATAGATGTGCCTTTACAGGGTAGACATTTGCAAAAACAACCACTACCGGACTTGGAAATATCTTTTTCCTATATTCGTATTTTGTGGATATCAAATACCCATTTTTCAAATCTTCTATAAACCTCAGATCGCCCGGTGTCGTGGTTCGAGGAATATCGAACAACACCAGACGTTCTAAGTTATAGAGGATATTTATTCTTTTGCTGTGAATACCATGAATATTGTCATCGAGTGAAATGAAACATTAGTATTTTCACGAGTGCGAAGCACGAGTGAAAATTTGAATGTTTTCATTGCACGAGATGAAAATTTTTATGGTATTCACTGAAAAAGAGTAAATTTTCTTTTTATTTTATTGTTCACACGTCAATGCGCGTTTCTGATGTCATAAGTAACGTCACCAAACAAACCATGAACGTCATGGCCTCGACGCTCAGTGCTAAACATGTGAACCGCTGAAGAGACAAAAAACAAAAGTTTCGGCGAATCAAAATAATTTTGATACCAAAATGTTCCTTACATTCTAACTAAGAAAATGCATACCAACACTTGATAGTTTAGTTCAGAAACAAAGATGTTAGAGGTATTCAAAAATCTGAAGTGGAGGTAACATTCGTTTCTGAAACAGTGAAGAAAACCGAAGTCGTCCAAAGCGAAGAGTGAAAATATAAATCGTATCAGTCACTAATGAAATGATACGATATCAATTCACTTGTGATTGATACCACTTTTATTTTCATCAGATATACACTGATTTCACCGCTGACGATAAAATAAATATAGATAGCTATTTGAACGATAATCCATGTCCTGGTAGAGGATTGATTTTCCAAATATACCCTGTGAGAGGAGCCACTGACACATCATTGATTTGCCTGCACCTCCAGGTACATCCACAACCCATATGACTGCCCTATTTGATTCTCGTACCTTTTGCAGCTCTGTTACCAATTCCTGTTGCCAAGGTAACAGATTCATGGACTTCACACGGTCATGGATGTACCTGGTGTCCTCGAGTTTTCCTTCATATCCCATGACACTCTCGAATACTTTCCGGTCACATGGAGCAACAGTTGATGGGATGTAATCCCCATATATGACAGATAAACATTCGCAAAAGTATCTGTATGCCCTATACATAGTACTGTAAACTTCATAGGAATGTTCAGAATGATAGCCTGTTTGTCCTCTTTCGTCACATATCTGACGCATTCCCTGAAGTTTACCGGCCTACGAATATCCTGGATTTTAAACCCAAACATTTTTAGAAATAGCTTCTTGAACTTTGCGAATGTATATTTACTTTCTGTCTGGCAGTACATGCGACAATGTGAATGCTTCATTAAGTTCGAGCCAAATCCATTACAAATCGCAGCCTTAGAAATAAATGCCTGATCTTTCTTCAGTTTCTTCCGCAATATTTTCCTCCTGGATTTGAATAGTAAGCATGGATACCTCTGATATATAGCTTGAATTACCTCACTATGAGTGATCGGTCCACCAGCTACCGTTTTTTTTCCATATACGCCTCTTCTGTTCCAGAGCTTTTACCCTCTCTTTATGATCCTTACTACTTTTGTGTCTACTTAAAACTTCTGCAGATCGGAACGCCTTCAAACATACCCTACAGGAGCAGGCGACTTCAAACATACTTTACAGGAGCAGACTCAATGACGGTTCGTAAAACTTTAACCAGTGGGTTGGGGCTTGTAGATATGTCTTTGGCTTGGCCCGCCGTGGTTCAGCTATTGGTTTTCATTTACTCTGGCATACAGTAGAATTAGCCATGAGTACTCGTCTTTGTTTATTATAGTGATTAATTTGATTTTTATGTTTTCGCTTTGATGCATTGACTGAGTTGGGAGCCTTTATGCGAACCGAATTTTTATATATTTCTGTATTTAGAGTAGCATCGGGACCCAGGGTGAAGTTAGCTAGCTGTAAAAGTGCTTTAAACCCCACGGTGGTTTGCTCTACCGACCGTTCTAAGGCGGTGGTCCCGGTGTTAGTCTTACTCTTTCTTGCTTTGTGGTTATTCTACGAGGCGATTTGTTGTATGTCTTTCCGTGTGTCAATTTGGTCTTGTGTTTTTCAGTCCTTTTAGTATTGCGATTACCTCGCTTGGGGAAGAGAGAGCTAATCTTAGTGCTTTTCGTACGTTTGTTCGGTTTGTACATGTTTAGATTTGTCGGTTTCCTCTTCCTCTTGGGGTCTGGGAAAGGCTGCAGTTTGTGATTGTGGCACTCCCTGGACTTTTCTGTTACCCTTTTTTCATTAACCGGCGTGCGATCTGATACTTTATGGGTCTTTGGAATTCTAATAAAAATGACACCCTGGTCTAGATTTCAACGACTCATTATTTGCCCTAGCAAACCCTATCTCATCTAAGTCGCCTTTACCACTTACTGTCTCGTCAGATACGGCCACTACTTCTTTCGTTTGCTGAGTATGTCTCTTGGATTTAAGATGTGGCTAAACATTGCGTTTCTGTTTTATGTCGATGTCACATAGCGTACAGGAATATCAGCCATCGTTATTGACAATACAAAAGTCATACTCAGCATCCGAATTACATTTCTTCTTCTTCTTAGAAGGGACAGTAACTGGCTCAGTATCAGAATTAGATGGGTTTCGCTTCTTAGACGGGATAGTGTCTGCCACATCATGTACTGTTTTCCGTTTTGTGCTCGCTTCTTTTTTTTCTTTTTCTTTCCCTTCCTCCTTATCATTTCTACTCTCCGTCTTACCTACCTGTTTCATTTAATTTTGTGACCCTTACCCAATATGTGCCCTTCATAATACTCTTGAGAAAGATTCACTTTCCCACACGGAACACAGCTGAAACGACACGTAGCAAATGCAGTATATGAAGCATTTTCACGCTCCAAATACTGCATATACTCCGGGTCCTTCGACATCATACTGCTAATAGTCGTCCCATTCAGTTAAATCAGGCCTATTCCTTATGAACTCGTTCCGTTCTTCACATGACTTGCAGTTCTTTACCTCATGTGGAGTTATGTTGGCATTCCCATACCAACAGAAGCCCAGCAACTTCTTTCGGATCTGAAACTTTACTTGATGGCAATAAGTTGTAATGTGCTTTGGCCAATCCGCAATAAAAATATTTACCTCGCAACATTCACAAAACCTTAAGTCATGTACTGGGTGCTTAACGTCATCCACAGCATGAATATGGATTTGTCATGTATATCATACCGAAAGAACTTGCGGGCTTCTGTTGAGAAAACTAAATAGTCAGCGGCCTTTATGTCCGCTATAACCGCTTCCTGTTTTTGAGTACAGTCCCCACCGGGTCTGTGATAGTCCACCACGGGGGGGAAGGTCATAAGGAGTTTGTACTGTGTCAGGAGTTTCTGGTATGGAGGGTACCCAGTCCAGGTCATAGACCTGCCGCGCAGCACGCAGCTAAGCAAACACAGTCAAGTATTTATCTAAAAAATCAATAATCAGTGTAGGCCGGGAACCAAGTCATACATACCGGGAACCAGGTAAGAAGTTTGGTGCTAAAAAACAAAGTTTAGACTAGGTGCTAAGAAAATACCACCAACGGGACGCACATTTCACAAATTTCGCCCTGGAACAGTTGCTCTCAGAAAAATCAGAAAGTATAAAAAATCTACTGATTTACTGATACAGAAACTACCATTTAGAAGATTGGTCAGGGAAATGGCAGCCAATATTGACAACCAGAAAAGATTCCAGGAATCGGCATTTCACGCAGTTCAGGAGGCGGCTGAGGCTTATATAGTGACACTTCTGGAAGAAGCAAATCTATGTGCTATACATGCTAAACGTATAACTATTCAACCGAAAGATCTACAATTATCTAAAAGAATACGAGGGATAACAGATATATCAATATAATGTTTAAACATATGCCACAAGCCAGATTTTGTGTACAAGCAGTCTTCCTATTTGCTATTTTAGTTTTTTGTATGGTACAATTATTCTGACAGGTAGATGATAAAGCTGTTTATATAGCTTTGTTATCGGCTATTTGTGGAAATACTGTGCCCACTATCAAGCAAAAGAAAGCTACTAAGGCGCTCCTTGCGAGTCAGCCATTTCTTCAACAAAGGGAAACAGACTTCGACGAAGTAGATAGTCCTCGTCCTATAAATCCCTCTATGAGAGTTATCACAACACAATGAATAAAACATTAAACTGGTAATATCCTTTTCAACACCAGTTTAATATTTTATTGAATGTAAATAATATATTCTTTAACATTTTTTATAGTTCATGTTTCCTATTTCTTCAGGGACACCGATTTTGACGAAGTAGACAGTCCTCGTCCAAAACTGAATCATCCCATAATGAATAAAATATTAAACTGGTTTGTTAGAGGATATTACCAATACCTGCAGAATACACTGCACACAAAAACTTTATGCGGAAATAATACTTGTATACCATTTTTTGACATTTTGTATAGCTTTCCTGTGTTATTATATTTCTTGTTGATGCTTCATGGAAAAGCAGAAGAACTCAATTAGAGTGACATGTGTTATCTGTAATGACTTTGTGCATTTTCCTTACTGCCTATTTTGTATGTATGGTGGTCATTGTCATATAGATTGTAAATTAAATAATGACGAAGGATATGTTGAGGGAGTATACCATCAAAAATGTTTACCTTTTATAAAATTACTGCATAAATATTTATTTACTTCTTATGACAAACGTACAGATGATGATGGTGGTTTCTATTTGAGAGGAAGTTCCAAGTATGTCCATTAGAATGGATTTAAATAATCTTCTACCAGATTCTGTGCTAATAGCTTTATGAATATTGTCTAGATCCTCGTGCCATTCCATTTTTATTCACATTTAAGGATTCCTTGTCTTGTGTTCTGTTACCTGCGAATGAGAACGGCTGTTTAAGGAGTTCTTCGCAACTTACATTGACATTATCAATAGAAATATTGGGTAAAAATGGCCTATACACAGTTAAATAGTTGACAGCCTGTGCTGATTTACTCAGTTTAAAAATATGTTTGAAATCTGCAGTTTGTTTATCATACCATTGTTTCATGTCACCAGGTATATACTTATTTATCAGATACATGCCAGAACCGCGAATGGTAGATATGCCATATCCACAACCCATTAGTAGGTCGCTACAATTTACGGTCTCAGTTGCTAAGTATCTTGTCGGAAGCTTGCAGTCAGTTTGTACAGTAGTGGTGGCTTTCTATTATACCGAACAATGTCTGTGGATAGACATTAGCTGGTAATACATAAACATCGTTACTGTTTAAGTCACCAGATTGGTGAGACGCTATAGATTCATTGAATGCGGCTGCCGTTTTACTTCCCCTGAATATTTCATTAAGTGCTAAAAGTTGTTGACCTGCAGTTCGTTCTAAGAGGTGATGCCATGTAGGAGTTAAAAGATACCACAGTTTGTAATATGTTGTTAGATATTCAGATTGTTTACCTTGAAAAACAGTTAAAGGATACAATTGCCAGAAATTTAGTAGTATATGCCCTTTTCTTGTTTCACTGACAATGAATTTTGTGCACACAGCGTTTCGCATACGTCTATAACCATAATTATCTACATGAGGTTGATACCTAGTCTCATCTGCTCCTGATATAGCACCATACTCGCATAGCAGTGGACTGTCATGTAAACTGTAAAAATATAGCATACCCCATTTCTATTGGGCATGACAGTTCACTATTGCTTTTGTGGCAGGTGAGTTTAAGAATTCCTTAACTTTAGTTTGGGCGCCATGCAAACCTTGTATGTCATTTGCATCGTTTTCCATGTATGCCAAAGTTAATGATACCATATAGATCCACGTTAATAGAGCTTCATAAGCTAATATTCTCTGTTCTAGTTCTGGAAATAGGCCATAGTCACATAGGTAGTTCTTAGAAATGTATGGACAATAAACAACGTTACCGTGTCCATCCAACCACCAGCCATATCCTTAGAGAAATGATCGAAATTAGGTATTAGTAGATCTGTCTTAGCAAGTTCATGGCTGAAATATTCTATGAAATCTCCAAGATCGTTGATAATAGTTGTGAATGTATCACCATTATATGTACTTCCGTACATGAACCTGAAATAATTACCTCTTTTTGTGAGCGTTTTCACTGTTTTTTGTCCGAATGTATGGGATACTAGTGTGGTTTGATCGAATAATTTCTCGAATATGTCATGATCTAAACCATTTTTAGCATACATGAAAAATTTCCTAGTTTCCCATAATCCCTGGTCAACGAATGTCTTGAATCTTTTGTTGTATACAAACTGGTATTGTAATCCAGTTGTATTTATTGCATGATCATTAGATATTTCAATTCTAGAAAACATTTCTTCGCTTCTGTCTCTGTTAAGTAATGTATACTTTATGGAGTCTTTTAGTATTGTTAGTAGATCTGACATTTTCGTATTAAAAGATACATCATCTAGATCTGATGAAACACCTGACTCAAAAATGGTTCGTCTGATACTTCTTCTATGCCTAGAATTTGCATGTTTGGTTTGCAAGAAATCTTTAAATGTGTTTGTGGCTTTATTTTCTTGGAGGAATTGTGGCTTATTGACGTCATGTACCGTTGAGGTACTTTCTTCAGTCGGAAAATGTTTGTCACGTAAGTTATTTTTCTCTTGAATGGACTTTGCATGACTTTTAACATTATCATTAGCATGGCTGTCGAAAACTGTTTGGTGCGTAGTATCTTCTGAGATCTCAGCAGGAGTTATAATCTGTACAGTATCAATCTTCGGATTACAATTTGGACCTTCATACATGAGACCAGTATAGACGGTGTCTGTCGCAGTATTGTCACATATTAACTGATTCCATATGTTAGGCTATTTTTCCTCTGTCTGTTCACGTAAATATATTTTGTTAAAGATTAGATGGACTTTTCTGATCGAATTCAATTTTTGGTTATCATGTGTCGTACTTGTCAGTTTATGTGCAGATGCTATATTGATTTGATCACACTGACAAGGAATATCATCTCCGTTAGTGTTTGCTGTTGATTTGAGTATGCCTCTATTGTTACTTTGGAAATATACTGCTGAATTTGCAATATCGTCTCGTCCATAAGTAGGTTTGTTATTAGTAGATGTTACAATATATACACCCTTTTGGGGCAAATATGACAAATAACCATCATCATGCAAAGGCGAATATATGATATTCTTATAATTTTTTCTGAGGAATAGTATTTGTTCATTATATCCATCTTTAATAGTGGCGTTCGTTTGCCATCTAACCTTATGCGCGCTTCTTTGTAATGCCATCTTACCAGAACCCATCATTAATATGGTACCTTCAAATCGTTTGATGCAGGGTACATCATCCATGAACTCTCTAAACCCTATGAATTACCACATGAGTTTATAACCTTTGACTTTAGTTATTTCATCACCGTTAGGTAGGTAATGTGGATCTGGTAGTTTAACTGTCATGACATTATATACGCCATCTTCAGATGTTATCTCTACAGGCATATCCATAACCATAATTTCATTCGTGCGTGTTTTAATAATTTCTCTGCTGCTTTTATTTTTTTTTTCATCAATATCAAAGTATGTGAATACACCTGTATCTACATTCATGAAATAAGCCTCTTTATAAATTTTAGCTAAATCTACTTGATTTTCTTTCTTGAACTGCTTCATCTCAATGGCATCCGTTTAAAAATTGGAAACTTCCCCAAATATGATTCATCCTGCAATAATGTTTGAATCTTTGCTAGGAATTGGTCGAATTTTTGTTTTGTTTGAGGTGCAAGTGCACTGATGTATGCAGAAATGATATTGTATAGGCTAGGATTACTTTCGTCAAGCTCAATTTTCTTGACATTTCCTTCGTCATCTTTTGGTTGAATCCAGTTGCCGTAAGTGTCATAAGGCATTGACTTGTTATTTGCTGACTAACTGAGTTATCAGTTCTTTCACTTTGAATTGTCTGGAATGAGATTTAAACGTAACAAGATATTTAAACGTAACAATTGACACTTACATCTCTGGTAATTGACAGATCCATCTCAGTGTATACCATGTAGGCCTCTTTCTATAAGAAGGAAATTATTTTTACTGATATAGTTGCATTATATTATACTTAGCAAATGATTCAGGTATTTGGGGTTTCAATTTGTTCAGTAGCATCATAATACTTTCAATATTTAACGTATCTAAAATATCTGATAAACCCCACATAAGCGGATTATTAATACTTTGTAATAAAATGTCAAAATTTAATTGAGAATTTAATCTTTTCTTAAACATATTTTCATAAGCTTTCTGTTCAAGGTTGTTGATTGCTTGAAGTAGCTCAGTCGTTTTCAGTTTTGGTTTATTTAATAGTTTTTTCGTTTGTTTTTCTACATCAGGTACATGAGTGGTGATAACTTTAGCGAAATCCTTTATTCCTTGTATGACATGTTTTGCAGCACTCAAATCGTCTTGATATATCATAGCACTTCTTTTTTTTCGTCCCCCAGCTAAAGCATATGCCAAATTTAAACCTGTTATTGCAGCCAGAAAAACGACAAAATATTTATGATGTCTTAAAGTTAATCCGAATCTGCGGGCATACCCATAACTCAGCTATGCTGACTCAAGGTCAAGGTCACAATTGAAGGTCACCAGTTCGAGCCTTGAATTTTGAGGCCGCTCCATTGCCATTCACACTGCCTTGTTAAATTTGGGTCAAATGTTTGCCTTAGTGAGATGATGTGTAGAACCTATAACTCTATGATGCAGACTCAAGATCAAGGTCACAACAAGGTCGTTCGTCTCTTTCTTGTTCTCTCCATATCTCCTGAACCCTTTGAAAGATTTTCATGAAACTGTGGTCAAATGTTTGCCTTAGTGAGGCAATGTGAGAACCCTTAACTCAAGCATGCCGACTCAAGGTCAAGGTCACATTTGAAGGCTACCAGTTGGAGCCTTGACTTTTGAGACCGCTCCATTGTCATTCTGCGGCCGGGGATATAGCTGTCCTTCAGACTGCCTTTTTTAACGTGGTTTCTTGTATGATAGAGAATCACCATTTTACGGCTGTTCTAATCATTCTGTCATAACCAGTTTAGACCAGAAGCAAGAAGTAAATGAAATCTGTAATTAATTAGAGCAAACAAAATAGATAAATGTAAAAATGTAACATCCTCCAAAACAGAAGGTGGATGCGTCCGTTCGCACGCTGAATTAGTTGTGAATTACTTATCATTTACAGTGTTTTGAGCCGCCCAATAGATAGTTAGATTCATATCTTTCTTGTAGATAACAACGCGTTTTTGTTATTGGTAAAACTCTGGAGTGGGTCCCAGTTTTGTCTGGTGTCCCGCAAGGACCGTCTAGGTCCATTGTTGTTCTCATTGTACATAAATGACATTGTCACTGATACTGGCTTAGAAATAAGACTGTTCGCATATGTGTTGGCTCCGGGGAATTAGAGATGCAGAGGACTCATTGAAACTTCAGAAGGATATACAGTGGAGCCTCAATAGCTCGAACACCGATGGCTCATTTATCATGGCTAATTCAAACTCGTTTATTAGTCCCTACGAAATCCTTCCGATAGATCAAGTAAAGAAATGTTTAGGGAAATATTTTCGACCTTCTAAGTTATGGTATGTTTTTTGTTTACGCATTAGAATCCCATCATCGATGCGATTCAAATGAGTATACACAACATATCATTAATGGGAGGAGATCGAAAATATTTCCCTAAATTGTAGCCATTTGTTCCCTGGCCTGGTGGTATGAGTAACTCTCACTGGCTCGAACTACTCATATCTTGAACAAAATTACGTAGTCCCAAGGATATTTGAGCCACTGAGATTCGACTGTAGATACATTAGGATGTTGGGCAGGAAAAGTCGGGAATAAGATGTTCGGCAAAAAATGTCGTATGAAATATAAGCAACATGTGTACTAAAGCAAACAGAACACTTGATTTCCTTAGGCGACATCTTTATGAGTGACCCCAGGATGTAAAAGAGGCAGCGTATAAAGGACTTCTTCGCGCAATTTTGGAATATGGTAGTTGTGTCCGGGACTCGCAGGGAGTGGTCCTTCAGAAGATAGTGCCAAAATTCAGAATAGAGCTGCTGATTTGTAACAAGCAGTTACTGCTTCGAAACAGTGAGTATGACTGAAATACTTGAAAAAGATGGGGGTCTCTCAAGACAAGAAGTAGAGACAGTAGGCTTATACTATTGTACAAAGCTCTAAAAGGTGCCGCCAGTAGATGCACTTTCCCCAATCAGGCGCTACAGCAATCATCGCTCATTGGCATTGTGCCAACTATGACATTGTCCCAGCAGGCACACAACGTTGAAACAACGTCGATTCAACGTTGATTCAACGTCAAAACGCTGAATCAATTTTGAATCGACTTTGTTTCCATATTGTGTGCCCGCTTGGTATTTTACTGGATTGAAAATAATTAATTTACATTGATATTATGGTTGGCCTAACGTTGGGTCGTCACTGGACAGCCAATGGATAACCATCCGCCATTGACACAACTCAATGCCAACGTTCGGCCAACGTTGTTATGCTATCTAGATATCCTGTTAATATAGTACAGATTCTCATAGGGGTTGGTGCCATATTCGCTCAGGAGTCGTTCTCCCAAGTGTTTCTCCCTTCTGTCCTACTTCCGTCACAGACTGTATTGTCAAGGGGGGAGGGGGATGGTTTGGTACTGTATAAAATTTTGGCCATTATCTATCACCATACAAAAATAAGAATTTAATCCATCATAAGATGGGGAAGTTATGAGCTCTTAATAAACTTTGATGCAGATTTCTTCGTATGCCACGGAAAAACGCACAGACATATATACAGAAAGAAGAAACCTGTAGACCCTCAGCATAATGCCTGTGGTATAAATAAACTATGTTCATTGGTGTACCAAAACTTAATGTCTTTATGCAATTCTGTATAGGATTTGGCCATCTTTTTCCCTCAAAAGTTAGAGAGCTGCTTATTAGAGAGGAGGCATTTGTCATAATAAATTTGGAATGTAAAAAACAGTATGGAGGATGTTTTAAGATACATGTATATTTACGCCCAAAATAAGTTCCCATTAATAATGATTCATGAGCAGACTTTATGTAAGTTTAATTCAATGAAATATTCATATTATTTGCACTGTATTTCCTGTTTTCTGTCTTATTTTATTATGCATTGTTATATACATAAATATCTCTTAACTATATATTTCAGTCTGATAGCTAGAAACGGTTTTCAAGTTACAGAGGGGACACGATTTTGTGAATCCAAGGGTAATGACTAAAAACTATAAATGCAAGAGTTATGGTTCTTGCGCTCTGCACGTCGTCTAATGTTGATTGATACTATATGAAGTTTCGTGAAAATAGCTTGAACGGTTTTCAAGTTACAGACCGGGCACGAGTGTGACAGACAGATAGACAGACAGACGCCCAGGGGAAAATATGTCTCCCAACCCTAAAGGGCGTGGGGGGAGAGACATAATAAAATTGACAAGTTCATAAAAAAAATAAAAAATACCATTAATAGGCTCATGCTTTTAAAACAAGCCAAATACCGGCACAGTGGCTCAGTGGTAGAGCGTCCGCTTTGTGACCGGGAGGTTGCGGGTTCGATCCCCGGCCGGGTCATACCAAAGACTTTAAAAATGGTACTAGCTGCTCTTTGCTTGGCGCTCAGCATTAAGAAAGTAGAGCTAGGAATCGGAACTGGTCAGCTCAGTGTCAGTATAATGTGACTGGGTGGAATATCATGTCAAAGTGTCTGGGGCATGATATTTCAGTGAGGCAGCACTCTAAAAGTGAGCATTGAGCTCCCTGTCACATCCAGACACCGTCGCGATATGACTGAAAGACTGTTGAAAGCGACGTTAAGCCCAAATCAAACAAACAAACAAATTAAAACAAGCCAAGTAAAAAGGGCACATTGAGCTCCTGCAAGCAAAGCTGTTAATGACAACAGGTATATTAGCTTGGCGAAAGGGACAATACACATGACCATTCTTGTTGCTATGACCAATAAAGTCAATCCACGCAAATAGCGTTTGTACAGTATCTAAGTAACAATTATTTATAGCTGTACTATTCTTGTCACTGTGACATCTGAGTGCTGTGTATCTGTAAAACCAGGACTGGGCTTAAAGCTGTGCATTTTCATACAGTGCAAATCCGATAAGACTCCGCACAACATGGCGTCTAATCAGGGTCTGCACTGATAGTCTTAGGTCCCCGTTCAGGACCATTTCCCCTGCCTGTCTGTCTACCCTGACATAAAATCAACATACCTGTGCTGACAGTGCTTTGATTACTATCAACATACCTGAAAGTTCCAAAATATACCTGAAAGTTGCAAAACTTCTACTAGTAGTTTCTTGCTACCAAGAATAGCATGACATTGGACTGAGCTCTTTGCTTCTTAATTACTCAACTTCGCAGTTGGAATAGTGGCTGTGTAGCCATCTACACCAAAAAGGTCAAGTGCCTTCGACATCTGAAATGGAAACAAAAATCTATCAGATATATATTCATTGTCATACCAGGCTGACAACCTGATAGTACATTTGAGGCGCAAGGACACGGATAGGTTTAAGAACCCATGCGTACATTTTATTTGCTATTCAGAAATGCAAACAGTGCACTACTTGCAGCAGTAAGTACTTAATAAGTGCGTAGACCCCTAGGCTTCCTACCAAGTTTTGAGTCAATTGGCCTTTTGGTTCAGGAGAAGAAGTGAAAAATAGATTTTCAAGATGGTGGCCATGGCGGCCATCTTGGATTTTCGATGGGAACAGTTTAAGCTATTTTTATTTACAAGTCACCCCGATGCTTCCTACCAAGCTTCGAGTCAACTGGCCTTTCAGTTCAGGAGAAGAAGAGAAAAATATATAGTTTCAAGATGGCCCCTTGGACTTCTGATTGGAACAATTCAAGTTAGCTATTTTATTTTTTTTTTTTTTATGTCAGCCCGATGCTTCCTACCGGTTTCAAGGGGCCCAGGAGTGTTTATAGGAGGAGTAGGGTTTTAAAGCAATTGTTGACACCGCACAACGATCGACGCACGACGGGCATTAAAAGATCACAACAGCTGACCTTGAGCACATTGTGCTCAGATGAGCTAAGAAAAAACAATGTATTTGGCCTGATAATTGCTCCTGTTCCTCGACCAGTATTTTACAATAATATATCCATCTGCAAACTGCTAATGAATTCTGTGCATCTGCAAAAGTTATTGAGCTGATACCAATATCAACACTAGAAAAAAATAACAAAGCATGAGTTGTCCTTCTTGCATGTGACACTTCTACATGACCTGATATATGTCCTTGCCCGATATTTTTGAATTATTTCAAACAGTATGGCAGTTATGGCCTGCACAGAATTCCGGCTTCAGGAGCCATAAGTACATGAGTAAGAAAGTGAGAGTTGTCTCTCTTGCATGTGACATGTTCACGGGTATTTATCTATGTCTCTACCAAATATTATTAAGTATTTCAAGATATGGCACACACAAAAATTTGGCTTAGAAATTTGTTCAGGGGAGATAACCAAAAGAGGACCAAAGCAAGAGTTGTCTTTCCTGCATGCAATACTCCTACTCGAACTAATATATGTTCCTACCAATTATTATCAAATTATCTCAAACAGTATGGGAGTTATGGCCTACAGAAGAGTTTGGCTTCAGGGGACATAATACATAATGAAGAAAGTGGGAGTTGTCTCTCTTGGATATGACATGCCTACTGTTCCCTATCTTCGCCTTACCAAATATTATGAAAAGATTTCAAACCATTAAGAAGTTATGGAGTGCACAAAAATTTTTCCAAGAAATTTGTTTACGGGAAATAACTAGAAAAAGAACAATGCTAGAGTTGTCCTTGTATGAGACACGCCTACTTGAGCTGATATATGTCCTTGCCAAATAATATCAAATCATCTCAAACAGTATGTGAGTTCTGGCCAGTACAAGTTTTCGGCTTCATTGGAGATAAGTACATAATGAAACTCTCAGTTGCCTTTCAGGCCAGGTCCTCCTCTTCAACTCTAACAAATATTAGCAAACTATGTCTAAGGGTATCTTAGTTATGGAGCACACAATGATGCGTCTATGTACTTAACACAAACAAAAACTGTCGAAAAAGTGCCATCACTCAGCCAAATTTTTGCGGATGGTCAATATCAAACTTGACGTGTATTTTACAATGATTTGCCCTTCTACAAACTTCTGATCAAATACACGCATCCCTTTAGGACTTATTAAATGTAAAACCAATATCTTGACCCAACAATAAAAACTAAGTCGAGAAAAAAAGGCCATAACTAGCTAAAATTTGGCGGATAATTACCAACATCAACCTTGACCTGTATTTTACAATGATGTAAACTTCTGCAGACTTTGAATGAACGAAAAGTGCAATAACTACGCAGACATGCTATGCAGGCGACACAAAAATGAGTCTCAAAGAAAGACATTTTCTGTAAAAAAAAAATAGGAGTCCCACAATGTAGTGTTCCTTAAATTCTCTGAAAACCAGGAGTCTAAACCCCCAAAATAGGAGTCCAGGAATCCATATCTGGAGTAAACGAGAACCCTGGTGCTACTTTTTAAAATAGAAGTTTTACCCTTTTTATTATTTTATGGCTTGTTTGAAGGAAATAGAAATAAGAATATATAGAGGATATTCAAATGTTTGGAGTGAATATGACTTTTATTTTATCTCACGAAGTGAAAAAATATATATTTCATCCGTGCCGAAGGCAGGCACGGATGAAATATACATTTTTTCCCTTCACGAGATAAAATAAAAGTTACATCACTTTCGATAGAAGAGATGCAAATCTTGCATTTGCAAGGGGAAGTCTGACAGGCAGTTTTGTCCCTTGGGGTGACATATAAGAACCGCATAACAGCGGGAAACCTACTTCCGAAAGAAAATAGTCCCCGAAATATTTCAGCCTAAAAGCGTCTTTTTAAGGGATATGAGCAATAAAATCAACTGTATTTAGTTCAATTTAATAAAACAAGAAACATTTTAGGTATTGAACACGAATTTAGTTATTGAACATGCTTCCCTTTGACCATTAATGTAAATAAGAAAAAAAGTAGTTCCAGATCTTATATTTTTCACTGCTCAGAGGAGTGAAAATATGTTTTATATTTTCACTAGTCAAAATTTTATATTTTCACTAGTGAAAATATAACTTTTCACTAGTGAAAATATAACTTTTTCGAAATATGCATTTTATTTCATTAATAATTCTCTATATTTCATTACTTTGTATATAATAAATGAGAATCATGCTAAAAGTGAAGCTTTTCAGGATCTAGTATTGAAAAGTTCAGATTTTAATGCTCCGTGGCTCCTTTGCATATTTTCAGATATTTAACATTTCCACACATATATTTAGTATAAATATTTGGTATCTACGGGGAAAAGTTCAGCGGTAGCTAGATCGCCAAAATTATTATTGTTTATTGTCTGTTCACCTGCGGTATTGATAAGTATGAGAATGCTGAATCTCCAAATATGAAAGCAATCCACTGAAGAATAAAGGTAACATATAACTTTCGCCCATATAACGCCCGCCCGGACATCGCTATTTTAAAGGACGGATTTTTTTAAACCCTGTCCAAAAATGTAAGAGTTAGTTCTCTTCCATGCGACTCCACTTCTGGTCCTTATCTATGCCTCTATCAAACATTATCAACATACTTAAAACCGTTATTATTATTATTTTTTTTTATATATAATTTTATTTTCGAAACCATACGTATTGTACATTCAATAACTAAATATATAAATGTATTTATGACTAAGAGTACTAATTCAGGATTGTTATTTCTATCTAGTTATTCGCAGTATAGTAAAGAGGCATGCTTACATAAATGATATATCTAAAAAAAACACGTAAACCTCCACATAACACTGTTCGTTATATTTTTTTTATTATCTAACCAATTTATGAGAGATCCAGAGATGTATACTTTACAATGAAAGTTTGCCATAAATTGCCATTCTTCTATCCAATCTACACACTTCTGTTTAAATATAAAACGGTTGTTTAACTAATTTAGTTCATGTTTTGAACCCCACCAACAGTGTTAAGGAGAGGTCGTAGTGGTTTTACATACCTTTAGAAGGACGAGAAAAGATTAAAACAAAATTACAAGTGTGTCCTTTGATGCAGATCAGATCTGCCTGCTGTGATGTGTCACAGATGCCCCGTCCAAAGTTCTATCAAGATTGTTCAATTCATTAATTTGTTTTGTTATGTAAAGATCTCGCAAAAATAAAAATGCCGCAGCATATTTAGTTTATTAACTTAACGTATTATATAAGGGACCCATTTTGACAAAAAACTTTGCTAGCTTATTATTCAGATAAGCAATATATTTCTCACACCAAAATTTGTCTTTTAAAATGACTATAAATACTCGTATATTTACATCAAGCTCATTGGCAAAAATCTTAGTTAGCTGATGTAAGAATATATAGTTCAAATTGCTGATTTTGCCTTGGTAGGAAAATAAAATACTTTTTTTTCCTCCAGTATTAATGTTATGTTCGCTACTGGAAGTAGCCACTGCCTAAGATCCTGCCAGAAACGTTTGAGTCTGTCACAATCCACAAATAAGTGATAGATAGATTCAATATCATGATTACAATATTGATTTTCAGCAACTTTTCCTATGCGATATAAAACAGATTTTGTTACCAAAATCTTGTTGTTTATTTTAAATTGAAAACCTTTCAGTGTTACCTCTTTTAGGTCTTTCAATGCACGATTTTGATTCACAAAATAATGTTCGTTTAAGACACCAATTTCTCTTACCCACTTATTTTCTGTACTCTGTACTCGTTTCATTTGCTCTTATCATAATGTCATAAAATGTTCCGCATTCCTTCTTATCTTTTATTAAAAATTTGGTGTATAAGCTACAGGTAACATTGAACAAATTTGTTATATGAACATTCCCATTATCACTAATAATTACTTTCCATTGTTCTGGTATTTTAGTAATAAGCCTTTGATAATCCAGAAATGTTCCAGCCACGCCTTATCTTAACTTGAAACTCTCAAAATTATGAAAATTCCCATTTTGATCAAGCAAATCAGATACTAATCTAATGCTTTTTTCGTACCAGTTTTTAATTAACAAATTTGTTCCTTGTATTAATTTTTTTATTATACTATAGAGGAGAGTCTAGAATCTGCCAAACTGTCTCAACATTCACCATATCGCAAAATCCATTCCAATACTGCAATATTTCCTTCCAAAATGCATTCGCGATGTTTTCAGTTACTCTTATTGAAAACGCTGATCCCATATTGAATAAAGTCCCAAACTGAATGTTTGACAATGAATACCAGAGTGAGTTTTTAGAATTTTTAATGACTCTCCTAAACCATGATACTTTTAAAGCTTTTATAAAATATTGAATATGTATCATCCTGAGTCCCCCCTGCATGTATTTTTATTACACTTCTCTTAATCCTATCAGGACCGGAAATCAATGCGAGGAACAAATGCGTGAATTTAGACAGAACTAGTGATTTAATTACAGTTATTCTTCCAAGCAATGTTAATTTTCTTTTAGACCAATGAGCAACTAAATTTTCTGTTTTGTTTAAAACTTCAAACAAGATTCTTTAAGTCCCAACCATCAAACACTTCGCTTGCAAAAATCACACCTAATATTTTAAAGGGCCCTTGTGACCAGTCTAAATCATAACTTTCACACATTCGGATATCTGAGTGACGCTGCACTTATCCATATAGCTTTGGTTTTGTTTTTTTTTCTACATTTATTTTTGGACCCGATATTCTATAAAATTTATTTAAAACAGACAATGTTGTATTTAACGCACTTTCACTACCATCTAGAAAAATTTGAGTGTCATCTCTATATTGGCTTAATTTATATTCCTTATTATTTTTTTTTAATTCCTTTTATATCCTCACGTTTTATTATCATTCTCCATTTTAACATAAATTTATCCATTTTCGTATTGAAGGACCAAAATTATAATGTAATGTTTATGTAATGTTTTATTAATAAAATCCCACGAAACTGTATCAAATGCCTTTTTAAAATCAATGGATAAGGTTAAGACTGGTAATTCATGTTTTTCATTTCATATAATATATCATAAATTAACCTTATATTTTCTCCCAATAATCTCCCAGAAATAAAGCCTTTTTGGTCTTAATGAATTGTTTTGTCCAGTACAGTCTTAAGTCTATTAGCTATTACTGCTGAGGCTAATTTATAAATAGCATTTAATATTGAAATTGGTCTCCATTTTTCCCCTGGGTATTAAACCTTCCGCCTTGCCGAGGCCCTGGGAGCTCAATTCCCACTGGGAACGTTGCTAGCTTGGTGAGCAGTAATTGTCCCATTTGGGAAGAGCGAAGGAAATACCACCTGTTTGCCGTGGGAGGCAGCCCGTAAGCCGGAAGAAGGGACCCTGGAGGTTGGGAGTTATTGGTAGGTTGGTTTCTCCTGATGGCTCAACACGCCTCTTTGGCCTGGATTTCGGTGTAGAAGGGTGTCCGTGAGACCCGGCACGGTCAATCGGCTGGTCGCGGCCGAGCCCTAGGAAAAATCTTTTTACTGACAGTCACCGTTTGCTCATGTCTTATTTCTCAACCTTTCCAATCCTAAGAAGGCGGCGGCTCAACGGGTCTATCGTGCAGCATTTTGCTCGTGCGAGTATATCTTCTGTATATCTCTAGCACAAGTAAGTAGGAAAGCCACTCCATTTATGTGTTCCCTTGTTGGGCTCCATGGTGGGTGGAGACCATGGAGGACGAATTTTAATACATCTTCATCATGGGTTATGATAAAAGAAAAGAACTAGACCATGTCCAGACTCAGATATTTCAGCGAGGCACTCAACCTCCAACTACCTCAAATGATACACCTACTCAACATTTTCCGCGCTTCATTTTAGTTGAAAGCAAAGACGAGAACAGACAAATTACATCTTTGTCCCCGTTTGTAATACAAAAAGTAATACAAAGTATAGCTGGTGAACCCGAAAACATCAAAAAAAACTACACAGGCCGAATCAACTGCTCATTGAGGTATTCAAGAAAGCCCATGCCGAGAATCTACTTCGTGCACAGACTTTTCACGAAAGTCCGAGTGTACCCTCATACCTCGCTGAATTACTCAAAAGGGGTAATTCGTTGCCCCGAATTGAGGAATTGCGGCGAGGATGAGATTCTCGAGGACACAAGATCTCAAGGAGTAACTGGAGTAAAAAGTTTCAAAGTAAAACGAAACGGAGATTTAAAAGACACCTTTGTCTTTACATGCAATACACCAGTTTTACTTAAGACAGTCAAAGTTGCATACTTTAGAGTCAACGTAGAAGTCCACATACCAAATCCTTTGAGTTGTCATAACTGTCAAAAATATGGACACCATGAGGATAAGTGTTCCAAAGACACTATCTGTTCAAAATGTGTTCAAACAGCCGAACACCACGAAAGTAGATGTACAAACGAACTACACTGTATAAATTGTGGTGAAAAAACACAGTGCTGACTCTAAAGAATGTCGAATTTGACACAAAGACAAAGAAATCTTACGTATCAAGTTCACCAGAAATATTTCTATCGTCGAAGCGCGGAAACTTGTTGAGGGCTCTACTCTAATTCCTGGAATAAGTTATGCAAACGTCGCCCAGTCTTCTATGAAAAAGATTCTGTGGTTGATACTGCCACTGAAACTGATCCAATAACTATTCTTGACTCTCAGTACAATCAGATACTACAAACACAAACGGCCAAACAGAAGAACTGCAGAAACAAAAAGTTCAAACATCACAAACAGAAATCAAACAAAGACACCTATCGAGGAAAAAAACAACAAAAGAAGTTGGCCTGAAAAAGGCCACCGTTGAGATGATAAAAAAAAAATTGAAAAGACAAGCACAGAAAGAAAAACAAGCAAGAAGTCAATCATTGTCACCTAGGAAAGTAGGAAAGACCAAACAAAAATAAAATCTAGTCAAGGAACACTAAAACCAATCCCATCAAACAGAGGCCGGGATCGGTGGCGCAGCTTGATGCGCGTCCGACTGGAGACCAGGAGGTAGCGGGTTCGACCCCCGCCGAGGTCGGCAACATTCTTTCGTGGAGATTGATCATGAAATATTTTCTACGGTGATTCTCTCCCTTCCGCTGATTCAAGAAGGGCAGTTGTCAGTTTCTGGCGAAAGAATGTGCACAATACTGGTTAACCTTAGAGGACTAAGCCTGCCCAGTAAATGTGTGGTTAAGTAAACTGACCGCGCTCGACATGACCCCATTGGGTTGACTGGGCCGTAAAACCTCAACAGAAACAAACAAACAAACCCATCAAACAGAGAACGAAAAGGTGCAAATGATGCTATTCAACAGCATAATAATCTACAGATGTTAGATACTGTACATAATCAAGGACTTCGTTTGACAATAGGAGCTTTTTACGTCTTTGTACGTCTCCAGTATCGAGTCTTAATGTGGAAGCAGATGAGCCATCGTTATGGCTACGCAGAGAAAAATTGTCTCTTCAGTATGCCATCAGACTTGCTGCTAACCCTTCTAACCCTGCTTTTGAAGTCACATTTCCACCACAATTTCAGGAATATTATGAAAGAAAACCCAAAGCGATTAAATCCTTCGGTCTTCGTATAGCACCACTTTTAGAATCTGCTAATATAAACACTAAAAACATACAAAAACACTCTTTTTCTGATATTCCATCCTGGTGCATTACTAAACCAACTATTCTTTTCAGTTTACACAACAAAAAGTCACTTTCTGATTCACATCTCATAAAACAAAACTTCCAAGAATTACAATCGCGACTTTCAGATTATCAACACATCTACACCGATGGCTCAAAGTTGAAGATAAGGTTGGCTGTGCGTATATATCGGGCAGCCACCATGAAAAGGTCCGTCTTCCTGATGGCTCATCTATTTTCACTGCTGAATCCAAGGCTACTGATATGGTTTTGGATTACGTTATGAATAATTCTTTAGATAACAAATTCGTTATTTTCTCGGACTCCCTTTCTGTTTTGAAATCTCTAAACCACACATCTTCAAAAAATCCCAAAATTCAGAACTTGATAGAAAAACATCACGAGTTATCGAAAACTAAGAAAATCTTGTTCATTCTTGGCTCCCCAGCCATGTTGGCATAAAAGGTAACGAAGCTGCCGATGTAAAAGCAAAGGCCGCACTCGATCTAGAAACTTCGAATTTTAAACTTCCATGTACAGATTTTAAACATTTTATCAACAGGTACATCTTATCCAAATGGCAGCTGTCATGGGACAGAGCGACAGTCAATAAACTACATGAAATAAAACCGGTTATTGGTAAAAATACCATTTATCGATCATTAAGGCGAGAAGAAGTGGTTCTTACTCGTCTACGTATAGGTCATACTAGACTCACACATTCTTATCTACTCAAACGAGAAGATCAGCCATTTTGTATCAGCTGTAATGAACCTTTTACGATGAAATACTTTCTGATCGACTGCATTAAATTCTCTAATGTGTGACGTCAATTCTTCCAAACAAATGACCTGAGATACTTATTTGAAAATGTACCGGCTGATAACATACTTGTGTTTTTAAAAAACATCAATCTTTTTAACAAAGTATAACTGCTCTAATTTTTAAATTCGTTCTAGTTTTACATTTTATGCATATATGACTTATCGTTATAACCGTTTCATTACAGAATCATGTTAATTCACCATTTTGACGCAAATGACCCTCATGGGTTGATGCGTCGTTAAACCTGAACTCATCATCAACAGCATAATAGTGATGATACGGAGTTAGGAGAAGCTCCAGATCGCCCACAAACTAAACACAATAGATAGAGATCACACGCGCCAGTAGAAGTAATAACAGATCAAAGTCACCAATTAATTATCCTTAAATTCTGGTCTATCTAACTACTATCCACTCTAAAATGAATTCAAATCACAGAATACTACAATGGAACTGTCGAGGTCTAAGGTCAAACTATAATGAGATCTTATTATTTTTTATCCTTATTGAGTCCATCAGTTTTTTGCTTGCTAGAAACTTTCTTTTGATGATCAATTAAATGTCAAAGATTTCAATACATACAATTACATATATTCAGAAGGCCAGAGGCCGTCTGGCGGGAGCTCAATCTTAGTTCACTCTTCATGTCCTCAACGAGAAATTAAACTTGTTACCAATCTTCGCCGTTGCAGTTTCTGTCACTTTAGATAAAGAGATTACTATTTGTTCTGTGTATATACCTCCGAATTTTTATTTAGAAACCGAACATTTAGACACTTTACTGAAACAATTTCCTTCACCCTATATATTAGTTGGTGACTTTAATGGTCACAATATCCTTTGGGGATGTAAAGATAACAATACTAAAGATAATATTATTGAAGACTTTATAACCAAAACGATCTTTGTCTTATGAATGACAAATCTCACACCTATCTCCATCTTGCTACTGGAAAATTTTCTTCTTTAGATCTTTCCATATGTCACCCATCTCTCCTGCTAGACTTCACTTGGACGGTCAGTGAAGACCAACATGGAAGTGATCACTCCCCTGTTATTATTGAAATTGATTACCAGATGTTTTGCAGGCAGCTGTGCAGAAACATTTTTTTTAGATTTCGTAAAGGACTTCCCTGCTTTCTGTTCAAGGTTGGTGATTGCTTGAAGTAGTTCAGTCGTTTTCAGTTTTGGTTTATTTAATAGTTTTTTCGTTTGTTTTTCTACATCAGGTACATGAATGGTGATAACTTTAGCGAAATCCTTTATTCCTTGTATGACATGTTTTGCAGCACTCAAATCGTCTTGATATATCCTAGCTTTTCTTTTTTTTTCGTCCCCCAGCTAAAGCATATGCCAAATTTAAACCTGTTATTGCAGCCAGAAAAACGACAAACTATTTATGATGTCTTAAAGCTAATCCGAATCTGCGGGCATACCCATAACTCAGCTATGCTGACTCAATGTCAAGGTCACAATTGAAGGTCACCAGTTCGAGCCTTGAATTTTGAGGCCGCTCCATTGCCATTCACACTGCCTTGTTAAATTTGGGTCAAATGTTTGCCTTAGTGAGATGATGTGTAGAACCTATAATTCTATGATGCAGACTCAAGATCAAGGTCACAATTGAAGGTCATTCGTCTCTTTCTTGTTCTCTGCATATCTCCTGAACCTTTTGAAAGCTTTTCATGAAACTTTGGTCAAATATTTGCCTTAGTGAGGCAATGTGAGAACCCTTAACTCAAGCATGCCGACTCAAGGTCAAGGTCACATTTGAAGGCTACCAGTTGGAACCTTGAATTTTGAGACCGCTCCATTGTCATTCTGCGGCGGGGGATATAGCTGTCCTTCAGACTGCCTTTTTTAACGTGGCTTCTTGTATGATAGAGAATCACCATATTACGGCTGTTCTAATCATTCTGTCATAACCAGTTTAGACCAGAAGCAAGCAGTAAATGAAATCTGTAATTAATTAGAGCAAACAAAATAGATAAATGTAAAAATGTAACATCCTCCAAAACAGAAGGTGGATGCGTCCGTTCGCACGCTGAATTAGTTGTGAATTACTTATCATTTACAGTGTTTTGAGCCGCCCAATAGACAGTTAGATTCATTTCTTTCTTGTAGATAACAACGCGTTTTTGTTATTGGTAAAACTGGAGTGGGCCCCAGTTTTGTCTGGTGTCCCGCAAGAACCGTCTAGGTCCATTGTTGTTCTCATTGTACATAAATGACATTGTCACTGACACTGGCATAGAAATAAGACTGTTCGCATATGACCGTGTTTGCTCCGGGGAATTAGAGATGCAGAGGACTAATTGAAACTTCAGAAGGATATACAGTTGAGCCTCAATAGAACACCGATGGCTCATTTATCATGGCTAATTCAAACTCGTTTATTAGTCCCTACGAAATCCTTCCGATAGATCAAGTAAAGAAACGTTTAGGAAAATATTTTCGACCTTCTACACAGTTATGGTATGTTTTTGTTTACGCATTAGAATCCCATCATCGATGCGATTCAAATGAGTATACACAACATACCATTAATGGGAGGAGATCGAAAATATTTCCCTAAATTGTAGCCATTTGCTCCCCGGCCTGCTGGTATGAGTAACTCTCACTGGCTCGAACTATTCATATCTTGAACAAAATTACGTAGTCCCAAGGATATTTGAGCCACTGAGATTCGACTGTAGATACATTAGGATGTTGGGCAGGAAAAGTCGGGAATAAGATGTTCGGCAAAAAATGTCGTATGAAATATAAGCAACATGTGTACTAAAGCAAACAGAACACTTGATTTCCTTAGGCGAAATCTTTATGAGTGACCTCAGGATGTAAAATAGGCGGCGTATAAAGGACTTCTTCGCGCAATCTTGGAATATGGTAGTTGTGTCTGGGACTCCCAGGGAGTGGTCCTTCAGAAGACATTGCCAAAATTCAGAATAGAGCTGCTGATTTGTAACAAGCAGTTACTGCTTTGAAACAGGGAGTATGACTGAAATACTTGAAAAAAATAAGATTGGGGTCTCTCAAGACAAGAAGTAGAGACAGTAGGCTTATACTATTGTACAAAGCTCTAAAAGGTGCCGCCAGTAGATGCTCTTTCCCCAATCAGGCGCTACAGCAATCATCGCTCATTGGCATTGTGCCAACTATGACATTATCCCAGCAGGCACACAACGTTGAAACAACGTCGATTCAACGTCAAAACGCTGAATCAATTTTGAATCGACTTTGTTTCCATATTGTGTGCCCGCTTGGTATTTTACTGGATTGAAAATAATTAATTTACATTGATATTATGGTTGGCCTAACGTTGGGTCGTCACTGGACAGCCAATGGATAACCATCCGCCATTGACACAACTCAATGCCAACGTTCGGCCAACGTTGTTATGCTATCTAGATATCCTGTTAATATAGTACAGATTCTCATAGGGGTTGGTGCCATATTCGCTCAGGAGTCGTTCTCCCAAGTGTTTCTCCCTTCTGTCCTACTTCCGTCACAGACTGTATTGTCAAGGGGGGAGGGGGATGGTTTGGTACTGTATAAAATTTTGGCCATTATCTATCACCATACAAAAATAAGAATTTAATCCATCATAAGATGGGGAAGTTATGAGCTCTTAATAAACTTTGATGCAGATTTCTTCGTATGCCACGGAAAAACGCACAGACATATATACAGAAAGAAGAAACCTGTAGACCCTCAGCATAATGCCTGTGGTATAAATAAACTATGTTCATTGGTGTACCAAAACTTAATGTCTTTATGCAATTCTGTATAGGATTTGGCCATCTTTTTCCCTCAAAAGTTAGTGGGCTGCTTATTAGAGAGGAGGCATTTGTCATAATAAATTTGGAATGTAAAAAACAGTATGGAGGATGTTTTAAGATACATGTATATTTACGCCCAAAATAAGTTCCCATTAATAATGATTCATGAGCAGACTTTATGTAAGTTTAATTCAATGAAATATTCATATTATTTGCACTGTATTTCCTGTTTTCTGTCTTATTTTATTATGCATTGTTAGATACATAAATATCTCTTAACTAAATATATTTCAGTCTGATAGCTAGAAACGGTTTTCAAGTTATAAAGCGGACACGATTTTGTGAGTCCAAGGGTAATGACTAAAAACTATAAATGCAAGAGTTATGGTTCTTGCGCTCTGCACGTCGTCTAATGTTGATTGATACTATATGAAGTTTCGTGAAAATAGCTTGAACGGTTTTCAAGTTATAGAGCGGGCACGAGTGTGACAGACAGATAGACAGGCAGATGTCCAGGGGAAAATATGTCTCCCAACCCTAAAGGGCGTGGGGGGAGAGACATAATAAAATTGACAAGTTCATAAAAAAATAAAAATACCATTAATAGGCTCATGCTTTTAAAACAAGCCAAGTAAAAAGGGCACATTGAGCTCCTGCAAACAAAGCTTTTAATGACAACAGGTATATTAGCTTGGCGAAAGGGACAATACACATGACCATTCTTGTTGCTATGACCAATAAAGTCAATCCACGCAAATAGCGTTTGTACAGTATCTAAGTAACAATTATTTACAGCTGTACTATTCTTGTCACTGTGACATCTGAGTGCTGTGTATCTGTAAAACCAGGACTGGGCTTAAAGCTGTGCATTTTCATACAGTGCAAATCCGATAAGACTCCGCACAACATGGCGTCTAATCAGGGTCTGCACTGATAGGTTCCCGTTCAGAACCATTTCCCCAGCCTGTCTGTCTACCCTGAGATAAAATCAACACACCTGTGCTGACAGTGCTTTGATTACTATCAACATACCTGAAAGTTCCAAAATATACCTGAAAGTTGCAAAACTTCTACTAGTAGTTTCTTCCTACCAAGAATAGCATGACATTGGACTGAGCTTTTTGCTTCTTTATTACTCAACTTCGCAGTCGGAATAGTGGCTGTGTAGCCATCTACATCAAAAAGGTCAAGTGCCTTCGACATCTGAAATGGAAACAAAAATCTATCAGATATATATTCATTGTCATACCAGGCTGACAACCTGATAGTACATTTGAGGCGCAAGGACACGGATAGGTTTAAGAACCCATGCGTACATTTTATTTGCTATTCAGAAATGCAAACAATGCACTACTTGCAGCAGTAAGTACTTAATAAGTGCGTAGACCCCTATGCTTCCTACCAAGTTTTGAGTCAGTTGGCCTTTTGGTTCAGGAGAAGAAGTGAAAAATAGATTTTCAAGATGGTGGCCAGGGCGGCCATCTTGGATTTTCGATGGGAACAGTTTAAGCTATTTTTATTTACAAGTCACCCCGATGCTTCCTACCAAGCTTCGAGTCAACTGGCCTTTCGGTTCAGGAGAAGAAGAGAAAAATATATAGTTTCAAGATGGCCTCTTGGACTTCTGATTGGAACAATTCAAGTTAGCTATTTTATTTTGTTATGTCAGCCCGATGCTTCCTACCGGTTTCAAGGGGCCCAGGAGTGTTTATAGGAGGAGTAGGGTTTTAAAACAATTGTTGACACCGCACAACGATCGATGCACGACGGACATTGAAAGATCACAACAGCTGACCTTGAGCACATTGTGCTCAGATGAGCTAAGAAAAAACAATGTATTTGTCCTGATAATTGCTCCTGTTCCTCGACCAGTATTTTACAATAATATATTCATCTGCAAACTGCTAATGAATTCTGTGCATCTGCAAAAGTTATTAAGCTGAAACCAATATCAACACTAGAAAAAAATAACAAAGCATGAGTCGTCCTTCTTGCATGTGACACTTCTACATGACCTGATATATGTCCTTGCCCGATATTTTTAAATTATTTCAAACAGTATGGGAGTTATGGCCTGCACTGAATTCCGGCTTCAGGAGCCATAAATACATGAGTAAGAAAGTGAGAGTTCTCTCTCTTGCATGTGACATGTTCACAGGTATTTATCTATGTCTCTACCAAATATTATTAAATATTTCAAGTTATGGCACACACAAAAATTTGGCTTAGAAATTTGTTCAGGGGAGATAACCAAAAGAGGACCAAAGCAAGAGTTGTCTTTCCTGCATGCAATACTCCTACTCGAACTAATATACGTTCCTACCAATTATTATCAAAGTATCTCAAACAGTATGGGAGTTATGGCCAACAGA
The DNA here is from genome assembly GCA_964016985.1 of Anodontia alba. Taxonomy (NCBI): domain Eukaryota; kingdom Metazoa; phylum Mollusca; class Bivalvia; order Lucinida; family Lucinidae; genus Anodontia; species Anodontia alba. The sequence goes on from OZ024835.1 coordinate 27,001,805, forward strand.
AGAGTTTGGCTTCAGGGGACATAATACATAATGAAGAAAGTGGGAGTTGTCTCTCTTGGATATGACATGCCTATCTTCGCCTTTACCAATATTATGAAAAGATTTCAAACCATTAAGAATTTATGGAGTGCACAAAAATTTTGCCAAGAAATTTGTTTAGGGGAAATAACTAGAAAAAGAACAAAGCTAGAGTTGTCCTTGTATGAGACACGCCTGCTTGAGCTGATATATGTCCTTGCCAAATAATATCAAATCATCTCAAACAGTATGTGAGTTCTGGCCAGTACAAGTTTTCGGCTTCATTGGAGATAAGTACATAATGAAACTCTCAGTTGCCTTTCTTGCATGTGACAGGCCAGGTCCTCCTCTTCAACTCTAACAAATATTAGCAAACTATCTCTAAGGGTATCTTAGTTATGGAGCACACAATGATGCGTCTATGTACCTAACACAAACAAAAACGGTCGAAAAAGTGCCATCACTCAGCCAAAATTTTGCGGATGGTCAATATCAAACTTGACGTGTATTTTACAATGATTTGCCCTTCTACAAACTTCTGATCAAATAAACGCATCCCTTTCGGACTTATTAAATGTAAAACCAATATCTTGACCCAACAATAAAAACTAAGTCGAGAAAAAAAGGCCATAACTAGCTAAAATTTGGCGGATAATTACCAACATCAACCTTGACCTGTATTTTACAATGATGTAAACTTCTGCAGACTTTGAATGAACGAAAAGTGCAATAACTACATAGACATGCCATGCAGGCGACACAAAAATGAGTCTCAAAGAAAGACATTTTCTGTAAAAAAAAAAATAGGAGTCCCACAATGTAGTGTTCCTAAAATTCTCTGAAAAACAGGAGTCTAAACCCCCAAAATAGGAGTCCAGGAATCCATATCTGGAGTAAATGAGAACCCTGGTGCTACTTTTTAAAATAGAAGTTTTACCCTTTTTATTATTTTATGGCTTGTTTGAAGGAAATAGAAATAAGAATATATAGAGGATATTCAAATGTTTGGAGTGAATATGACTTTTATTTTATCTCGTGAAGTGAAAAAATGTATATTTCAACCGTGCCAATGAAATATACATTTTTTCACTTCACGAGATGAAATAAAAGTTACATCAATTTCGATAGAAGAGATGCAAATCTTGCATTTGCAAGGGGAAGTCTGACACGCAGTTTTGTCCCTTGGGGTGACATATAAGAACCGCATAACAGAGGGAAACCTACTTCCGAAACCGGCACAGTGGCTCAGTGGTAGAGCGTCCGCTTTGTGACCGGGAGGTTGCGGGTTCGATCCCCGGCCGGGTCATACCAAAGACTTTAAAAATGGTACTAGCTGCTCTTTCGCTTGGCGCTCAGCATTAAGAAAGTAGAGCTAGGAATCGGAACTGGTCAGCTCAGTGTCAGTATAATGTGACTGGGTGGAATATCATGTCAAAGTGTCTGGGGCGTGATATTTCAGTGAGGCAGCACTCTAAAAGCGAGCATTGAGCTCCCTGTCACATCCAGACACCGTCGCAATATGACTGAAAGATTGTTGAAAGCGACGTTAAACCCAAATCAAACAAACAAAACCTACTTCCGAAAGAAAATAGTCCCCGAAATATTTCAGCCTAAAGCGTCTTTTTAAGGGATATGAGCAATAAAATCAACTGTATTTAGTTCAATTTAATAAAACAAGAAACATTTTAGGTATTGGACACGAATTTAGTTATTGAACATGCTTCCCTTTGACCATTAATGTAAATAAGAAAAAAAGTATCTGAAAAGATCTTATATTTTTCACTGCTCAGAGGAGTGAAATATGTTTTATATTTTCACTAGTCAAAATTTTACATTTTCACTAGTGAAAATATAACTTTTCACTAGTGAAAATATAACTTTTTCGAAATATGCATTTTATTTCATTAATAATGCTCTATATTTCATTACTTTGTATATGATAAATAAGAATCATGCTAAAAGTGAAGCTTTTCAGGATCTAGTATTGAAAAGTTCAGATTTTAATGCTCCGTGGCTCCTTTACATATTTTTAGATATTTAACATTTCCACAAATATATTTAGTATAAATATTTGGTATCTACGGGGAAAAGTTCAGCGCTAGCTAGATCGCCAAAATTATTATTGTTTATTGTGTGTTCACCTGCGGTATTAATAAGTATGAGAATGCTGAATCTCCAAATATGAAAGCAATCTACTCAAGAATAAAGGTAACATATAACTTTCGCCCATATAACGCCCGCCCGGACATCGCTATTTTAAAGGACTGGTTTTTTTAAACCCTGTCCAAAATGTAAGAGTTAGTTCTCTTCCATGCGACTCCAATTTGGTCCTTATCTATACCTCTATCAAACATTATCAACATACTTAAAACCGTTATTATTATTATTATTTTTTTATAATTTTATTTTCAAAACCATAAGTATTGTACATTCAATAACTAACTACTTCAGGATTGTTATTTCTATCTAGTTATTCGCAGTATAGTAAAGAGGCATGCTTACATAAATGATATATCTAAAAAAACACGTAAACCTCCACATAACACTGTTCGTTATATTTTTTTTTATTATCTAACCAATTTATGGGAGATCCAGAGATGTATACTTTACAATGAAAGTTGGCCATAAATTGCCATTCTTCTATCCAATCTACACACTTCTGTTTAAATATAAAACGGTTGTTTAACTAATTTAGTTCATGTTTTGAACCCTACCAACAGTGTTAAGGAGAGGTCGTAGTGGTTTTACATACCTCTAGAAGGACGAGAAAAGATTAAAACAAAATTACAAGTGTGTCCTTTGATGCAGATCAGATCTGCCTGTTGTGATGTGTCACAGATGCCCCGTCCAAAGTTCTATCAAGATTGTTCAATTCACTAGTTTGTTTTGTTATGTAAAGATCTCGCAAAAATAAAAATGCCGCAGCATATTTAGTTTATTTACTTAACGTATTATATAAGGAACCCATTTTGACAAAAAACTTTGCTAGCTTATTATTCAGATAAGCAATATATTTCTCACTCCAAAATTTGTCTTTTAAAATGACTATAAATATATTTACATCAAGCTCATTGGCAAAGTTAGCTGATGTAAGAATATACAGTTCAAATTGCTGATTTTGCCTTGGTAGGAAAATAAAATACTTTTTTCCTCCAGTATTAATGTTATGTTCGCTACTGGAAGTAGCCACTGCCTAAGATCCTGCCAGAAACGTTTGACTCTATCACAATCCACAAATAAGTGATAGATACAGTATCATGATTACAATATTGATTTTCAGCAACTTTTCCTATGCGATATAAAACAGGTTTTGGTAATGTTGTTTATTTTAAATTGAAAACCTTTCAGTGTTACCTCTTTTAGGTCTTTCAGTGCACGATTTTGATTCACAAAATCATGTTCGTTTAAGACAGCAATTTCTCTTACCCACTTATTTTCTGTACTCTGTACTCGTTTCATTTGCTCTAATAATAATAATGTCATAAAATGTTCTGCATTCCTTCTTATCTTTTATCAAAAATTTGGTGTATAAGCTACAGGTAACATTGAACAAATTTGTTATATGCACATCCCCATTATCTCTAATAATTACTTTCCATTGTTGTGGTATTTTAGTAATAAGCCTTTGATAATCCAGAAATGTTCCAGCCACGCCTTATCTTAACTTGAAACTCCCAAAATTATGAAAATTCCCATTTTGATCAAGCAAATCAGATACTAATCTAATGCTTTTTTCGTACCAGTTTTTAATTAACAAATGTGTTCCTTGTATTAATTTTTTATTATACCATAGAGGAGAGTCTAGAATCTGCCAAACTGTCTCAACATTCACCATATCGCAAAATTCATTCCAATGCTGCAATTGCATTCGCGATGTTTTCAGTTACTCTTATTGAATACCCTGATCCCATATTGAATAAAGTCCCAAACTGAATGTTTGACAATGAATACCAGAGTGAGTTTTTAGAATTTTTAATGACTCTCCTAAACCATAATACTTTTAAAGCTTTTATAAAATATTGAATATGTATCATCCTGAGTCCCCCCTGCATGTATTTTTAATACACTTCTCTTAATCCTATCAGGACCGGAAATCAATGCTAGGAACAAATGCGTGAATTTAGACAGAACTAGTGATTTGATTAGTTATTCTACCAAGCAATGTTAATTTTCTTTTAGACCAATGAGCAACTAAATTTTCTATTTTGTTTAAAACTTCATTCGTGTTTAGGTCCCAACCATCAAACACTTCGCTTGAAAAAATCACACCTAATATTTTAAAGGGCCCTTGTGACCAGTCTAAATCATAATTTTCACACATTCGGATATCTGAGTGACGCTGCCCCTATCCATATAGCTTTGGGTTTTTTTTTTTTCAACATTTATTTTTGGACCCGATATTCTATAAAATTTATTTAAAACAGACAATGTTGTATTTAACGCACTTTCACTACCATCTAGAAAAATTTGAGTGTCATCTTTATATTGGCTTAATTTATATTCCTTATTATTTTTTTAATTCCTTTTATATCCTCACGTTTTATTATCATTCTCCATTTAAAAATAAATTTATCCATTTTCGTATTGAAGGACCAAAATTATAATGTAATGTTTTATCAATAAAATCCCACGAAACTGTATCAAATGCCTTTTTAAAATCAATGGATAAGGTTAAGACTGGTAATTCATGTTTTTCATTTCATATAATATATCATAAATTAACCTTATATTTTCTCCCAATAATCTCCCAGAAATAAAGCCTTTTTGGTCTTTATGAATTGTTTTGTCCAGTCAAGTCTATTAGCTATTACTGCTGAGGCTAATTTATAAATAACATTTAATATTGAAATTGGTCTCCATTTTACCCCTGGGTATTAAACCTTCCGCCTTGCCGAGGCCCTGGGAGCTCAATTCCCACTGGGAACGTTGCTAGCTTGGTGAGCAGTAATTGTACCATTTGGGAAGAACGAAGGAAATACCACCTGTTTGCCGTGGGAGGCAGCCCGTAAGCCGGAAGAAGGGAGCCTGGATGTTGGGAGTTATTGGTAGGTTGGTTTCTCCTGATGGCTCAATACGCCTCTTTGGCCTGGATCTCGGTGTAAAAGGGTGTCCGTGAGACCCGTCACGGTCAATCGCCTGGTCGCGGCCGAGCCCTAGGAAAAATCTTTTCTTTCTCTTCCTTGTCTTTTGTATCATACTGATAGTCACCGTTTGCTCATAAGTCTTATTTTTCAACCTTTCCAATCCTAAGAAGGCGGCGGCTCAACGGGTCTATCGTGCAGCATTTGCTCGTGCGAGTATATTTTCTGTGTATCTCTAGCACAAGTAAGTAGGAAAGCCACTCCATTTATGTGTTCCCTTGTTGGGCTCCATGGTGGGTTGAGAGTATGGAGGACGAATTTTAATACATCTTCATCATGGGTTATGATAAAAGAAAAGAACTAGACAATGTCCAGACTCAGATATTTCAGATTTTGACGATAGCACTCAACCTCCAACTACCTCAAATGATACACCTACTCAACATTTTCCGCGCTTCATTTTAGTTGAAAGCAAAGACGAGAACAGACAAATTACATCTTTGTCCCCGTTTGTAATACAAAAAGTAATACAAAGTGTAGCTGGGGAACCCGAAAACATAAAAAAAAAAACTACACAGGCCGAATCAGCTGCTCATTGGGGTATTCAAGAAAGCCCATGCCGAGAATCTACTTCGTGCACAGACTTTTCACGAAAGTCCGAGTGTACCCTCATACCTCGCTGAATTCCTCAAAAGGGGTAATTCGTTGCCCCGAATTGAGGAATTGCGGCGAGGATGAGATTCTCGACGACACAAGATCTCAAGGAGTAACTGGTGTAAAAAGTTTAAAAGTAAAACGAAACGGAGATTTAAAAGACACCTTTGTCTTTACATGCAATACACCAGTTTTACTTAAGACAGTCAAAGTTGCATACTTTAGAGTCAACGTAGAAGTCCACATACCAAATCCTTTGAGTTGTCATAACTGTCAAAAATATGGAGGACACCATGAGGATAAGTGTTCCAAAGACACTATCTGTTCAAAATGTGGTCAAACAGCCGAACACCACGGAAGTAGATGTAGAAACGAACTACACTGTATAAATTGTGGTGAAAAAAAACACAGTGCTGACTCTAAAGAATGTCGAATTTGACACAAAGATAAAGAAATCTTACGTATAAAGTTCACCAGAAATATTTCTATCGTCGAAGCGCGGAAACTTGTTGAGGGCTCTGCTCCAATTCCTGGAATTAGTTATGCAAACGTCGCCCAGTCTTCTATGAAAAAGTTTCCGTGGTTGATACTGCCACTGAAACTGATCCAATAACTATTCTTGACTCTGCAGTACAATCAGATACTACAAACACAAACGGCCAAACAGAAGAACTGCAGAAACAAAACGTTAAAACTAACATCACAAACAGAAATCAAACAAAGACACCTATTGAGGAAAATAAACAACAGAAGTTGGCCTTAAAAAGGCCACCGTTGAGAAGATAAAAAAAAAAAAAAAAAAAAAAAAGATTTGAAAAGACAAGCACAGAAAGAAAAACAAGCAAGAAGTCAATCATTACCACCTAGGAAAGTAGGAAAAACCAAACAAAAATAAAATCTAGTCAAGGAACACTAAAACCAATCCCATCAAACAGAGGCCGGGATCGGTGGCGCAGTTGGATGCGCGTCTGCCTGGAGACCAGGAGGTAGCGGGTTCGACCCTCGCCGAGGTCGGCAACATTCTTTCGTGGAGATTGATCATGAAATATTTTCTACGGTGATTCTCTCCCTTCCGCTGATTCAAGAAGGGCAGTTGTCAGTTTCTGGCGAAAGAATGTGCACACTACTGGTTAACCGCTTAGAGGACTAAGCCTGCCCAGTAAATGTGTGGTTAAGTAAACTGACCGCGCTCGACATGACCCCATTGGGTTGACTGGGCCGTAAAACCTCAACAGAAACAAACAAACAAACCCATCAAACAGAGAACGAAAAGGTGCAAATGATGCTATTCAACAGCATAATAATCTACAGATGTTAGATACTGTACATAATCAAGGACTTCGTTTGACAATAGGAGCTTTTTACGTCTTTGTACGTCTCCAGTATCGAGTCTTAATGTGGAAGCAGATGAGCCATCGTTATGGCTACGCAGAGAAAAATTGTCTCTTCAGTATGCCATCAGACTTGCTGCTAACCCTTCTAACCCTGCTTTTGAAGTCAAATTTCCACCACAATTTCAGGAATATTATGAAAGAAAACCCAAAGCGATTAAATCCTTCGGTCTTCGTATAGCACCACTTTTAGAATCTGCTAATATAAACACTAAAAACATACAAAAACACTCTTTTTCTGATATTCCATCCTGGTGCATTACTAAACCAACTATTCTTTTCAGTTTACACAACAAAAAGTCACTTTCTGATTCACATCTCATAAAACAAAACTTCCAAGAATTACAATCGCGACTTTCAGATTATCAACACATCTACACCGATGGCTCAAAGTTGAAGATAAGGTTGGCTGTGCGTATATATCGGGCAGCCACCATGAAAAGGTCCGTCTTCCTGATGGCTCATCTATTTTCACTGCTGAATCCAAGGCTACTGATATGGTTTTGGATTACGTTATGAATAATTCTTTAGATAACAAATTCGTTATTTTCTCGGACTCCCTTTCTGTTTTGAAATCTCTAAACCACACATCTTCAAAAAATCCCAAAATTCAGAACTTGATAGAAAAACATCACGAGTTATCGAAAACTAAGAAAATCTTGTTCATTCTTGGCTCCCCAGCCATGTTGGCATAAAAGGTAACGAAGCTGCCGATGTAAAAGCAAAGGCCGCACTCGATCTAGAAACTTCGAATTTTAAACTTCCATGTACAGATTTTAAACATTTTATCAACAGGTACATCTTATCCAAATGGCAGCTGTCATGGGACAGAGCGACAGTCAATAAACTACATGAAATAAAACCGGTTATTGGTAAAAATACCATTTATCGATCATTAAGGCGAGAAGAAGTGGTTCTTACTCGTCTACGTATAGGTCATACTAGACTCACACATTCTTATCTACTCAAACGAGAAGATCAGCCATTTTGTATCAGCTGTAATGAACCTTTTACGATGAAATACTTTCTGATCGACTGCATTAAATTCTCTAATGTGTGACGTCAATTCTTCCAAACAAATGACCTGAGATACTTATTTGAAAATGTACCGGCTGATAACATACTTGTGTTTTTAAAAAACATCAATCTTTTTAACAAAGTATAACTGCTCTAATTTTTAAATTCGTTCTAGTTTTACATTTTATGCATATATGACTTATCGTTATAACCGTTTCATTACAGAATCATGTTAATTCACCATTTTGACGCAAATGACCCTCATGGGTTGATGCGTCGTTAAACCTGAACTCATCATCAACAGCATAATAGTGATGATACGGAGTTAGGAGAAGCTCCAGATCGCCCACAAACTAAACACAATAGATAGAGATCACACGCGCCAGTAGAAGTAATAACAGATCAAAGTCACCAATTAATTATCCTTAAATTCTGGTCTATCTAACTACTATCCACTCTAAAATGAATTCAAATCACAGAATACTACAATGGAACTGTCGAGGTCTAAGGTCAAACTATAATGAGATCTTATTATTTTTTATCCTTATTGAGTCCATCAGTTTTTTGCTTGCAAGAAACTTTCTTTTGATGATCAATTAAATGTCAAAGATTTCAATACATACAATTACATATATTCAGAAGGCCAGAGGCCGTCTGGCGGGAGCTCAATCTTAGTTCACTCTTCATGTCCTCAACGAGAAATTAAACTTGTTACCAATCTTCGCCGTTGCAGTTTCTGTCACTTTAGATAAAGAGATTACTATTTGTTCTGTGTATATACCTCCGAATTTTTATTTAGAAACCGAACATTTAGACACTTTACTGAAACAATTTCCTTCACCCTATATATTAGTGGTAAAGATAATATTATTGAAGACTTTATAACCAAAACGATCTTTGTCTTATGAATGACAAATCTCACACCTATCTCCATCTTGCTACTGGAAAATTTTCTTCTTTAGATCTTTCCATATGTCACCCATCTCTCCTGCTAGACTTCACTTGGACGGTCAGTGAAGACCAACATGGAAGTGATCACTCCCCTGTTATTATTGAAATTGATTACCAGATGTTTTGCAGGCAGCTGTGCAGAAACATTTTTTTTAGATTTCGTAAAGGACTTCCCTGCTTTCTGTTCAAGGTTGGTGATTGCTTGAAGTAGTTCAGTCGTTTTCAGTTTTGGTTTATTTAATAGTTTTTTCGTTTGTTTTTCTACATCAGGTACATGAATGGTGATAACTTTAGCGAAATCCTTTATTCCTTGTATGACATGTTTTGCAGCACTCAAATCGTCTTGATATATCCTAGCTTTTCTTTTTTTTTCGTCCCCCAGCTAAAGCATATGCCAAATTTAAACCTGTTATTGCAGCCAGAAAAACGACAAACTATTTATGATGTCTTAAAGCTAATCCGAATCTGCGGGCATACCCATAACTCAGCTATGCTGACTCAATGTCAAGGTCACAATTGAAGGTCACCAGTTCGAGCCTTGAATTTTGAGGCCGCTCCATTGCCATTCACACTGCCTTGTTAAATTTGGGTCAAATGTTTGCCTTAGTGAGATGATGTGTAGAACCTATAATTCTATGATGCAGACTCAAGATCAAGGTCACAATTGAAGGTCATTCGTCTCTTTCTTGTTCTCTGCATATCTCCTGAACCTTTTGAAAGCTTTTCATGAAACTTTGGTCAAATATTTGCCTTAGTGAGGCAATGTGAGAACCCTTAACTCAAGCATGCCGACTCAAGGTCAAGGTCACATTTGAAGGCTACCAGTTGGAACCTTGAATTTTGAGACCGCTCCATTGTCATTCTGCGGCGGGGGATATAGCTGTCCTTCAGACTGCCTTTTTTAACGTGGCTTCTTGTATGATAGAGAATCACCATATTACGGCTGTTCTAATCATTCTGTCATAACCAGTTTAGACCAGAAGCAAGCAGTAAATGAAATCTGTAATTAATTAGAGCAAACAAAATAGATAAATGTAAAAATGTAACATCCTCCAAAACAGAAGGTGGATGCGTCCGTTCGCACGCTGAATTAGTTGTGAATTACTTATCATTTACAGTGTTTTGAGCCGCCCAATAGACAGTTAGATTCATTTCTTTCTTGTAGATAACAACGCGTTTTTGTTATTGGTAAAACTGGAGTGGGCCCCAGTTTTGTCTGGTGTCCCGCAAGAACCGTCTAGGTCCATTGTTGTTCTCATTGTACATAAATGACATTGTCACTGACACTGGCATAGAAATAAGACTGTTCGCATATGACCGTGTTTGCTCCGGGGAATTAGAGATGCAGAGGACTAATTGAAACTTCAGAAGGATATACAGTTGAGCCTCAATAGAACACCGATGGCTCATTTATCATGGCTAATTCAAACTCGTTTATTAGTCCCTACGAAATCCTTCCGATAGATCAAGTAAAGAAACGTTTAGGAAAATATTTTCGACCTTCTACACAGTTATGGTATGTTTTTGTTTACGCATTAGAATCCCATCATCGATGCGATTCAAATGAGTATACACAACATACCATTAATGGGAGGAGATCGAAAATATTTCCCTAAATTGTAGCCATTTGCTCCCCGGCCTGCTGGTATGAGTAACTCTCACTGGCTCGAACTATTCATATCTTGAACAAAATTACGTAGTCCCAAGGATATTTGAGCCACTGAGATTCGACTGTAGATACATTAGGATGTTGGGCAGGAAAAGTCGGGAATAAGATGTTCGGCAAAAAATGTCGTATGAAATATAAGCAACATGTGTACTAAAGCAAACAGAACACTTGATTTCCTTAGGCGAAATCTTTATGAGTGACCTCAGGATGTAAAATAGGCGGCGTATAAAGGACTTCTTCGCGCAATCTTGGAATATGGTAGTTGTGTCTGGGACTCCCAGGGAGTGGTCCTTCAGAAGACATTGCCAAAATTCAGAATAGAGCTGCTGATTTGTAACAAGCAGTTACTGCTTTGAAACAGGGAGTATGACTGAAATACTTGAAAAAAATAAGATTGGGGTCTCTCAAGACAAGAAGTAGAGACAGTAGGCTTATACTATTGTACAAAGCTCTAAAAGGTGCCGCCAGTAGATGCTCTTTCCCCAATCAGGCGCTACAGCAATCATCGCTCATTGGCATTGTGCCAACTATGACATTATCCCAGCAGGCACACAACGTTGAAACAACGTCGATTCAACGTCAAAACGCTGAATCAATTTTGAATCGACTTTGTTTCCATATTGTGTGCCCGCTTGGTATTTTACTGGATTGAAAATAATTAATTTACATTGATATTATGGTTGGCCTAACGTTGGGTCGTCACTGGACAGCCAATGGATAACCATCCGCCATTGACACAACTCAATGCCAACGTTCGGCCAACGTTGTTATGCTATCTAGATATCCTGTTAATATAGTACAGATTCTCATAGGGGTTGGTGCCATATTCGCTCAGGAGTCGTTCTCCCAAGTGTTTCTCCCTTCTGTCCTACTTCCGTCACAGACTGTATTGTCAAGGGGGGAGGGGGATGGTTTGGTACTGTATAAAATTTTGGCCATTATCTATCACCATACAAAAATAAGAATTTAATCCATCATAAGATGGGGAAGTTATGAGCTCTTAATAAACTTTGATGCAGATTTCTTCGTATGCCACGGAAAAACGCACAGACATATATACAGAAAGAAGAAACCTGTAGACCCTCAGCATAATGCCTGTGGTATAAATAAACTATGTTCATTGGTGTACCAAAACTTAATGTCTTTATGCAATTCTGTATAGGATTTGGCCATCTTTTTCCCTCAAAAGTTAGTGGGCTGCTTATTAGAGAGGAGGCATTTGTCATAATAAATTTGGAATGTAAAAAACAGTATGGAGGATGTTTTAAGATACATGTATATTTACGCCCAAAATAAGTTCCCATTAATAATGATTCATGAGCAGACTTTATGTAAGTTTAATTCAATGAAATATTCATATTATTTGCACTGTATTTCCTGTTTTCTGTCTTATTTTATTATGCATTGTTAGATACATAAATATCTCTTAACTAAATATATTTCAGTCTGATAGCTAGAAACGGTTTTCAAGTTATAAAGCGGACACGATTTTGTGAGTCCAAGGGTAATGACTAAAAACTATAAATGCAAGAGTTATGGTTCTTGCGCTCTGCACGTCGTCTAATGTTGATTGATACTATATGAAGTTTCGTGAAAATAGCTTGAACGGTTTTCAAGTTATAGAGCGGGCACGAGTGTGACAGACAGATAGACAGGCAGATGTCCAGGGGAAAATATGTCTCCCAACCCTAAAGGGCGTGGGGGGAGAGACATAATAAAATTGACAAGTTCATAAAAAAATAAAAATACCATTAATAGGCTCATGCTTTTAAAACAAGCCAAGTAAAAAGGGCACATTGAGCTCCTGCAAACAAAGCTTTTAATGACAACAGGTATATTAGCTTGGCGAAAGGGACAATACACATGACCATTCTTGTTGCTATGACCAATAAAGTCAATCCACGCAAATAGCGTTTGTACAGTATCTAAGTAACAATTATTTACAGCTGTACTATTCTTGTCACTGTGACATCTGAGTGCTGTGTATCTGTAAAACCAGGACTGGGCTTAAAGCTGTGCATTTTCATACAGTGCAAATCCGATAAGACTCCGCACAACATGGCGTCTAATCAGGGTCTGCACTGATAGGTTCCCGTTCAGAACCATTTCCCCAGCCTGTCTGTCTACCCTGAGATAAAATCAACACACCTGTGCTGACAGTGCTTTGATTACTATCAACATACCTGAAAGTTCCAAAATATACCTGAAAGTTGCAAAACTTCTACTAGTAGTTTCTTCCTACCAAGAATAGCATGACATTGGACTGAGCTTTTTGCTTCTTTATTACTCAACTTCGCAGTCGGAATAGTGGCTGTGTAGCCATCTACATCAAAAAGGTCAAGTGCCTTCGACATCTGAAATGGAAACAAAAATCTATCAGATATATATTCATTGTCATACCAGGCTGACAACCTGATAGTACATTTGAGGCGCAAGGACACGGATAGGTTTAAGAACCCATGCGTACATTTTATTTGCTATTCAGAAATGCAAACAATGCACTACTTGCAGCAGTAAGTACTTAATAAGTGCGTAGACCCCTATGCTTCCTACCAAGTTTTGAGTCAGTTGGCCTTTTGGTTCAGGAGAAGAAGTGAAAAATAGATTTTCAAGATGGTGGCCAGGGCGGCCATCTTGGATTTTCGATGGGAACAGTTTAAGCTATTTTTATTTACAAGTCACCCCGATGCTTCCTACCAAGCTTCGAGTCAACTGGCCTTTCGGTTCAGGAGAAGAAGAGAAAAATATATAGTTTCAAGATGGCCTCTTGGACTTCTGATTGGAACAATTCAAGTTAGCTATTTTATTTTTTTATGTCAGCCCGATGCTTCCTACCGGTTTCAAGGGGCCCAGGAGTGTTTATAGGAGGAGTAGGGTTTTAAAACAATTGTTGACACCGCACAACGATCGATGCACGACGGACATTGAAAGATCACAACAGCTGACCTTGAGCACATTGTGCTCAGATGAGCTAAGAAAAAACAATGTATTTGTCCTGATAATTGCTCCTGTTCCTCGACCAGTATTTTACAATAATATATTCATCTGCAAACTGCTAATGAATTCTGTGCATCTGCAAAAGTTATTAAGCTGAAACCAATATCAACACTAGAAAAAAATAACAAAGCATGAGTCGTCCTTCTTGCATGTGACACTTCTACATGACCTGATATATGTCCTTGCCCGATATTTTTAAATTATTTCAAACAGTATGGGAGTTATGGCCTGCACTGAATTCCGGCTTCAGGAGCCATAAATACATGAGTAAGAAAGTGAGAGTTCTCTCTCTTGCATGTGACATGTTCACAGGTATTTATCTATGATTGATTGTGTTGGGGTTTAACGACACGTCAACCCTTGTGGGTCATTTTGTGTCGTCTCCCAGAGAAAGGGAGAAAAGAGACAGAAGAGATAGCAGAAGAGATGAAAGAGAGGGACAGGGAAGAAAGAGGAACAGGAATGAAAGTGAAGAAACAGAAGAAATAGAAACATCACCTCCCTACCCTTACCTGCTACAAGGATAGCAGGCCTTGCCCAACTGTAAGCCAATATCAGCTGGACGCCCCGGTGACATAAGATACATGACACCTTCGCACCACCCGACCACCCCCGTATTTATCTATGTCTCTACCAAATATTATTAAATATTTCAAGTTATGGCACACACAAAAATTTGGCTTAGAAATTTGTTCAGGGGAGATAACCAAAAGAGGACCAAAGCAAGAGTTGTCTTTCCTGCATGCAATACTCCTACTCGAACTAATATACGTTCCTACCAATTATTATCAAAGTATCTCAAACAGTATGGGAGTTATGGCCAACAGAAGAGTTTGGCTTCAGGGGACATAATACATAATGAAGAAAGTGGGAGTTGTCTCTCTTGGATATGACATGCCTATCTTCGCCTTTACCAATATTATGAAAAGATTTCAAACCATTAAGAATTTATGGAGTGCACAAAAATTTTGCCAAGAAATTTGTTTAGGGGAAATAACTAGAAAAAGAACAAAGCTAGAGTTGTCCTTGTATGAGACACGCCTGCTTGAGCTGATATATGTCCTTGCCAAATAATATCAAATCATCTCAAACAGTATGTGAGTTCTGGCCAGTACAAGTTTTCGGCTTCATTGGAGATAAGTACATAATGAAACTCTCAGTTGCCTTTCTTGCATGTGACAGGCCAGGTCCTCCTCTTCAACTCTAACAAATATTAGCAAACTATCTCTAAGGGTATCTTAGTTATGGAGCACACAATGATGCGTCTATGTACCTAACACAAACAAAAACGGTCGAAAAAGTGCCATCACTCAGCCAAAATTTTGCGGATGGTCAATATCAAACTTGACGTGTATTTTACAATGATTTGCCCTTCTACAAACTTCTGATCAAATAAACGCATCCCTTTCGGACTTATTAAATGTAAAACCAATATCTTGACCCAACAATAAAAACTAAGTCGAGAAAAAAAGGCCATAACTAGCTAAAATTTGGCGGATAATTACCAACATCAACCTTGACCTGTATTTTACAATGATGTAAACTTCTGCAGACTTTGAATGAACGAAAAGTGCAATAACTACATAGACATGCCATGCAGGCGACACAAAAATGAGTCTCAAAGAAAGACATTTTCTGTAAAAAAAAAAATAGGAGTCCCACAATGTAGTGTTCCTAAAATTCTCTGAAAAACAGGAGTCTAAACCCCCAAAATAGGAGTCCAGGAATCCATATCTGGAGTAAATGAGAACCCTGGTGCTACTTTTTAAAATAGAAGTTTTACCCTTTTTATTATTTTATGGCTTGTTTGAAGGAAATAGAAATAAGAATATATAGAGGATATTCAAATGTTTGGAGTGAATATGACTTTTATTTTATCTCGTGAAGTGAAAAAATGTATATTTCAACCGTGCCAATGAAATATACATTTTTTCACTTCACGAGATGAAATAAAAGTTACATCAATTTCGATAGAAGAGATGCAAATCTTGCATTTGCAAGGGGAAGTCTGACACGCAGTTTTGTCCCTTGGGGTGACATATAAGAACCGCATAACAGAGGGAAACCTACTTCCGAAACCGGCACAGTGGCTCAGTGGTAGAGCGTCCGCTTTGTGACCGGAAGGTTGCGGGTTCGATCCCCGGCCGGGTCATACCAAAGACTTTAAAAATGGTACTAGCTGCTCTTTCGCTTGGCGCTCAGCATTAAGAAAGTAGAGCTAGGAATCGGAACTGGTCAGCTCAGTGTCAGTATAATGTGACTGGGTGGAATATCATGTCAAAGTGTCTGGGGCGTGATATTTCAGTGAGGCAGCACTCTAAAAGCGAGCATTGAGCTCCCTGTCACATCCAGACACCGTCGCAATATGACTGAAAGATTGTTGAAAGCGACGTTAAACCCAAATCAAACAAACAAAACCTACTTCCGAAAGAAAATAGTCCCCGAAATATTTCAGCCTAAAGCGTCTTTTTAAGGGATATGAGCAATAAAATCAACTGTATTTAGTTCAATTTAATAAAACAAGAAACATTTTAGGTATTGGACACGAATTTAGTTATTGAACATGCTTCCCTTTGACCATTAATGTAAATAAGAAAAAAAGTATCTGAAAAGATCTTATATTTTTCACTGCTCAGAGGAGTGAAATATGTTTTATATTTTCACTAGTCAAAATTTTATATTTTCACTAGTGAAAATATAACTTTTCACTAGTGAAAATATAACTTTTTCGAAATATGCATTTTATTTCATTAATAATGCTCTATATTTCATTACTTTGTATATGATAAATAAGAATCATGCTAAAAGTGAAGCTTTTCAGGATCTAGTATTGAAAAGTTCAGATTTTAATGCTCCGTGGCTCCTTTACATATTTTTAGATATTTAACATTTCCACAAATATATTTAGTATAAATATTTGGTATCTACGGGGAAAAGTTCAGCGCTAGCTAGATCGCCAAAATTATTATTGTTTATTGTGTGTTCACCTGCGGTATTAATAAGTATGAGAATGCTGAATCTCCAAATATGAAAGCAATCTACTCAAGAATAAAGGTAACATATAACTTTCGCCCATATAACGCCCGCCCGGACATCGCTATTTTAAAGGACTGGTTTTTTTAAACCCTGTCCAAAATGTAAGAGTTAGTTCTCTTCCATGCGACTCCAATTTGGTCCTTATCTATACCTCTATCAAACATTATCAACATACTTAAAACCGTTATTATTATTATTATTTTTTTATAATTTTATTTTCAAAACCATAAGTATTGTACATTCAATAACTAACTACTTCAGGATTGTTATTTCTATCTAGTTATTCGCAGTATAGTAAAGAGGCATGCTTACATAAATGATATATCTAAAAAAACACGTAAACCTCCACATAACACTGTTCGTTATATTTTTTTTTATTATCTAACCAATTTATGGGAGATCCAGAGATGTATACTTTACAATGAAAGTTGGCCATAAATTGCCATTCTTCTATCCAATCTACACACTTCTGTTTAAATATAAAACGGTTGTTTAACTAATTTAGTTCATGTTTTGAACCCTACCAACAGTGTTAAGGAGAGGTCGTAGTGGTTTTACATACCTCTAGAAGGACGAGAAAAGATTAAAACAAAATTACAAGTGTGTCCTTTGATGCAGATCAGATCTGCCTGTTGTGATGTGTCACAGATGCCCCGTCCAAAGTTCTATCAAGATTGTTCAATTCACTAGTTTGTTTTGTTATGTAAAGATCTCGCAAAAATAAAAATGCCGCAGCATATTTAGTTTATTTACTTAACGTATTATATAAGGAACCCATTTTGACAAAAAACTTTGCTAGCTTATTATTCAGATAAGCAATATATTTCTCACTCCAAAATTTGTCTTTTAAAATGACTATAAATATATTTACATCAAGCTCATTGGCAAAGTTAGCTGATGTAAGAATATACAGTTCAAATTGCTGATTTTGCCTTGGTAGGAAAATAAAATACTTTTTTCCTCCAGTATTAATGTTATGTTCGCTACTGGAAGTAGCCACTGCCTAAGATCCTGCCAGAAACGTTTGACTCTATCACAATCCACAAATAAGTGATAGATACAGTATCATGATTACAATATTGATTTTCAGCAACTTTTCCTATGCGATATAAAACAGGTTTTGGTAATGTTGTTTATTTTAAATTGAAAACCTTTCAGTGTTACCTCTTTTAGGTCTTTCAGTGCACGATTTTGATTCACAAAATCATGTTCGTTTAAGACAGCAATTTCTCTTACCCACTTATTTTCTGTACTCTGTACTCGTTTCATTTGCTCTAATAATAATAATGTCATAAAATGTTCTGCATTCCTTCTTATCTTTTATCAAAAATTTGGTGTATAAGCTACAGGTAACATTGAACAAATTTGTTATATGCACATCCCCATTATCTCTAATAATTACTTTCCATTGTTGTGGTATTTTAGTAATAAGCCTTTGATAATCCAGAAATGTTCCAGCCACGCCTTATCTTAACTTGAAACTCCCAAAATTATGAAAATTCCCATTTTGATCAAGCAAATCAGATACTAATCTAATGCTTTTTTCGTACCAGTTTTTAATTAACAAATGTGTTCCTTGTATTAATTTTTTATTATACCATAGAGGAGAGTCTAGAATCTGCCAAACTGTCTCAACATTCACCATATCGCAAAATTCATTCCAATGCTGCAATTGCATTCGCGATGTTTTCAGTTACTCTTATTGAATACCCTGATCCCATATTGAATAAAGTCCCAAACTGAATGTTTGACAATGAATACCAGAGTGAGTTTTTAGAATTTTTAATGACTCTCCTAAACCATAATACTTTTAAAGCTTTTATAAAATATTGAATATGTATCATCCTGAGTCCCCCCTGCATGTATTTTTAATACACTTCTCTTAATCCTATCAGGACCGGAAATCAATGCTAGGAACAAATGCGTGAATTTAGACAGAACTAGTGATTTAATTAGTTATTCTACCAAGCAATGTTAATTTTCTTTTAGACCAATGAGCAACTAAATTTTCTATTTTGTTTAAAACTTCATTCGTGTTTAGGTCCCAACCATCAAACACTTCGCTTGAAACAATCACACCTAATATTTTAAAGGGCCCTTGTGACCAGTCTAAATCATAATTTTCACACATTCGGATATCTGAGTGACGCTGCCCCTATCCATATAGCTTTGGGTTTTTTTTTTCAACATTTATTTTTGGACCCGATATTCTATAAAATTTATTTAAAACAGACAATGTTGTATTTAACGCACTTTCACTACCATCTAGAAAAATTTGAGTGTCATCTTTATATTGGCTTAATTTATATTCCTTATTATTTTTTTAATTCCTTTTATATCCTCACGTTTTATTATCATTCTCCATTTAAAAATAAATTTATCCATTTTCGTATTGAAGGACCAAAATTATAATGTAATGTTTTATCAATAAAATCCCACGAAACTGTATCAAATGCCTTTTTAAAATCAATGGATAAGGTTAAGACTGGTAATTCATGTTTTTCATTTCATATAATATATCATAAATTAACCTTATATTTTCTCCCAATAATCTCCCAGAAATAAAGCCTTTTTGGTCTTTATGAATTGTTTTGTCCAGTCAAGTCTATTAGCTATTACTGCTGAGGCTAATTTATAAATAACATTTAATATTGAAATTGGTCTCCATTTTACCCCTGGGTATTAAACCTTCCGCCTTGCCGAGGCCCTGGGAGCTCAATTCCCACTGGGAACGTTGCTAGCTTGGTGAGCAGTAATTGTACCATTTGGGAAGAACGAAGGAAATACCACCTGTTTGCCGTGGGAGGCAGCCCGTAAGCCGGAAGAAGGGAGCCTGGATGTTGGGAGTTATTGGTAGGTTGGTTTCTCCTGATGGCTCAATACGCCTCTTTGGCCTGGATCTCGGTGTAAAAGGGTGTCCGTGAGACCCGTCACGGTCAATCGCCTGGTCGCGGCCGAGCCCTAGGAAAAATCTTTTCTTTCTCTTCCTTGTCTTTTGTATCATACTGATAGTCACCGTTTGCTCATAAGTCTTATTTTTCAACCTTTCCAATCCTAAGAAGGCGGCGGCTCAACGGGTCTATCGTGCAGCATTTGCTCGTGCGAGTATATTTTCTGTGTATCTCTAGCACAAGTAAGTAGGAAAGCCACTCCATTTATGTGTTCCCTTGTTGGGCTCCATGGTGGGTTGAGAGTATGGAGGACGAATTTTAATACATCTTCATCATGGGTTATGATAAAAGAAAAGAACTAGACAATGTCCAGACTCAGATATTTCAGATTTTGACGATAGCACTCAACCTCCAACTACCTCAAATGATACACCTACTCAACATTTTCCGCGCTTCATTTTAGTTGAAAGCAAAGACGAGAACAGACAAATTACATCTTTGTCCCCGTTTGTAATACAAAAAGTAATACAAAGTGTAGCTGGGGAACCCGAAAACATAAAAAAAAAAACTACACAGGCCGAATCAGCTGCTCATTGGGGTATTCAAGAAAGCCCATGCCGAGAATCTACTTCGTGCACAGACTTTTCACGAAAGTCCGAGTGTACCCTCATACCTCGCTGAATTCCTCAAAAGGGGTAATTCGTTGCCCCGAATTGAGGAATTGCGGCGAGGATGAGATTCTCGACGACACAAGATCTCAAGGAGTAACTGGTGTAAAAAGTTTAAAAGTAAAACGAAACGGAGATTTAAAAGACACCTTTGTCTTTACATGCAATACACCAGTTTTACTTAAGACAGTCAAAGTTGCATACTTTAGAGTCAACGTAGAAGTCCACATACCAAATCCTTTGAGTTGTCATAACTGTCAAAAATATGGAGGACGCCATGAGGATAAGTGTTCCAAAGACACTATCTGTTCAAAATGTGGTCAAACAGCCGAACACCACGGAAGTAGATGTAGAAACGAACTACACTGTATAAATTGTGGTGAAAAAAAACACAGTGCTGACTCTAAAGAATGTCGAATTTGACACAAAGATAAAGAAATCTTACGTATAAAGTTCACCAGAAATATTTCTATCGTCGAAGCGCGAAAACTTGTTGAGGGCTCTGCTCCAATTCCTGGAATTAGTTATGCAAACGTCGCCCAGTCTTCTATGAAAAAGTTTCCGTGGTTGATACTGCCACTGAAACTGATCCAATAACTATTCTTGACTCTGCAGTACAATCAGATACTACAAACACAAACGGCCAAACAGAAGAACTGCAGAAACAAAACGTTAAAACTAACATCACAAACAGAAATCAAACAAAGACACCTATTGAGGAAAATAAACAACAGAAGTTGGCCTTAAAAAGGCCACCGTTGAGAAGATAAAAAAAAAAAAAAAAAAAAAAAAAAGATTTGAAAAGACAAGCACAGAAAGAAAAACAAGCAAGAAGTCAATCATTACCACCTAGGAAAGTAGGAAAAACCAAACAAAAATAAAATCTAGTCAAGGAACACTAAAACCAATCCCATCAAACAGAGGCCGGGATCGGTGGCGCAGTTGGATGCGCGTCTGCCTGGAGACCAGGAGGTAGCGGGTTCGACCCTCGCCGAGGTCGGCAACATTCTTTCGTGGAGATTGATCATGAAATATTTTCTACGGTGATTCTCTCCCTTCCGCTGATTCAAGAAGGGCAGTTGTCAGTTTCTGGCGAAAGAATGTGCACACTACTGGTTAACCGCTTAGAGGACTAAGCCTGCCCAGTAAATGTGTGGTTAAGTAAACTGACGGCGCTCGACATGACCCCATTGGGTTGACTGGGCCGTAAAACCTCAACAGAAACAAACAAACAAACCCATCAAACAGAGAACGAAAAGGTGCAAATGATGCTATTCAACAGCATAATAATCTACAGATGTTAGACACTGTACATAATCAAGGACTTCGTTTGGCATTGGGAGCTTTTTGTACGTCTCCAGTATCGAGTCTTAATGTGGAAGCAGATGAGCCATCGTTATGGCTACGCAGAGAAAAATTGTCTCTTCAGTATGCCATCAGACTTGCTGCTAACCCTTCTAACCCTGCTTTTGAAGTCACATTTCCACCACAATTTCAGGAATATTATGAAAGAAAACCCAAAGCGATTAAATCCTTCGGTCTTCGTATAGCACCACTTTTAGAATCTGCTAATATAAACACTAAAAACATACAAAAACACTCTTTTTCTGATATTCCATCCTGGTGCATTACTAAACCAACTATTCTTTTCAATTTACACAACAAAAAGTCACTTTCTGATTCACATCTCATAAAACAAAACTTCCAAGAATTACAATTGCGACTTTCAGATTATCAACACATCTACACCGATGGCTCAAAGTTGAAGATAAGGTTGGCTGTGCGTATATATCGGGCAGCCACCATGAAAAGGTCCGTCTTCCTGATGGCTCATCTATTTTCACTGCTGAATCCAAGGCTACTGATATGGTTTTGGATTACGTTATGAATAATTCTTTAGATAACAAATTCGTTATTTTCTCGGACTCCCTTTCTGTTTTGAAATCTCTAAACCACACATCTTCAAAAAATCCCAAAATTCAGAACTTGATAGAAAAACATCACGAGTTATCGAAAACTAAGAAAATCTTGTTCATTCTTGGCTCCCCAGCCATGTTGGCATAAAAGGTAACGAAGCTGCCGATGTAAAAGCAAAGGCCGCACTCGATCTAGAAATTTCGAATTTTAAACTTCCATGTACAGATTTTAAACATTTTATCAACAGGTACATCTTATCCAAATGGCAGCTGTCATGGGACAGAGCGACAGTCAATAAACTACATGAAATAAAACCGGTTATTGGTAAAAATACCATTTATCGATCATTAAGGCGAGAAGAAGTGGTTCTTACTCGTCTACGTATAGGTCATACTAGACTCACACATTCTTATCTACTCAAACGAGAAGATCAGCCATTTTGTATCAGCTGTAATGAACCTTTTACGATGAAATACTTTCTGATCGACTGCATTAAATTCTCTAATGTGTGACGTCAATTCTTCCAAACAAATGACCTGAGATACTTATTTGAAAATGTACCGGCTGATAACATACTTGTGTTTTTAAAAAACATCAATCTTTTTAACAAAGTATAACTGCTCTAATTTTTAAATTCGTTCTAGTTTTACATTTTATGCATATATGACTTATCGTTATAACCGTTTCATTACAGAATCATGTTAATTCACCATTTTGACGCAAATGACCCTCATGGGTTGATGCGTCGTTAAACCTGAACTCATCATCAACAGCATAATAGTGATGATACGGAGTTAGGAGAAGCTCCAGATCGCCCACAAACTAAACACAATAGATAGAGATCACACGCGCCAGTAGAAGTAATAACAGATCAAAGTCACCAATTAATTATCCTTAAATTCTGGTCTATCTAACTACTATCCACTCTAAAATGAATTCAAATCACAGAATACTACAATGGAACTGTCGAGGTTTAAGGTCAAACTATAATGAGATCTTATTATTTTTTATCCTTATTGAGTCCATCAGTTTTTTGCTTGCAAGAAACTTTCTTTTGATGATCAATTAAATGTCAAAGATTTCAATACATACAATTACATATATTCAGAAGGCCAGAGGCCGTCTGGTGGGAGCTCAATCTTAGTTCACTCTTCATGTCCTCAACGAGAAATTAAACTTGTTACCAATCTTCGCCGTTGCAGTTTCTGTCACTTTAGATAAAGAGATTACTATTTGTTCTGTGTATATACCTCCGAATTTTTATTTAGAAACCGAACATTTAGACACTTTACTGAAACAATTTCCTTCACCCTATATATTAGTTGGTGACTTTAATGGTCACAATATCCTTTGGGGATGTAAAGATAACAATACTAAAGATAATATTATTGAAGACTTTATAACCAAAACGATCTTTGTCTTATGAATGACAAATCTCACACCTATCTCCATCTTGCTACTGGAAAATTTTCTTCTTTAGATCTTTCCATATGTCACCCATCTCTCCTGCTAGACTTCACTTGGACGGTCAGTGAAGACCAACATGGAAGTGATCACTTCCCTGTTATTATTGAAATTGATTACCAGATGTTTTGCAGGCAGCTGTGCAGAAACATTTTTTTTAGATTTCGTAAAGGACTTCCCTGCGGACAAGCAAAGCTGAGACAACAATCAGATTCTTAGTCTAGACAAGGACGTTGATGCGACGTTGTGTTAAACAGTTTACACAGAAGTAAATTTACAAACGTTTGTCGTAACGTATGCACAATATATATATATATATATATATATATATATATATATATATATATATATATATATGCTGCAAATGTCGCAGGAATCGGTAGGGTAGTTAAATTCTAATATTGGAAGCAGTTTTTCAACAATTTGTACTTGTTAAAAATTTCTAAATTTTACATGACATTTTCATGAAACATCAGCAATTAAAATCAGCAAAGAACTATAACAAACAAATTATTTTTAAGGTAAAAAGAAATCAAAATAATCACTTTACAATGAGAATCGCATGACTAATTTTTAGCCGTAAATTAAATTAAAGGGTTATTTGAGTTATATCGAAAGGATAGCAACAAGGTTCTTAGATAATATATAGTGTCCCGACTCAAAAGTAAATTTATAGTAAGCATTTTAACATTTATAATATAATATGTTCTTCTGTCGCTGTAACAAAAAAAAAAAAAAAAAAAAAAAAAAAAAAAAAAACAAGTTTAATTCGTTTCGTCTGGTTTTTATAACGTATATTTTGTATAACCCGGAACCGGAGGAATGGACCAAATGGAACGGACCGGCATCCTCTTCGATCAGTCCAGTTCTGTTCAGCTGTCATTCCGCTCTCGGTTGCGTTCCGGTCATTCTGCGTTCATCGGTCGTTCAGGTGGTTAAGTTAACCTTCGACTGTACTGTATTTACTGTGAATAATATGAAAGGGAAATTTATTCCTATTACTTTCCTGTTAATTTAACAATTGAATGATTCATAAAAAAAAAATAAAAAAAAAAAAAAAAAAACAATAAACGTATTTAACAATATATACGAGGGGTACTACTATTCGAAAAGATTTGCTTATTTTGACCAAGAACGTTTAAAATGTAAGTAATAAATTTCTTTGACCAGAAATGCATAATTTCGGTCGATTAATTCACTTTCGGAATGCGTCACGGTACGCTGGTTTAGGTATACTGGTAAAGTCTTGTATACGGCAGATCCAAACGCCTGTCTAGATCGATATCTCCGTCCAGCGAGGAAGTTTTCAATTTCGGAAATAGGAAGGAGTCACAAGGGGCTAGGTCTGGTGAATAAGGCGGGTGTGGTAAAACTATTTGTTACCTTCTCTTTTTTGCAGATGTATAGGCTAGGGCATTATCATGTAGAAGTCGGACTGGGCGCCATTTCTGATAGTATTTTTTTTTTTTTTTTCAGTTTCTTCAATACCACGTCTTTGTAGTAGGGCGGGCCTCGGTGGCTCAATTGGATGTTTCGTCCGACTAGAGACCAGGAGGTCGCGGGTTCAACCCCCGCCGAGATCGGTAATATTCTTTCGCGGAGATTGATCATGAAATATTTTCTACGGTCATTCTCTCCCTTCCGCTGATTCAAGAAGGGCAGTTGTCAGTTTCTGGCGAAAGAATGTGCACAATACCGGTTAACCGCTTAGAGGACTAAGCCTGCCCAGTAAACGTTTGATTAGGTAAACTGACCGCGCTCGACATGACCCCATTGGGTTGACTGGGCTGTAAAACCTCAACACAAACATAAAACGTCTTTGTAGTATTTTCCAGTAACGCTTTTGCCCTTTTTTCACTGGCAGCTATATTGCGGCTCTTTAAGCAGAGAAGATTTGCATTTAATGTGGTATTTAGCTGTTTTGGTGGCCAGTATTTTACTGCTTTCTTTCTAACAGATTCAAAATACAATTGACTCTCGTTATCTCGACCTCGCTTATCTCGAATAACCCCTTATCTCGAAGTAAAAATCTGGTCCCTGCTTTAACATGAAAATCTAACAACAGGTAGAAAATATTGTGGAAGAGAGGAGCAATTGCTCCTAAAGAGCAATTTCTCCTCTTTACCACAATATTTTCAATATCATCAATGATTTCTAACTTCAAGAGTCCAATTACATATATATTTGTTAAATGTGGTTATTTCAATTATTTTTTCCTCAATTCTGCAAATCTGATATGTCGAGGTACGGATATCTCGAAGTATTTTAGAGAGTCCGAGAGGAATTCGAAATAACGAGAGTCGACTGTAATGAACCCAAGTTTCATCGCCAGTGACTACATTTGAGCAAATGTTTGGCTGTTTTTACTCTCTGTTTCTTTTCACCATCAGTCAACAGATCAGGCACCCACCTGGCAGAAATCTTCCTAACATTCGAGATATTTTTTTTATTTTAGATTGTAATGACCTCTTGATAGATGCCAGTCATTCGTCTATATCACTTAATGTATACCTGGCATCTCTTTTAACGATTACTTTTACTTTTGATACATTCGCTACAAGATGCAGACTTTGTCCCTCCTGATTTGGGTGCATTTTCGACTGACTGTAACCCAGAATCAAATTTATTTTTACATCTGCGGACCGCGTCATAAGACACATTAGTAGATCCGTAAACAACAGAAGTTTCAGCAAATACTTTTTTCAAAGAACAATCTATCTTAGAGAGAGCTTTTATGTAAGTCCGTATTTCCTCTTTTTTGGCAACACTTTTGCCAACCAATTTTACTACAGTAATCAACGACTGCTTGTATGCAAATAGCAAATTATCTAAATCCCAGTTAGACTCATATGCACATATACACATCATTGTGTAGGTATTGAATTGTGCTATACAGGAATGTATTGATTTGTTTCAAGTTTCACGTAGATGTCGAACAACGACACAACAGGAATTATTTTTAACGCCCCCCCCCCCCCCCCCCCACCCACACACTCCCCCCCCCCCACACACACACACACAATCCCTCGCAGAGGTATGATTGGAGCTTAGCTTAGTTCTCTGCATGTAAAAGAGGTAATCAGGTGTCATCTTGTACAAACCAACATTTATTGCGATTCGACTCGAACAGAATATCATTTGCTCGTAACAGTTTCTAAAGACTATATATATTTGCACTGGAACCGTGATGACCAAGAAACTGCATGGTCACTGCTGCTCGCAATGAACCTACACACTACGTGGATATAAGTTTCTTTCTCCTGCGTAAATAGACAATCTTTATAAGACGTTGCGGTGTACGCGTAACGTTAAAACGTAGTTATAACGTTAGTTGCCAAGGAGTTGTTCGAGAGCCGTCGCCATTTTAATATCGTTCGGGCGAAATTATTGTGCGGGGACTTATTAAAGAAGAATTGTGTAACTCACTATCGGAGTTTTAGTTTTATATTGTTGCCAATCCATAATCGGGATAAAACATAGCAACAAAACGACTTCAAGGAGACATGCGAACAGCGACAGCTCAGACCAGTACTAGTATCTGGTCAAAACCCCTCTGCTCGCAGTGAATTTACACGTATGATGCATGTACGTGCTGAGAGCGAGGCCCCAAGCTAGCGTGCAACAAACAGCACTATTCATTCACACCAGATGAGACAATTCGGGATTTAACCCTGGGATAGAAATTCTTATCCTACCAGGTTA
Source organism: Anodontia alba (assembly GCA_964016985.1). NCBI lineage: Eukaryota > Metazoa > Mollusca > Bivalvia > Lucinida > Lucinidae > Anodontia > Anodontia alba. The sequence goes on from OZ024835.1 coordinate 27,029,261, forward strand.
AGATAAAAATCGAGAATCCTCACGTGTTTGATATGCACTGGTTGTTATGGACGTACTGTGACGTACGCCATCGTTAAGGTTTGTGTCACTTAACGTAATGACGTCATTAAACGCCAGATTAACGTCATCACAATATTGCGGGCGTCAGCAACTGAAGTGTCTGCATTATTAAAAAATCTGCGTCCAAAAATGAAAGGAATGCAAGAAAAAGAATCTACCGTGGGTGTGAGGGGTAGGTAGAAAATCCGTCACTCGTGATCACAGTTTGGCATCACTCAGCAAGCCCCGTGATGCCAGACAGTTATCCTGGGAACAGATTTGTCTATCTACCCCTCACACTAACGAGAAATCCTTACTTTCCTGCTCAATTTGCCGTGATGTACAGACTATCCTGGGTCTTCACTGTTTTCATATGCCCCGAAATCACATTCTCTTAGTGTCACTTAAAGTTGTTTTTGACACGCATTTCAGTCACATTTAAAAGCTAATATTTGTTTTAATTTTCCTCAAACCGAAAGTATATAAGTTCAGTCACATTTGAAAGCTAATACTTGTTTTAATTTTCCTGAAACCGAAACTGAATTTACTTCCTACCCAGTGAGCATTCTACGTAGATCTATATCGGGTCGTCATCGGCCCGTCAGGGTAGCTGACGGGCCGATGACGGCCCGATGTAGATTTACGTAGAATGCTAACTGGTTATTAAACTTTAACAAAGAAGTAGATCATTAAAACACAACTTCACCCAGCATCATGTATATTTGAATATCTCTCTCTCTCTCTCTCTCTCTCTCTCTAAGTCATAGGTGAAACTTTCTGAAGAGTCCACGTTTTCAGGGCCAGACTAGCTAGTTTCCGCCAAATGGACCAATTAGATAAAACTTCAAAGTTTTAATGTGCTGAGGTTTTGTACTGGTAGACAACAAGACAAAGAAATAGAACAAGCTACCTCTTTAAAATCCATCAATGGAAAATTCAAAACGATTCAGTAGCGAGAGAATCCCTGTGCGATGCAGTGATATGCTTAATGCTGAACCATTGCACCTAATTTAAACTTGATCTTGGAGAAATCCCGATAAAATAAAATCGAGAAAAGTCTGTCATTCAATTGGTTTTCAGCTGATACAGTTCTGAATACTGTTTTGAGAACCAGACTTGAACTATAGCAATGGGCAGAATAATTGGCAGATATTAAGTCGCCTGTTCGTCATTTTTTATCCGCTGCCATTGCTGGCGTCCGTTTGTCTGAAATGTTCTGTTTGGCATTCCATATATTGACACCTCATCTAGAAGAATATACTTCTGCATTGTAAATACATTCATTGAATCAAGGGTATTACCACCTTGAACTATTTTCAAAGATTTAGTATAACCTACAATCACACTTTCAACACCGAACACCGATGGCTCGTTAACCGCAGCTGACTGGAACTCCTTACGTAAACATGCCTGTTCAAATACGTATATAGAAAATTTCACCTCCAAAAACTAAAAATTTTCGGATAAAAAACTCTGATATTTTTTCATATATCTGCACAAAACAAAGATTGTGGATCCTCGTTAGAACCGCCCCGGGTTCTAAAAAGTGGGGTTTAAGGGAGTCAAAACTATATAGGCGTGTTTTCGTGATGGGAACTAGTTGTTTAATCCCCAGTAAATTTTACCGATAGCTCAAGAAATATACTTGATATTTTCAAGTTTTTTGTTGTTTTTTTTTTTGTTTGTTTGTTTTTATACCCCGTCACAAAATAGTGGCGGGGTATTATTTCACGTTGGACGTCTGTGTGTCCGTCCGTCCGGCAGTCAGTCGTACGTCCGTCCGTCCGTCCGTTTTTCGTTTCCGGATGATAACGAGTAAACATCGATGGATTTTCGCCGAACTTGGTATGTGCATTGATATTGTGGATATCTGGTTTGGGATTGCTAATGGGCAAATTTCGTCAATTTTTTTACGGAGTTATCTATCCGAAACACGCCCATATTTTCGTTTCTGGACGATAACTTGAGTAAATAACAAGGGATTTTAACCAAACTTGCTATATACATTGACATTAAGGAGATCTGGTTTAGAATTGCTAGTGGGCAAATTTCGGCATTTTTTTACGGTGTTGTCTGCCCGAGACACGCCCATATTTTCGTTTCCGGCTGATAACTTGAGTAATTAACAAGGAATTTTAACCAAACTTGCTATATGCATTGACATTAATGAGATCTGGGTTGGAATTGCTAATGGGCAAATTTCGTCAAATTTTACGGAATCATCTGCCCGAGACACGCCCATATTTTCGTTTCCGGACGATAACTTGAGTAAATAACAAGGGATTTTAACCAAACTTGCTATATGCATTGACATTAATGAGATCTGGGTTGGAATTGCTAATGGGCAAATTTCGTCAAATTTTTACGGAGTTATCTGCACGAGACACGCCCATATTTTCGTTTCCGGACGATAACTTGAGTAAATAACAAGGGATTTTAACCAAACTTGCTATATGCATTGACATTAATGAGATCTGGTTTGGAATTGCTAATTGGCAAATTTCGTCAAATTTTTACGGAGTTATCTGCCCGAGACACGCCCATAATTTCGTTTCCGCGCGATAACTTGAGTAAATAACAAAGCCTTTTAACCAAACTTGCTATATGCATTGATAGCATCAAGATCTGGTTTAAGATTGTTATCTGTCCCTCCGTCATTTTCTTTCCAGATATTTTCGCAACGATACTTTTAATACATAAACAAATAATTGCTGTGGCGGGGTATTATGCTTGCGGTGTCTTTTAATTTTATTTTATCGTGAAAAATATATATTGTGCGTACCCATTAGAATCACCCCATTAAGGCAGATTTAACGTGTACATATAACGTATCATTATTTTATAGAAGTGCGGAAAGACCACTAACTTGTCCTTGTTTGCCTCCTGACCCGGTGCTATGATAAGTCGAACCTCGTTATCTCGAACTCGCTTATTTCGAATTACTGCTTATCTCAAAGTGAAAATCTGATCCCTGTTTTAACATGAAACTATGACAACATGTGACAAAAGCATGTGGAAAAGAGGAGAAATTGCTCTTTCTCCTCTTTTCCACAATATTTTCAGTATATCTCTATTTTTAAGTCAAATTACATATTCATTTGTGAAATGTGCTTGTTTGATTTATCTTTTTTCCTCAATTCTGCAAATCTGATATGTCGAGATACTGATATCTCGAAGTATTTCTGAGAGTCCTTTGGACTTCGGGATAACGAGAGTCGACTGTACATGTAAATTCTTAGTGGCTCGAACTAAACATTTCTAGAAAAAGTTTCCATGGTACGAAAAAGTGTACGAGCTATTGAAGTTCGACTATATTTTCTTATTCAGTATACAATCTTTTATAATAGAATGTTATATCACTAAAAGATAAATTACAGTGTCTTTTCTCTGTTTAAGGATTTGTACAATACAGACAGAATTTACCTATAGTCTGCTGAGCTGAACTCGCATAGCTGCAATCGCAGAAATGGCGACTGAAAATAATGATGTTGCTTACGGGTCTGACGAAACGTATGAACACACCTGTGACATTTGCATGGAAAACCAAACAAGTGTTGAAGCCAAAGTGTTTTGTAAGGTGTGTCGACAGTACCTGTGCAATGCCTGCCACAGATCGCACAGCAGGATACAAACAACTAGAGACCATGGTATATTAACAGGAAGCGATCTTCCCGACTCTCGCGAAGTACAGTTTGACGAACCCAATTCGGACAGAGAATCCGACGACGAATTGCCTACATATACGCAAGGAAATGAAGCTCCTACACCAGAATATGACCACTCTATCCGTCAAGGTATAAACCAGGAAGAATTTGATTGTGGTTCATCCCAAGTTTCTTCCATAGAGATTTTGCGAAGTGGTCATTTCCTTTTATGCAGCCATGTGCCTCCAAAGATTGTGTTATTTAACCCCCATTACAAAGCAAGCTTCCGAGTAGACCTGTCATCTCTGCCTTGTAGTATGGCGATGTTGAGTTCTTTGGATGCTGTAGTGTCTTTGCCAAAGGAGTCCTGTCTGCAGTATGTACAAATCGAAAACCTACAATCACTGAAGTTGGCAGAGAAGATGCAAACAAAAATCATGTTTCGAAAGCTTCTAAAATTTAAACAAGATATGATAGCTCTGTCAGAGGACAGCAAAGCCTATTACTTTTGTGTAATCGACAAAGAAGGACATGTGAAGCGCCATATTAGGCAGGAGCCGAAGGGAAGCGGAATGCTTAAGCTCGTGTATTTTATGGCATTAAGTCCGGACAGTAACGCCATCTATGTGACAGATTTTTACAATGGTTGCTACGGGATAACACTGAGCGGGGACGTTATATTTAAGTATAGGAGTAAAAGCATGAAAGATTACGTTGGCGTAGCGACAGACCTTGAAGGATTTATCTATTTGTCAGGTCCGGGCACAGGAAACATAGAAATGATAAACACCAAAGGAAAGAAATTGAAAGACTTCAATATGATCAAACAGTTCAAGTCTGGCCTTATGGCCTACGATGCAGCACATATGAAGTTATTTGCTAAAGAATTCTTGGGAAGCAGGGTGTCTGTATTCACATTGTCAGAGTCCTAAGCTAGAATGTTTTATTGTATCTCTGTGTATAACATATGCCTCAGAAATTATAGAACATCTACATGTTCACCTAGGCTTGCGAATAATTCGCCCTGGACCGATGCTCAGCTTACTTGGCGCTTTAAGTAGATGGATCCAGAGCAAAACATTGGCGATATTTTGGCACTTCTAACCATCACGAAAACATGCTTATATAATTTTGACCCCCCTTAAACCCCACTTTTATATAGTAAAACTGGGCTTTAGAGGGGTATACATTATTTTTCTTATTTCTGCTCCAAAACATAGATTGTGGGTACTCGTTAGAACCGCCTCGGCGAGGCGAGGCGGTTCTAACGAGTACCCGCAATCTATGTTTTTAGCAGAAATATAAAAATATCAGATTTTTTTATATGAAAATTTTCATTTTTGGTGGTAAAATTTTCAGTATATTTGAATAGGCATGTTTTCGTAATGACACAGTCGCGGACTGCATTCTGTAAAGCATAGCACTTATATACGAACTTACATAAGGAACCTTTACTCATAATAGCTCATCAGGAATTAGATATCAGACCGCAAATTTGTTGATGATAACACAAATACCACAAGATCTGTTGATACGTTGAAGTCGCTCCATATCAGAAAAATTCTACATCTAGATGCAGTGAACTCTCGTAAAAAACAACGTCATTTGTTCCCAAAGATGTTGGCAGTAAAATGAATTTGCTTTTGTAAAGAATCGTTAATTATAAAGAATCGTTAATGAGCAGAATCATATGTAAGAAAGGTTTTTTTTTTTTTTTTTTTTTTTTTTTTTTTTTTTGTTATTCTTATTCTTATTTCCTGTTTACTCATTAAACATATTTTGGATAGAATGTTAGAATTGTCTCAGTGATGCGAGCCTTACAAATACTCAAAGCGTATATTTTTTTCGGTGTTGAATGCAGTGTTCTAGCGGAATTAGAAATTATGCATGACGTTTGTATTGAAATTTATGCCTAGTTTCCCATTACTGCATAAAAAGCAGTGTCGCACGTTATTAACAGCCGTACATTAACCGGCGAAAAGCCATGTATTAACAAGGCAGTTCATGCGCGGTTAATGCAGGGCTACGCAACTTTCAATATGAGCATACCGGGGCCACAGATTAGCTGCAGTTATGAGATGTGTACTGCCCGGCCATAGAACGAGCATAGTCCGTGGAAATTACGTTCGAGAGACATCGGTGAAAAGGCGAAACAAAATAGTGCAAGAAATAATGCATAATGTAGCAAATGTTTTCAGTTTTTATGCAATAATAGCGATCGAACATGATTTTTCAATACATTAACATTTGCCCGATCCCTTGGGAGGTGTTGAAAACCGCGGCCTTCGGCCTCGGTTTTCAACACCTCCCACGGGACCTGGCGAATGTTAATGCATGAAAAACCATGTTTGATCCCTATATAAAAGGGTCATTTTGCAAACAGTGTAGACCCAGATCAGACGCCGCAAAACGCGGCGTTATCAGGGTCTACACTGTTTGCATTAGGCGGAGGAGTTTCTATAAAACACAGTTAAAATAAAAGTTAATCAGACACCAGTATTGTGCACATTCTTTCGCCAGAAAATGACAACTGCCCTTCTTGGGAGGGGAGAGGATGAGCATAGAAAACATTTCATGATCAAATCTCCACGAAAGAATGTTGCCGACCCGGCGGAGATCGAACCCGCAACCTCCTGATCACCAGTCGGACGAGCATCTAACTGAGCCACCGAGGCCCCTCAAAAACATAGTCATAATAAAAAGAAATCAGATACCCCGCTATTGGAAATAGACCGGTCCGAAGAATTGCGACAGAAGAGTCCACTCGATGTAAATAGGTGAGTACATGTATAGAGCTCTAGAAAAGAGGGTATCCGAGAATTTTATTCTGCCGGCTTCGGTGGCTCTGTCAGATGCGCGCCCGACCAGTGATCAGGTTCGGTCCGGCAACATTTTTCGGCGGTTGATCATGAATATTTTCTACGATCATTCTCTCCCTTCCGCTGATTCAAGAAGGGCAGTTGTTTGTCAGTTCCAGGCAAAAAAAATGTGCACAAATACCCCACCTAGCATTCTACATAAATCTATAGATATAGATTTACGTAGAATGCTGACTGGGACTGGTTAACCGCGTAGAGGAATAAACCTGCCCAGAAAAAAAGTGGTTAGGTAAACTGACCGGCTCGATATGACCCTGATGGGTTGAGTGAGCCGTAAAACCTCCACTAAAAAAAACAAAGAAGTTTTTCTATGCTGTCTCAAGTGTTAATTGTGTACTATATAGTAAGGACTGTGACCTGTGGTGTAATGAAAGGCTGATTGGGAAATATGAACTTTGAAATGGCTCTTCCCGGTCTCATATGTACTTAATAACATATACTTAATAACATATGTACATAGTTATTAATAGCCTATGTATTTAAAACATGTACCTAATAACATTTTAAGAAAGTGTAAAGTGGAAATGGTAAAGTACATGTACAAACGGTGATTTGCAAAGGAATAAATGTGACTTATTAAATGTGCACTATGAATTGTTAAGTATGCACTATGAATTGTGAAGTATGCGCTATCCGGTATTAATTATCATGGTTGAACTGTAAAACATGACTTAAGAACTGTGAACTTAAAAGTATGAACTGTGAGATGTAACTAACGAATCGTCTGTGAAATGCCACATCCCGTTTTCGCATGTATTTCAAAATTAATAGCATTTCAAACAAGTTTGAGGTTTGAAAGATGAAGTATGTGTCTCCAATCCTATATGTACCGAGTCATGGTAAAAGTGCCTCCGAGCATGCGCAAAATGTGCGGTCTCACATCATCCTGTGCGTGCACAAAATATCACTAGGGCCTTTGCTGTCCGTTCATACATGTTAGCGGACAGTGCAGGGCCTCATCAGACTGCGCTGATGCGCAGGCTGATCTGGGACTTGGCTGTCCAAAAATGGCCAAAGACCTTTTTTAGTATGTACATGTTACTTGTACAGAGTAAATTTACTGGGCCCAGTTGTTCAAAGCGTCATTAGTTTAACGAGCTCGTTAAGGGTCATTTCGTTAACTGTTTTAGCGGATTCAATACACAATATTTTGATATTTGTTACTGAAAACTTTGCACTGGAAAAGCTACTCACATTTTTCAGCAAAAAATTTCAGCATATTTGCGCGACATCGTTAGTTTTGAACAACTGGGCCCAGGTCTTCAAGTGGTTCTTTTGATTAACTGATCATCAGCAATTAACTCTTGCCATGCTGAATTAATTAAGATGTCATGCCCACTTCTAATTGTCAGCCAGTCATATTCCTTGATCCATACTGTTGACATAAATTCATAAACTGAATGACATATATCCATATACAGAATGGCAAACAGTGCAGATCCAGATCAGCTGGCCTCAAAAGAAGCCAACTGATCTGAATCTGCACTGTTTGCAAAGACAGGACATACCCAGGTTCAGTAGAACAAGGGTTAACAAAGCAATCTAGCAATTATTTCTGTGTTTATTTGTTTTCTTTTCTTTTTTTCCAAGTTTGCAAATCATTTTATTACCATACATAGCAACAGATAAGACACTTTTTTCATCTGAAAAATGCTGATATCTTTCTTATTTCTGCACGAAAATGTTGTGGGTACTCATTAGAAGCGCCCCGTCGAGACGCTTCTAATGGGTACCCACAACATATGTTTTCATGCAGAAATAAGAAAAATAATATGTGGATACTCCCTCTTATCTGTAGTTATGCCGTATTTATCCAAAGTATTCGGACACATTATCTTCTTACCATACTTGTCCTAAAAATTGATCAATTCCATTGCACTACCTGTTAATGTCTCTAAAACGCAACTGGACAAGTTTCAAACCGCGAAACGTGTAGACCCTGATCAGACGCCTTCGAAAGCGGTGTCTAATCACGGTCTAAACTTTTCGCTCAGGCATATCTTGCCGATTAAGGATAAATACTGTATCCAATGCTGTCTTCTTGACAGAAATTCAAAGCGGCCGAGTGGTTAGCGCGCCCGTCTTTGGATCATGACATTACTGAACATGCCTATTTCAAGTATACTGAAAATTTTACCACAAAAAAAAAAAAAAAAAAATGAAAATTTTCAGACAAAAATTTCTGATATTTTTCATGTTTCTGCTCAAAACATAGATTGTGGGTACTCGTTAGAACCGCCTCAACGAGGCGGTTCTAACGAGTACCCACAATCTATGTTTTCAGCAGAAATAAGAAAAAACAATGTGAACCCCAGTTTTACTATATAAAAGTGTGGTTAATGGGGTCAAAATTATATAGGCATGTTTTCGTGATGAAGTCCCCATGAATATACGGCGCTTCACTGCACAAAGCCTTTTAATTTCACTCTTCCAGTGTCTCGATATGACTTAAATAATTTTGAAAGGGACGTAAAACTCCAAATCATCGACATCATCATAACTGAAATCGCGGATGCGTATGCGCGCGCGTGTCCCTGTGTACGGTCTCTTGTTTGCACCAAGACCATATGGTCTAGGTGCAAACAAGAGACCGTACACATACCATATGGTCTAGAAAAAAATGCTAGCGTTATCAATTTTCTCCTATACATGCATAATATTAACATTATCTCTCTCTGGGCTAATTCAGCGGACGACAAATGGATGACATTTTACCAGAGAACAGGATTTGACATTTCATGCAAATTGTTTTATTCAATGTCAAAACCTGTTCAGGGGAAAATATTTCAATATGTAGTCTGCTGAAATTTTTTACCCTGCATGCTAAATGTTAACATAAATATACTACAAGAAATATCAAGCACTGCATTTATTTGAATGCATTTAGACAAATAGTATAAGTTTATAGTTAACTCCCCTAACAGTATTTGGTGATAGAAATCTTGAGATAGTGACAACTCCAATACCCTTTAAGATATATTAACGGTTCTTGGTAAGATTGTACACAAGTTTGAGAAATCATTTCGCGTACAAGAACCACAACTCTACGTGTCACGGTTTTTAGTTATCTCCGCTTACAAACTTGGTAATAGAAGCCTTGTGATCGTGAAAACTCCCTATCAGATATATTGATGATACTTGGAAAGATACTTGGAAGGTTTACACACGATGCTGAAAAGGCACGTCGCGTAGGGTGCCTTGGTTTTAGAGCTGTTCATCACGAAAACATGCCTATATAATTTTGACCCCCTTAAACCCCACTTTTAGATAGTAAAACTGGGGTTTACAGGGGTATACATTATTTTTCTTATTTCTGCTAAAAAACATAGATTGTGGGTACTCGTTAGAACCGCCTCGTCGAGGCGGTTCGAGGCGGTTCTAACGAGTACCCACAATTCATGTATTGAGCAGAAATATGAAAAATATCGGAATTTTTCATCTGAAAATTTTCATTTTTTTTGGGTGGTAAAATTTTCATTACACTTGAATAGGCATGTTTTCGTAATGTTTTGACAGTTTTGGGGAGATAGAACCCTTGTGATCACTACAACTCAAGCACCCTATCAGATAATCAATGATACTCCGTAAGATTGTACACGAGTTACAGAAGGCGTGTTGTTACTTGTTACGTGTCACACGTACAAGAACCACAACTCTTTATGCTGTGTGTTTTTAGATACTCGCGTATCTTCCCCGACAGTATTTTGTAATAGAAACGTTGTGTTCACCGTAGCTCCAATACCCTTTGGAATATATTGATTATACTTGGCAGGTTAGTGTACGAGGTTGAAAATGCATGTTACTTACAAGAGTCACAAGTCTGGTGCCACGTTTTAGTTATCTCCTCTGACATTATCTGGTAATAGAAATTACCTTGTGATCGCCGAAAGCCCTACACCCTTTGAGACACATTAATAATACATGATACAGTGCTCGGATGATAATTTGACAGTGACGTCACGGCAGCTACCACTCTACATGGGTAAAGCAGGTTTTGCATAAATTAACGGGAACACGTTACAAATACTTTTGTGTAGTGTATAGAGGATCTTACATGAGTGGTCATTTCAAATGAAATTTATGAAACGAGCCTTCGGCGAGTTTCCTATATTTCATATGAAATGACCACGAATGTAAGATTCTATTTATCATATGACCATTTTAAATTGGATTTAATTGCCTTTAAAGTTGACAATTGTTCAACAGAAAATGCATGGTTGACATGGACATTGTCATGGCGTTACTTGTTCCCGCCAAAGTATTATATAATGTGTGGTCATACGATTTTTATGACATGACGTTATCCACTGAGTAATAACGACGTCATATGATAAACAATTTTATTGCTATTTTGTTGTGTCCTAGTTTAGTATGTTGCAAAAGCACAATTGGTAGAGCGGAGCCCTGTGAACGAACGGTTAGATGATTGTTTAGTACACGAGTCCTAACAGTACCTTTGTTTTTTGTTTTTTTTTTTTTTTTTTTTTTTGTGGGGGGGGGGGGCGGGGGGGGGGGTGGTGCGGGGGGAGAATTAATTACTTTTACTTCGCTCAAGGACCTTGTATGTTACATATATTATTTGAGGTATATGATTGGACATTATCATGACAGTGTTGACATTTTTACACAAAGGACATGCTTCTAGCGTTCTTGACTTCATATTTATATGCACGGGTTGTCAGCATGTGCAAATCATTTAAAATAAAAATTTAACTAGACTTACCGTTTTAGGTCTTGTCTTTTTTTTTTTTTTTTTTTTTTTAACTATTTCAAATCTGTTCTATAATCTACAATTGCAAAATACATTTTCTTTCTTTACATACTTTTCGTATATATTTTATTCGTAAAAGAATATGAAATAAAAAAAATAAACAATACACTAGGATTCGAACCCATTATGTCCAGAATTGTCGATTTACGGCTACCGCTGCTTTAAATATTTATTGAAGGTAGCTGTTCGGGTGGCGTTTATTAAAATGGACTCGGTCTAACATTATAAACAAACAGTGGCGTCACTGTTAACTTATCCTCCGAGGATAGAAGGATTGTACACGAGGCTGGGAAGATAAGTCGCATACAAGAACCACAACTATATACTGCAATTTTTGTCAGTTCCCCTGATAGTATTCGCAAATAGAAATCTGGTCGCTATAACTCCAACAGCCTTGAAGATATATTGCAGATACTTGGTAGAATTGTACTGGAGGTTGAGAAAGTATGTGGCGTACAAGAACCACAACTATGGATGTTGTATTTTTTGATTATCTCCCCAGACAGTATTTGATAATCTTACCCTTGTAATCGCTATATCTCCAATACCCTTTGAGATATATAGTCTTGCTGATATTTCGCAGAATATATAGTCGGCTCTCGTTATCTCGAATTTACTTATCTTGAATAACCGCTTATCTCGAAGTGAAAATCTGCTCCCTGTTTTAACACAGAGATCTACCAACAGGCAACAAAATATTGTGGAAAAGAGGAGAAATTGCTCCTTAAGAGCAATTTCTCCTCTTTTCCACAATATTTTCAATATGTCTCTAACTTAGGAGTCAAATTAAAGATTCATTCTGTTAAAGGTGATTGTTCGATTAATTGTTTTCCTCAGTTCCGCAAATCTGATATGTCGAAGTACGGATTTCTCGAAGTGTTTCATAGAGACCTTTGGATTTCGAGATAACGAGAGTCGCCTGTACTTGAGGATTGGAGGGTGTGTTGTATTTCTAGTGAAATTTCTGTGTATGCCGGAGAATCTGCCATTTCTTCTGATGGTTACTTTTTATACCCGCCACACGATAGTGGCGGGGTATTATGGTTTAACGTTGGTCTTCCGTGTGTCCGTCGGTCTGCCATACGTCTGTCCATCCGTATTTTCGTTTCCGGATAACGAGTAAATATCAATGGATTTCACCAAACTTGGTATGTGCAATTTTATTGTGGAGATCTGGGTTTGGGTTGTTCATGGGCAAATTTCGTCAATCTTGACAGTTATCTGCCATCACCACCAAAATGGTGGGGTATTTATCGTTTCATGTATGTATTTACTTATTGGCCAATAGGGTTAGTGTTTCACTCAGTTTGACATAGAAAGATAAGAATGGATGACGAGCTTACTAACAATAAAAAAATAAATAAAAGTAAATTAAAATAAAAAAAAGATAATGGTGCACTATATGCTTAGTGTAAGGACCCAGCCCGCGTCGAAATCAACAAATATGCAAATGCGATTACCGTATACATAAGCATCCGCGCAGTCCGATCCGAACCTGTGATATTTGCCCGATAAGTTCCTCATATGTTTCACATTTAGATTATTCATGCATATAAACAAGGTAAATGACTCAGATGCGAGTACGGACATGCTGATCCTAGTCCCGCTGTCTTTTGGTTCTGCTGCGGATTCGCTGACTCCTTTCTGTGTCATCCTGCCCAGCCTCGCGTTAAACAGAGTTTTCGTTGTCCGCATGTAGAAGCCATGGATCCTTGCACGCCTAAAAAATGTCTTACAAATATTCTAATCAGACTGCACGGATGCCCAGACCATTATGAAAACACGCCTATTCAAATATATTGAAAATTTTACAACCAAAAAAGGAAAATTTTCAGATAAAAAATTTCTATATTTCTTCAAATTTCTGATCAAAACATAGATTGTGGGTACTCGTTAGAACCGCCTCGGCGAGGCCGTTCTAACGAGTGCACACAATCTATGTTTTTTAGCAAAATAAGAAAAATAATGTATACCCCTGTAAACCCCAGTTTTACTATATAAAAGTGGGGCTTAAGGGGGTTAAAATCATATAGGCGTGTTTTCGTGATGCTGATCTGTCTTCGATGCCTAGGCTGATCTGAGTCTTCGATGGCAGATTCCCAGGCTAACCCGAGTCTTCTATGGCAGATGCCCAGGCTGATCTTCGATGGCAGATTCCCAGGCTGACCGAGTCTTCTATGGCAGATGCCCAGGCTGATCCGAGTCTTCGATGGCAGATTCCCAGGCTGACCCGAGTCTTCTATGGCAGATGCCCAGGCTGATCTGAGTCTTCGATGGCAGATTCCCAGGCTGATCTGAGTTTTCTATGGCATTCTTTTTTTATATTCAACAGTATCCAACGATGCTGTAGCCGGACAACGAAGGTCCTGATCAAGCTGCAGTGCATAGGTTGATCCCGTCGAGGAATAGTCAAGATTGACGAATCGATGTACAGCATTTTGTTTATTTGTGTTGAGGTTTTACGGCCCAGTCAACCCAATGGGGTCATGTCGAGCGCGGTCAGTTTACCTAACCACACGTTTACTAGGCAGGCGGTTTACCAGTATTGTGCACATTCTTTCGCCAGAAACTGACAACTGCCCTTCTTAAATCAGCGGAAGGGAGAGAATGACCGTAGAAAATATTTCATGATCAATCTCCACGAAAGAATGTTGCCGACCTCGGCGTGGGTCGAACCCGCGACCTGGTCTCCAGTCGGACGGCGCATCCAACTGAGCCACTGAGGCCGGCGATGTACAGCTGTAGATGTAGATCTGTGACGTGCCAACGCAATATATTCTCAGGGAATCCTTTTCTCATGACAAGGCCCATTTAGTTATAGATTAATAAATTTAATCCTTGATTCCTTTGTCCCTCTCCATTCCCATACCTGAAACTTCACTTCCTACATGTCGATTCCACACCCAACTACATACTCTAACCTTACAGTTTCTCCATCCTACCCTGCCCTATTGAGTAGGCCAATTCGCGCACTACAACTCCTAACGAGTTTTTCTAATCGAGTCCTAGCCCATCGCTCTCACCGTCCCCAATGAAGCCTATCCAATAATAGCCTTCTTTATCCCAGGCTACCATATATATACCCTTTGCGCCACCGAGTTATTTAATTTCGCTACACTTCATACAAAAAAATGACTACATTTCGCTTAGATTACACTAGAAACCCCTTGCTTGGCCATTCCTACCCTGAACCTAGACCCATCACTCTCAACCAGCATCGCCGAAGCCGTTTATACTGTGCACCCTTAGTTGCCATGCTCTACCTTATGAGCCATTAAATTAACCATTTCGCTACTTTTTGCATTTTGATAAGTCCAATTTGTTTCATTTTGCATATTTGTATATCCATTAATTTAATGTCTCCATTTCTTACATTCCTCCCATTTCGTATATTAATATGACCCTTCGTCAATTTTTAATCCCAATTTCAAGACAAATTTCAAAAAGGCTATCTGACATTTTATTCGTCTTTGTATTATGTTCCGCTTTTCACACGTTTCTCAAGATTGTCTGTTATTGGGAACTTATGCTATGGCTTGTTGTCCGTTGTCCATCCGTCCGTCCGTCGTTAGCTTTTCAAATTTTCGACATCTCCTCCAGAACCAGAAGTTGGATTGAGCTAAAACTTAGTGGGAGGCATTGTGGCAACATAAAGATTCAGAATTGCTAAAATCGTTCCGTTCCGATATCCAAGATGGCCGCCAATTACAGTGACACAGAGATTCAGAATTGCTAAAACCGTTTCGTTCCGATTACCAGGATGGCCGCTACGGCAGACATCTAGAAATTCTTCAAACGACATCTCCTCCCAAACCATAAGTAGTTTGAGCCGAAACTTGATGGGAGGCGTTGGAGCGACATAGAGATTCAGAATTGCTACAATCGTTCCGTTCCGATATCCAAGATGGCCTCCATGGCAGCCATCTTGAAATTCTTAAGCCGAAACTTTAATGGGAGGCATGGGAGCGACACAGAGATTCAGAATTGTTTCACTCGTTCCGTTCCGCTATCCAAGATGGCCGCCCGGACGGTCATCTTGAAAATCTTGAAAACACATCTACTCCCAGACCCGTCGTCAGATTGAGCCCAAAGTTGGTGAGAGGCATTGGGGCCACATGGAGATTTAGAATTGCTAAAATCATTCCACTTTTTTGTTCAAGATGGCCGCTATGTTGACCATCTTGAAAATCTTCTAACGACATCTCCTCCCAAACCGTAAATTGGATTGGGCTGAAACTTAATAGGAGGCATCGGAGCAACATAGAGATGGTCGCCATGGTGGCCATCTTGAAAATCTTCAAACCACGTCTGCTTCTGAATGGTAAGTGGAATTCAGCCCAAGTTTGGTGGGAGGCGTTAGGGTGACATGTAGATTTAGAATTGCTAATTTCTGTTCCAATTCCCAACTGGCCGCGATGGTTGCCAGCTTGAAAATCTTGAAACGGCATCTGCTCTCCCATACCGTAAATTGGATTGGACTGAAACTTAATAGGAGGCATCGGAGCAACATAGAGATGGTCGCCATGGTGGCCATTTTGAAAATCTTCAAACCACGTCTGCTTCAGAATGGTAAGTGGAATTCAGCCCAAGCTTGGTGGGAGGCGTTGGGGTGACATGTAGATTTAGAATTGCTAATTTCTGTTCCAATACCCAATCTTTCTGGGTATTGGAACAGAAATTAGCAATTCTAAGTCTACATGTCACCCTAACGCCTCCCACCAAGCTTGGGCTGAATTCTACTTACCATTCTGAAGCAGACGTGGTTTGAAGATTTTCAAGATGGCTACCATTCGGTACATTTATGTAGATTAGGGACATTGTGGTTATTATCAAATTTTCTAACTGTTCTATTTTTAGAAACATAATAAAAATCGTAAAATTCAACACTTTAACGTTTCTGTTCTAGCTTCAGCTAGCCATATATAATTCATTTTTGTATTTGAAAGACCTGTGCAATAAAAAAATTGATTGTTTATTGAACATTATAGAAAACACTTCAGAAAAACCGGAGAATGGATGGTCTGTGGGTTTCATACCCCTTGAAACGGTAAATCTGAGTTTAAAAAATAACTACAGATCCGGTTTAAATTTCCTTTTTGTTGGATAATATATATTTAATACCTCATAATATAAACCCAAAATGGACAAAGTTAAAAACATGTTTGTCTTGCGATCCAGGATAGAAATTTTGGTCACGGTGCCGGGTCTCGGTCACGGGATTCCGGTCTGTGGGTTTCATACCGTTGGTGTTTCATTAGACTGCTCCACATGACCTCGTAGAACGACAGTAAATTTGTCGAACTGTGAAGCAGTCTAGTGTTTCATGGTAACGCAAACGCTTGTTTTGGGAAAAACCCAACTTTGGTGACGCATATTTTGGTGATATTACAGGTAATTTGTGTCTCTGAGCCTTATTTAATTATAACTTATTTTATTACTCTTTCATAACCAGTTTCTACAAACATTCGTTTGTTCCTTGGTTCGTTATTCTGTTAAATCAACTTTCATCTTATATAATTGCTTGCCTCTTCGACCAAGCAAGGTTTGTATAAAACTAATAGCTTTTAAAAATATGTCAAAATGAAAGTAGATCTTTGTTTAATTGTTTTTTATTAGGTAAAATCAACATACAGCAACACACAATAATTTATAAATAGACTCTACATAAAAAAATAATTACAACATCAAAAAATTGGAAGCTTTATTTATATATACCCGGTAAGTAAAATATTCTAAATTATTATACTTGGAGTAAAAGCTTTTTAAAATTAGTTCACAAACCTGGATTCTGATATCACAGTTCTGTTAGACATCACAGTAATGTAAGTTACTGAAACTTCTATAATCTATTTCGTGATAAAATGGGGATGTCAGGCAGTAAATATTTTAGTGTAATTTAATTATACCACATGCACTCTTCATCATGAAAACATGCCTTTATAATTTTGACCCTCTTAAACCCCACTTTTATAAAGTAAAACTGGGTTTACAGGGGTATACATTATTTTTCTTATTTCTGCTCAAAAGCATAGATTGTGGGTACTCATTAGAACCGCCTCATTGAGGTTTTAACGAGTACCCACAATCTATGTTTTGAGCAAAAATATGAAAAATATCAGAATTTTTTATCCAAAAAATGTTCATTTTTTGGTGGTTAAAGTTCAGTATATTTGAATAGGCATGTTTTCGTAATGTGGCATGGGAAAGAAATCATGTGAGTCTTTGTGTACTGACACATCAATGGATCTGAAACCGGAGCATCACATGCTTCTCCATGAGCCAAACAAAGAGAAACAAAATAAAAAGAAGCATTTGAATAGTATCATGCAAAGGCTTATATAGGCAAAGGTACATGCAAACTGCATTGGAAGTGTTTTTGCATCCAGTACTGAATGTTTAAATGTCTTGAAGTCAGTAACAACGCCACTGTGCCTATCACCAGTAAAACATTCTGATTCTGATTGGTCTTGTTCTCTGTTTTAGACTATTGACAAAACACTTTTGAAGCAGTTACCTCCCCTGAAAGTGTATCCAGTCCCCTCAAATGATCAGGGCCCAGTTGTTCAAAGCATAGTTAGCTTAACGAGCTCGTCAGTGGTCAAAATGTTAACTGTTCTAGTAAGTACAATATCTAAATCACAATGCAAAAGCTACTCACATTTTTTCAGCAAAAACATTAGCGTATATGCCATATTTAATGATCAAAGTTTTAATGATACGTTAACTAAAAACATCGTTAGTTTTGAACAACTGGGCCCAGAGGATTAGCATCTTACTGTACAGCAGCCACAGATTACTCGTAATAAGAAAATATGAGCACCAATGTGAGACAGGTGCATCCAGCTGATACTGGCTTACAGTTGGGCAAGGCTTGCTATCCTTGTAGCAGGTAAGGGAGGGGGAATGCTTTTATTTCTTCTGTTTCTCCCTTTCATTCCTTATCCTCTTTCTTCCCTGTCCCTCTCTTTCCTCTCCTCTACTATCTCTTCTATCTCTTTTCTCCCTTTGTCTGGGAGAGGATGCAAAATAACCCACAAGGGTTAACATGTTGTTAAACCCTAACAAAATCAAATACTTTCAATTATCTGACCTGTTTTAGACAGCAGCTAGGAAAATGCACTTGTTCAAATTTCTGGGGGAAAATATGGTAAGTAGTTAAAGATCAAATGACAAAGAGTTATAGTCCTATTTTTCCGTTATAGCCTTAAAGGCATTGTTTCAAGAATTATGATGCAGAAAACAGCATGCAAAAATTCTAATCAGTTCCCAAGCTATAAGGATTTGAACTTGAGCAGTTTTGATCTTCTTTCCAAACAGTTTTCAAACAGGCTTTTATGATGCCATAGTGTCATTTATTTCTTTTTTTTTTTTTTTAAATAATTTAAAATATTAAAACTTGGATTTTTGACAGTTGAGACGGCTTTATTGCCATATTAAAATAGAAGACATATCTTCTTTTATTTACTGGGAAAAAATCATCAAAATTTTAAATAAAAACCATAATATTTGCAATTTAAAGTTTATTTAAAAAAAAAGTTTTTATTTGATTTTGCGAAATAAAATTTCTTAAAAGTGGCTAACAATTTCACTTACATTTACATCTAAATGTCTATATTTGATGTACTGTAAAGTTCTAGCAATATTGTGGATTTAAAGAAAATTTAATTTAAAAAAAAAAATTCAAATTTCAAATGTGCAATATGGTTTAAAACTAATAAACATTATTTATTGCATTGTCAATCAAAAGTTACATTGATAACTATCATAAAACTGCAATTTTCAGAAAGAAATTTGCATATTTTATGTTTTTAAAATTTTACTAAAAAATTTAAAACTCAAATGACATCACAGAATGTTGCATTGTGGGATATAAATATAGCATTGTGGGTTATATTTGTATTTATAGCAATGAAGTTTTTTTTCGGATGTGAAAAATGTCCTATTTGACTTCCAACTGGTATAACTTCGCAATAGCTTCAAATTTTGTTTATGGGGCTTTCAGAAAAATTATTCACATTGGCAGTTCTATCAGTTGATAACAATACCATTGAAACAGAAAAGCTTTGTCATTTGATCTCTAAAGTCTCCAAATGCTTAGGGTAAGTATGGTATGGCACTTTTGAAATTGTCGGCACAAGTACAATAAGTACCAACAGCATTTCCAGTATATTTTTATGCAGAAACATGGAACATACTAACTGGCACAAACAAAATATTCTAATGTGCATTCTTGTGTTTTAACAAGTTTTTATACACTATCACAATGTAATGGTGGGATATTATGTTTTGCCATTTGAGTGTCTGTCCAGCCATCTTTCAGCATGCCATTTCCACTCACTTACATGAGTAGTGTTTTGATGAACTTTCTTGCAAATTTTGTGTAGGCACTAACATTGGAGAGGAGTGTTTTGGAATGGTAAATGTGGAAAGTTTGTTAGCTCTCTAACATTAGCTTGTTATTGCCCACAGTTGAATCCAAAATTTTGTTTCCATTCAGTATCTTGAGAACAAATAAATGGAGTTCAATCAGACTCTGATGGCTCTTCAATGACACCAAAATTGAGTTTAAGCTTTAAAATGTCTTGAGAATGAAGTGATGCTTTTTGATCAAATATTATGTAGACAGTTTTATATTTGTTAATACTAGGCTGAAATGGAAAAGGAGCCCAAATTGTTGCTTTTCAGAGTTATGGCCCTTGATTGACATCAGAATTGTGATTTTGCTTAATATATTGAGAACAAACAGATTGATGGATTTAAAGGTGGAATGCAAAATGGTCCAGATTTGTAATTTTTAGTGCAGTTATGACCCTTGATTGACATTATTTGCTTAATTTGTGGAGAGTAAATGGATAACTTTGCAAACATTTATATGATGTCACATGCTGAACCCTTGTCCTGTTGTACCCAGATATACCTTGCCTTTGCAAGCAGTGTAGATCCAGATCAACTGATCTGGATCTGCACTGTTAGTCATTCAGAGTGTGAATTTATATCAACAAGCTGGATTGGGTAATCTGATGGCTGAAAATTGAAAGTGGGCGTGACATCTTAATTTATTCAGCATGACAAGGGTTAATATATACATTGTAAAGAACAAATAACTAAATTTTGATAGTGGTGGAGTATTTTGCTGTTAAAAAGGTACAATGTTTAATTAATTTTTTTTATTTATTTATTTTTTTTTTTTTTCAGAAGCAGTGTACCAATGCAGAGATATAAAAGTCAGATTTCTCATTAAATGGTTCCATATGGAAATGAAGACAGTACATGTACGGTGCCGTAAATGCCGAAATGACTTGACTATTAGCAGTTGTATAGGTAATGCATCTAGTGGTGATTAACATAAGAGGTACATGTATTTTGTAAAACTATGGTTCGGAGTCTATGGAACAACATTGCATTATAAGTAAATAGCATTATAATGAGACTAAGACTTCAATAGCTTTTCAGCCTAAAAGTGTTGACACATAAATTTTATGGCTTATTTTTTGGACAGGTTTTTAAAAAAATCTGTCCTTTAAAATGGCAATATCCGGGCGGGTGGCCGGGCATCCGGTGGGCGGGTGTCATCCCAGGTTTACCTTTTGGTTAGCCTTTTTTCAAAGTGATATGTTACCTTTATTCTTCAGTGGATTGCTTTCATATTTGGTAGGGATGAAGAGGACCAGTAGGCGTGTCATGTTCAAGAGAGACAACTCTCACTTTCTTCATTATGTAATCTCTCCTAAAGCCGAAATCTTGTCCAAGCCATAACTCCCATAGCGTTTTAGATAATTTGATAATATTTGGTAGGGACATATATTAGGTCAAGTAGGAGTGTTGCATGCAAGAAGGACAACTCCTGCTCTCTAATTTTTCTAGTTATCTTCCATAAACAAATTTCTAAGCCAAATTCTTGTGCACTCCATAACTTCTTAATGGTTTGAAATATGTTGATAATAGTTGGTAGATGCATAGATAAGGACCAGAAGCGGTGTCATGTGCAGGAGAGTCAACTCTTACAGTGATTTATTTACAATTTGGTTCTGTTGAGTCCCAAGGACTCATATGATTGAAATTCATTGAGTCCCAAGATAAAATCAGGAGTCTGTAACTATTTTAGAGCAGTTTTCTACTGTATTTTGTCAGTCCAGGGACTCGCATATACAAAATTTGAAGTCCCAGAGAAAAATTATGAGTATGTGAAGCTGGACTCACAGGTAAAGAAAAAAACACTGCTCTTACTTTCTCCTGTACTTATCTCCCCTGAAGTTGTCCCATGGTTTTACCTTTTTGTTAACCTTTTTTCCAAAGTAACATGTTGCCTTTATTATTCAGTGGATTGCTTTCGTTTTTGGGAGGGAGAAAAGGAGGACCAGTAGACGTGTCACATGCAAGAGAGACAACTCTCACTTTCTTGTTACGTACTTATCTCCCTGAAGCCATAACTCCCATACTGTTAAAGATAATTTGATGATATTTGGTAGGGATATATATCAGGTCAAGTAGTAAGGTTGCATGCAAGAAAGACAACTCTTGCTCTCTACTTTTTCTAGTTCTCTCCCCTGAACAATTTTCTAAGCCAAATTATTGTGCACAAAATAACTTCATAATGGATTGAAATATTTTGATATTATGCAGGTTGTAGTCTCATTTGCTGAGTCTCTTCTATATACTTACCAGTGACCACGTTAGTTACCAGCATTTTTTTGACAAAAATTGTATTTTTGGACGGGTCTTTTGTCGGAAAAAATTCTGTCCTTTAAAGTGGCGATGTCTGGGCTGTTGGGCATTGCCCAAGGTATACCTTGTAGTTAATCTTTTTTCAAAGTGATATGCTACCCTTATTATCTTAGTGAAACAACCCATTCATAATGCCATTAGGCATTTTTCTTGTTACACTCTCAAATTATTGCAGTGCTTCTCATCTTTTATCATCCATAATGGAGAAATAAATCTCAGAAATATTCCAAAGCGGTTTTGGCTGGGATAAATTAAAAATACTAAGCTCCTAAATACCAAGAACAATTCAGCATCAATAAGCTTTTAGGCTAAATTTGAACAAACGTTTTTTAGTTGTTTCGGTAGCGCAATCTGTAAAGACGACGGACACTTCAGTGCTAAGCGATGTCAAGCGATTTCGTAATCTTCATATTATAGTCCATGTACTTTATCTACTTCTTAATAAAAGCATATGTTGTAGGTACTCATTTGAATTGCCTTAACTTGAGTACCTACAACATATGCTTTTATAAAGAAAATAAAAAAAAAGTATTGCATAATCGTCATTAAACCCGCCCCTTTCCCCGACCCCTCATGAAGTCCTCTCCTTTAAAGTGTGCCCCTACTAGAGGATATTTTACTACAAGTTTTTCCAGTTATTCTAAAAAATATAGCGCACAGTGTTGTAATTATGGCAAATACGGTAATTAAAAATATTCATCTGAATACTTTTCTTATCCAGATCTGTGTGAAATGTATAAAAAATCAAAGGAGAAGAAGAGTTTTGGAGCCATATCTTGATAACATGAATATTCAGAGGACTTGTTTAGGAAGAGTTTTAGATGATAATTCTGTGATCAGGCCAGACTTTTTAGTTCACCTGAGCCAAAGGCTCAAGTTGAGCTGAGCTGAAGCTCAAGGTGAGCTTTTGTGACCGGTCTTGTCCGTCGTGCGTTGTCCGTTGTCTGTCAAGAATTTACTTAAAAGACATCTCTTCCTAAACCAGTGAATGGATTTTGAAATAATTTTATGGGAATGTTCCTTGGGTGACCCTCTACCAAAATTGCCTAATGGTTTGGCTCTGCTAAACAAAATGGCCACCAGAGCTAAAAATAGAAAACCCTTAAAACGACATCTCCTAGGCCACTGAATGGATTTTGAAATAATTTCACAGGAATGTTCATTAGATGACCCTCTACCAAAATTGACTAAATGGTTCCCCTCCGCTAAACAAAATGGCCACCAGAACTAAAAATAGAAAAACCCTTTTAAAAGACATCTTCTTATAGGCCAAGGGCCCGAATATAGGCCAAGGGCCCAATTTAAAAAAAAAATAAAAAAATAAAAAGCCGGCCTCGGTGGCTCAGTTGGATGCGCCGTCTGACTGGAGACCAGGTCGCGGGTTCAACCCCCGCCGAGGTCGGCAACATTCTTTCGTGGAGATTGATCATGAAATATTTTCTACAGTCATTCTCTCCCTTCCACTGATTCAAGAAGGGCAGTTGTCAGTTTCTGGCGAAAGAATGTGCACAATACTGGTTAACCGCTTAGAGGACTAAGCCTGCCCAGTAAACATGTGGTTAGGTAAACTGACCACGCTCGACATGACCCCATTGGGTTGATGGGTTGACTGGGCCGTAAAACCTCAAGACAAACAAATTAAAAATAAAAAAACCTTTAAACGACATCTCCTCCCAGACCAATGGTCCGATTTCCAAAAAATTTCACAGAAATATTCCTGTCATGCCCCTTTACCAAATTTATTAGAAGGTTCTGCTCCGCTAAAGAAAATGGCCGCCAAAGCTAAAAATAGAAAAAAAACAACAACTTTAAACGAAATCTCCTCCCAGACCAATGTCCGATTTCAAAGTAATTTCGCAGAAATGTTCCTCTCATGCCCCTTTACCAAAATTGATAGAATGGTTCCACTCTGCTAAACAAAATGGCCACCAGAGCTAAAAATAGAAAAACCCTTTCAAAAGACATCTTCTTATAGGCCAAGGGCCCAATTTCAAAAATAATTTTACAGAAATGTTCCTCTAATGCCCATTTACCAAAATTGCTAAAATGGTATGGCTCCGCTGAACAAAGTGGCCAACAGAGCTAAAAATAGAAAAAAGGGCGTAGACTGTCATGCATCTGTCAACAATTTACTTAAGAGCGATCTTCTCCTAAACCTGTTAATGGATTTTGAAATAATTTTACAGGAAATGTTCCTTGAGTGACCCTGTACCAAAATTGCTAATATGGTTCTGCTCTGCTAAACAAAATGGCCACCAGAGCTAAAAATAGAAAAACCTTTAAACGTCATCTCCTATGCCAGTGGCCCAATTTCAAAATAATTTCACAGAAATGTTCCTCTAATGCCTCTTTACCAAAATTGCTAAAATTGTTCCACTCTCCTAAACAAAATGGCCGTCAGAGCTAAAAATAGAAAAACCTTTAAACGACATCTCCTCTTAGGCCTTTGACCAAATTTCAGAATAATTTCACAGAAATGTTCCTCTTAGGACCCTTTACCATAACTGCTAAAATGGTTCTATTTGGCTGAACAAAATGGCCACCAGAGCTAAAAAAAAAAGGAAAAGGGCATAGACGCATGCATCTATCTTAAGAGACATCTCCTCCTAAACAGGTTAATGGATTTTGAAATAATTTTACAGGAATGTTCATTGAGTGACCCTCTACCAAAATTGCTAAAATGGTTCCCCTCGGCTGAACAAAATGGCCGCCAGAGCTAAAAAATGAAAAAAAAAAACTTTTAAAGGACATCCCCTCCCAGACGAATGGACCGATTTTAAAATAATTACACAGAAATGTTCCTCTAATGCCCTTTTACCAAAATTGCTAAAATGGTTCTGCTCCGCTGAACCAAATGGCCACTAGAGGTAAAAATAGAAAAACCTTTAAACAACATCTCCTCTTAGGCCTATGACCAGATTTCAAAATAATTTCACAGAAATGTTCCTCTTATGTCCCTTGACCAAAATTGCTAAAATGGTTCCCTTTGGCTTAACAAAATGGCCACCAGAGCCAAAAAATAGAAAAAAAGGCATAGATTGTCATGCGTCTGTCAACAATTTTCTTAAAAGACATCTCCTAAACTGGTTAAAAGATTTTGAAATAAATTTACATGTTTCTTGAGTGACCCTCTACCGAAATTGCTAAAATGATGCCGTTCCACTGAACAAAATGGCATTGAGAGCAAAAAAAAAAGAAAATCTTTAAACAACATCTCCTCCTAGGCCAAGGGACCGATTTTCAAAATAATTTCACAGAAATGTTCCTCTAATACCCCTTTACCAAAATTGCTAAAATGGTTCTGCTCTGCTGAACAAAATGGCCACCAGAGCTAAAAATAGAAAAACCTTTAAACAACATCTCCTCCTAGGCCTATGGTTTGATTTCAAAATAATTTCGCATTAATGTTCCTCTGATTAAGTCATATTCTCCTTGAGTGCTATGATACTCAGGTGAGCGATATAGGGCCATCATGACCCTTTTGTTTTATCTTTAGGTTTATGGGAAATTTCTTAAAAAGTTGCTGTAGGAAGGAAGGAATAAAAATACATATAAAGATATGAAAAGCTTGGATTGAGCAAATACAATAATTTTCAAACAAAACTGCATGTAAAAATGCAATATTTCAGTCCCAAATATGAAGGGTAGGGACATTAAACAAAAATAAAATTGAAAATGCATTTTTCCCCCAGAGGGGCTAAAATTGTAAGGTAGGCTCTTCTGTAAACCAAAAAAAAAAACAATAAAAAAAAAAAAACTGGCCTTAATGATAATTTTTCTTTTTTCACCATAAAACATTTGTTGTGGGTACTCCAAAATAGCAGTTATTTGTACTATGGGAAAATTATAATAGTGTTTTTTTAAGCATTGGATAGGCTGTTGGTGCATAGGTAGTTGTTACAGAAGCTTTTGCATTCTGTCGTCACAGAACTTTGCAAAGGTTGTGCTCAGTACAGCACCAGGTGAAAAAAGACATTCTGAAACCATAGTAGTTTTATTTGTGTCAAGATTTTACATTCTTTAAGGAAAGGCATCAATTGGCATAAGTCATATTTTTATTGTTCAGAGCATTGTTAGCTTAACAAGCTTGTTAAAGACAAACTAGTAAAAAAAATTAGCTGTTGTAGCTAAGGTATTTTTGAATATTGATATTTTTTGCTGCAAAAATTTGAGTAGCTTTTGCACTTTTTTTTTTTTTCAGCAAAAAATATTAATGTATTTGCCATGTTTCAACATAAAAATTTTAATGTTTGGTTAGCTAACAACTTCGTAAAGTTTTGAATAACTGAGCCCAGGGCCCAGTTGTTCAAAGCTAACGATGTCGTTAGTTAACGATTTGTTAAAATTTACATTGAGTGATACGCAAATATTTAAAAAAATGCACAAAAGCTACTCACATTTTTTCAGCAAAAAATATCAGAATATTGTATATTGAATCCGCTAAAACAGTTAATGAAATGACCCTTAACGAGCTCGTTAAGCAAACGATGCTTTGAACAACTGGGCCCAGATGTTTAAAGTTAATGGATACACCTGGACCATTTTGTGAAGGGAAACAAACTTACCTGCATGGTATTCATAATTGTTCATAATTATTAAAAATTTGGGGCTACTCTTAACCCTTGTCCTGCTGAACCCGGATATACCCTGCCTTTGCAAACAGTGTAGATCAAGATCAGTTGGCTTCTGAAGAAGCCAACTGATCTGGATCTGCACTGTTTGCCATTAAGTATGTGAATTTACATCAACAATTTGGATCAAGTAGTCTGATTGGCTGAAAATTAGATGTGGGTGTGGCTTCTTAATTTATTCAGCAGGACAAGGGTTAAAGGTACTTGATACACATGGTAGTTTTTCCGTCATTTTTTGAAGGGAGATAACTTTCTCTTTGCTATCCTCTACCATGTCTCATCTTAAAAGGGCCTACTGTAAAGGGCCAACTCTAAAGAGTAAGAATTTGCTCCTCTTGGGAGCAAGAGTAGACCCATTTTCAGAAGTGATGCAAAACAGTCTTGACAGAGTTGCTTCCCCTGAAAGTGTATTTCTTCCTTATCAATAGCAGTTATGGGAAAAGATGGCTATGACATCATCGCAAGTGGTACAAGTAATCTCATGGGTACAGAGTAGACAGGCATACATAGAAAATGTATGGAAATATGACTACAAAGAAGAATACCATGGATAAAAAGCCTAATTTCTTTGCAGCAAGAAAAATACAATGACTAAATTATGAATGGTTAGAAGGATGCAATATTCTGAAAAATAAAATGTTATATATATACATGTATTAAAATAATGTCCTAGTAGTTTGTATTGTCAGTGTCATTTTCTAATTAATACAAACTATTCTTTTAAACAATATCCATCCTCTGAAACCAAATTGGAAGATTTTTATTATAACATAGTAGGAAACAATTTTGCTTTTCGCAAGCATACATTTTTAGTACGGTAGTTTTAGTACCAAAGAGCAGATTAGGAAGATGTTTATATTCTGCTGAGATGAATACGAATAATCGTACGATTCAAACTGGTGTTTATCACTAACACACATTTTTGATGAAATTACATGTACTTTAATATATATAAATCTATACAATAATCATTTTATAATGCATTTTTATCCAAGTTGTGGGAATAGAAAATTATACAAAATATCCGTCTTGAAAAACTCAAGCCAGTCCTGGATAAGTATTCTCACGGGCTAAAATTGTCAAAAATGCATTTGTAATGCACAAGTTAATATATTTAAATTAATTACAAAAAAAATATTAGCAACACATGATTGTTTTGCAGTTTGTCTTAGAAACATTACATCGAGGGTTGAGCGCAAGACTATGGTAACTCAAACGTATTTTTGAAACCCTTGTTTAGGGGCAACTTGGACCCCTTTGTAAACAATGCAAATTTAGGTGCCATTGCTTGTACGAGCAATGGCACCTAAATTTTCATTGTTTACAGAAAGAAATGTTGTAATCTTCATAACGCCTTCATGGTGAGGAGATTAGGTTTGGGGAAAAACAACCATCTGACTTACGCCAGTCTTGCGCTCAACCCTCGACATGTAATAATGAAGTAAAAAATTGTAAGTCAAAATCAAGGACTGGAGCCGTTAATATAGTTCGTTATGCATCTGCTATTGATTTGAACCTATGAGACTTACCTGTATGTAGAGCATACCATCTTTTACAATAATCACACTATACATGTGTTTTCAGACAACAGATGTGTGAACAGCAGAGACAGTATATTGTATTTGGTGGTCGAGAACGCTCCAGACTGGGTCCTTTCCCAAGTTAATTTGGTAAGTACCCTACTTACCTTAAATATTCTGACGTTAATACTCAGATGAACACCATTACATTTTTTATCATAGCCTGTTCATGTGTAGTTCCATGTTTCCCCATAATATATAGTTAAAACATGGGTATACAAGAGTCTACATTATTACAGTAAAACCTCGGTGGCTCGAACATCTTTTGGACCATGGAACTTCATTTGGGCCATGGATAGTTCAAGCCACTAAGAGTTAATCATGGCACCAGGTCAGGAAGCAATGGTGATAATTTAGAGATCTTTTTTATCTTCTATACAATAATGGTATGTAGAGTGTACTCATTAGAATTGCCTCATTGAGCAGTCTGATCAGGGTCCACACTGTTTGCCTGTATGCAAAAATAGGTTTGAAAAGTTTGCAAGCATATTCAGCAGACGACATAAACAGACAACATTTTCAGATGCATGTTTTATTGTCATTTTAAGGGTTAATACTTAACCCTTGCCATGCTGAATGAATTAAGATGCCATGCCCACTTATAATTTTCAGCTAATCAGATTATTTGATCCTGGTTGTTGATACAAATTCACAGAATAAATGATAAACAGTGTGAATCCAGATCAGTTGGCTTCTGATGAACTGATTCAGATTCACACTGTTTGCAAAGGCAGGAAACATTCGTAGTAAGCAGGACCAGGGTTAATCTTCCTCCTTAACAAATCTTATACTCTAAGTACTTGGAGACCATCACCAAAACATACCTATATAATTTTGACCCTCGTAAACCCCACTTTATACAGTAAAACAGGGGTTTACAGGGGTATACATTATTTTTCTTATTTCTGCTCAAAAACATATATTGTGTGTACTCGTTAGAGCTGCCTCAGTGAGGTGGTTCTAACAAGTACCCACAGTCTATGTTTTGAGCAGGAATATGAAAAATAGCTGAAAACTTCCAGTTTTTGATGGTGAAATTCTCAATATATTTGAATAGGCTTGTTTTCATAATGCATGGGTCAGAGCACACAGATCAGATACACAGAATGTGGCTGATTGGGGTTTACACTGTCTGCCTTTTGTCTTGGAGTTTTTAGATGCGTCAGTGGCTAGTAAAATGATCAATTCATTTTTAGATACATCAGTGGCTAGTAAAATGATCATTTCAGTTTTAGATGCATCAGTGGCTACTAAAATGATCAATTCCATTTTAGATGCATCAGTGGCTAGTAAAATGATCAATTCCATTTTAGATGCCTCAGTGGCTAGTAAAATGATCAATTCCATTTTAGATGCATCAGTCGCTAGTAAAATGATCAATTCAATTTAAGATGCATCAGTGGCTAGTAAAATGATCAATTCAATTTTAGATGCATCAGTGACTAGTAAAATGATCAATTCAATTTTAGGTGCATCAGTGGCTAGTAAAATGATCAATTCAATTTTTAACCCAGTGTAGTCTAGAGACCCCCAAAAGGGTAATTGGCAAACAGTGCAGACTCAGATCAGATGCTGCAGAACATGGCATCTGATCAGGGTCTCCACTGTTTGCAAATAGTTCAACCTTTTTTCTTTAGGAATATCTAAATCACATAGCCTGGCATTCCTTAAATCAAAATTGGAATCTTCCAATAAATAGTGTTGGGGAGTTCATTCAGTCTACAATGGGACAAGACAAGTACATTGTAAAGGGTTATTAACTCTTGTCCTGCTGAAACCAGATATGCCCTGCCTTTGCAAACAGTGTAGATCCAGATCTGTTGGCTTCTGAAGAAGCCAACTGATCTGGATCTGCACTGTTTGCCATTAAGTATGTGAATTTATATCAACATTCTGGAACAAGTAATTTGATTGGCTGAAAATTAGAAATGGGCATGACATCTTTATTTATTCAGCATGACAAGGGTTAAGATATCATAATACAGTATGACCTCAATGGCTTGAACTTGGATGGCTCGTTTACCATGGATGATTTGAACTCTTTTAACAGTCCCCTACAAAATCCTTCCAATAGCTCAAGAAAACAAATATTTAGGGATTTTTTCTTACTTTATCATGGAATTGTATGTTGTGTGTACTCATTAGAATTGCCTCATTGAGGCAATTCTAATGAGTACACTCAACATACAATCATTGTGTAGAAAATCGAAAAGATTATCCTAAATTATCTCTATTTGCTTCTTGAACTGGTGCCAGGAATAACCCTCAGTGGCTTGAACTGCCCATGCCTCGAACGAATTTCCATGGTCCCAAAGATGTTCGAGCCATTGAGGTTTGACTGTATATAGGGTAAATCCCCAAAACATCTCAATAACAGTTTCATTATGAGATATCCAAAGCAAAAATTATGTTAGATATACAACTGTGTTGTATCTAAACAAAAATGCATAAATCATATAGAAAAATGAATATAAATGGTCATTTTTTCAATGTAATCTATACATTTTTGTTTGGATACAACACTATTTGGGTCCAACTTTTAATTTTCTTATATCCAAAAACATCTTGTAAATTGTGTCAGTGTACTTATTTTGTCCATTGTTTTTACATCTAGGCAAATTGGGTCAAAGGAAAGCTTACTTGTGAAAAATGTGGAGGGCGACTGGGATCTTTCGATTTTACGAATATCAGGAAATGTCAACTCTGTAAAGAACACAATGTTTCTGCAGTCCATATTCTTCAAAACAGAGTAGATGTAATAGAGCAAAAACCTAGAAATACAGGCACTGTAACAAGGTAAGTTTTGTCAATATTGTTCAGATGGGTCACACCTGTGTTAAGCAAGCACATAAGGGAAAGCCAAAAAGTGGTTGCAAAAGACAGGTGCTTTTTTAATACAGGTAAATTTATATTTTTTTCCATTTATAGGACCCGAGAAGAACTAGGCCCAGTTGTTCAAAGCTAACGACATCGTTAGTTAATGATTTGTTAAAATTTACATCGAGTGATAGGCAAATATGCTGAAATTTTTTGCTGAAAAAATGTGAGTAAAAAAGCTACTCACATTTTTACAGCAAAAAACTATCAGAATTTTGTGTATTGAATCAAAAACAGTTAACAGAATTACCCTTAATGAGCTTGTTAAGCGACTGAACAACTGGGCCCTGGCCTTTTAATACAGGTCATTGCTGAATACAGTTTGTCTTAAAGATAAGTTTGACTGCACTTACAAGGGAGACAGTTTTATCAAAATTTGTTTTTATCCCTTCTGAAAAAGGATCTACTCTAAAAGGAAAGAATTTGCTCCCAGTGGAGTAAATCCCTTTTCAGAAGGTGACTGGTGTACAGCAAAGCAAGCAGGAAGTCACAATTTTTTTTTTCTCCCCTTCTGCAAAGGGGTGGTCAATAAAAAGAAAGAATTTACTCCTCTTAACAGCAAATTCTTTCCTTGAAATATTTTACCATTTCATTTCACCTCTAGGAGCAGTCTGATCAGGGTCCACACTGTTTGCCTGTATGCAAAAATAGGTTTGAAAAGTTTGCAAGAATATTCAGCAGACATAAACAGATGACATTTTCAGATGCAGGTTTTTTGGGCATTTTAAGGGTTCAAGTAGACCCCTTTTCAGAAGGGACTGATGTACAGGAAAACAAACAGGGCATCACAAGAAGCCAATTGATCTGGATCTACACTTTTATGCACTCTTAATCCAGTTTTTCTCCAGCCTTTGAACTTCAATTCTAAAAGCCAGCAGATACTTATTGAGTTGAGTTTTACAGCCCAGGCAACCCATTAGGGTGATGTCAAGTGCCGTCAATTCACTTAACCACGCTTTCCTGGACAGGCTTAGTCTTCTAAGCAGTTAATCAATACTTGTGCACACATTTTTGACCAGAAACTGACAACTGCCCTTCTTGAATCAGTGGAGTCAAAAATGTTTCATAACCAGTCTGCACAAAAGTGTTGCCGGATCCCATTATTTATTTGAAAAAAAAAAATAAAAAATCACTGAATTTAATGCTTAGAACTCTGAGTAATATTTTCAGCAGACATATTGAAATATTTTCCCAGAAAAAAGGTTTTGACATTTTATGCATATTGTCTCCAGCATTTTTCCCAGAAAACAGGTTTTGACATTTCATGCAAACTATCTCCACTGTCAAAACCTGTTTTCTGGGGAAATGTCACCAATTTGGTGTCTGACGAATTAGCTCAGAGTAAGGTAAAGGTTGAAGAAAAATGACACACATTCAAAAGGAAATAACACTCGCACAGGAAATAACACTTGCATAAAATACTTATGTACTGGGTCCACTCCTAAATGAAAGTATTAACCCTTGTCCTGCTGAGCCCTCATATACTCTGCCTTTGCAAACAGTGTAGATCCAGATCAGTTGGCTTCTGAAGAAGCCAACTGATCTGGATTTGCACTGTTTGGCTGCCATCAGGTAGGTGAAAAGAGCAACAATCTGTATCAAGTAATCTGATTGGCTGAAAATTAGAAGTAGACATGGCCTCTGAATTTATTCAGCAGGACAAGGGTTAAAAATTGTTTCGTCTGGGAGCAAAGGACTTTATCCTTAACCCTTGTCCTGCTGAATAAATTGATGCCACTCCCATTTCTAATTTTCAGCCAATCGGATTACTTAATCCAGCTTGTTGATATAAATTCATATACTAAATGGCAAACAGTGCAGATCCAGATCAGTTGGCTTCTTCAGGTGCCAACTGATCTGGATCTACACTGTTTGCAAAGGCAGGACATATCCGGGTTCAGCAGGACTAGGGTTAAGAGTATCTTCAATTTTTGAAAGGAATTAAATACAAGGGAAGTAAGCGTCTAGCTGCAAATGTTCTCTTCATTTGAAAAATGGCAGCAGATGTATCCTTACAAATTGACTATAAACCCTGGTCCTGCTGAACCGGGATATGCCCTGCCTTTGCAACCAGGGTAGATCCAGATTAGTTGGCTTCTGAAGAGGCCAACTGATCTAGATCTGCCCTTTTTGTCATTCAGTATGTGAGTTTATATCAACAATCTACATCAAGTAAGCTGACTGCTGACATTTAGAAGTGATTGTGGCATCTTAATTCATTCAGTATGATTTAAGTTAAAACCTACATGTTTAATCCATGTCATGCTAAATAAATTAAGATGTCCCACCTACTTCTAATTTTCAGCCAATCAGATTACTTGATTCAGATTTTTGATACAAATCACATATTGAATGGCAGACGTACTGAATGGCAGACAGTGCAGATCCAGATCAGTTGGCTTCTTCTGAAGCCAACTAATCTGGATCTACACTGTTTGCAAATGTTCGGCAGGACCAGGGTTTAGATATTTTTCTGTTTTTCCTGAAAATAGGGCTCTGTGTTTCATAGAAATTATCAAGAGATGATTTTCAAGAAATGTCAAGGCATTATTGAAAAAAACATGCTTTCTGTATATGCACTAAATATTGGGACACCTGGTGCGGGCCCCCATAGCCTAGTGGATAGGAGTGTTGACTCTTAATGCATTAGGTTTCTCACCACTGTGGTTCGAGCCTCACTCGGATCACATGTTGGGAAGCCAACTTCTGCCTACAGATGGTTAGGTGGTTTTTCCCCTGGGTTCTCTGGTTTTCGCCAACCTTTGATGAACGTTCGGATAGATATAAGTGAAGTATTCTTGAAAGGGCCCTAAAACTAGAATCATTGGGATACCTGAACTTATTACCATATTTCTTCCAAACTTTGATTTATTCAATTTTGCTACATGTTGATGAGTAAAACTGGCTGGCTGAAAGACAAACAGTATATACCCTCATCAGATGCCAACCTGTGGTTTCTTATTTAGGTCTACATTGTTTGCTCAGGCATGTCTGTCTGAATACTTGGGGTAAATATAATACTTAAACCTCAGTGTTAGTAAAAGTTCTTTAGGGAATGTAGCGAAACAACTTCCAGATCAGTTTTTACATCTGTGAGGTCTGATCAGAGTCTTTGGCTATCTACAAGGCACCCAGCAAAGACTGATAAGATTACATGTACATGAATGTGCAGGCTGATCTGTCTTCACTGGGCACATTTGTACATATTCTCTTGTTGGAGCTGATTGGTCATTTGCTGTGTTGCAGTCAGCGTCATAAAAGTTATGGGAACCGAGTTCTCTTGGTAGATTTTTCCAAAATTTTGTAGAAGTCCTTAACACTGTGTCTCTTATGAAAAGGGGTCTTATGAAAAGGGGTCTTATGAAAAGGGGTCTTATGAAAAGGGGTCTTCTCTAAAAGGAAAGAATTTGCTCCCCATGGGAGCAAATTCTTTCCTTTTAGAGAAGACCCCATTTCATTTAACTTTTTTCAGAGTAAACCCCTTTTTTAGCTCACCTGAGCACAAAGTGCTCATGGTGAGCTATTGTGATCAGTCAATGTCCGTTGTGCAGCATGCGGCGTCAACAACTGCTTTAAAAGCCTACTTCACCTACACCCCTGGGCCAATGGACTTGAAACTTCGTAGGAAGCATCAGGGTGACTTGTAGATCAAAAATAGCTAAAATCTTTCCTATCGAAACTCAAAATGGCCGCCATGGCGGCCATCTTGAAAATCTATTTTTCGCTTTTCTGAACCAAAAAGGCCAATTGCCTGGAAACTTAGTAGGAAGCATCGGGGTGACTTGTAGATCAAAAATAGCTAAAATTGTACTGATCGGAAATCCAAGAAAATCTATTTTTTGCTTCTTCTCCTGAACCAAAAGGCCAATTGACTCGAAACTTGGCAGAAAGCATCAGGGAGACTTGTAGATCAAAAATAGCTAAAACTTTTCTGATTGGAAATCCAAGATGGCCACCATGGCGGCCATCTTGAAAATCTATTTTGCTCTTCTTCTCATAAACCAAAAGGCCAACTGACTGGAAACTTGGTAGGATCATCGCGGTGACATGTAGATCAAAAATAGCTAAAATCGTTCTGATCATAAATCCAAGATGGCCGCCATGGCAGCCAGCTTAAAAATTTATCTGCCATTTTGAAAATTTATTTTTTGCTTCTTCTCCTGAACCTGAAAGGCCAATTGACTCGAACCTTGGTAGGAAGCATCGGGGTGACTTATGGATCAAAAAAAGCTAAAATCGTTCCTATGGAAAATCCAAGATGGCCGTCATGGCTGCCATGTTGAAAATCTATTTTTCGCTTCTTCTCCTGAACCGAAAGGCCAGTTGACTCGAAACTTGGTAGGAAGCATCAGAGTAACTTGTAGATAAAAAAAAGTAAAATTGTTCTGATTGGAAATCCAAGATGGCCGCCATGGCGGCCATCTTAAATATCTATTTTTCACTTCTTTTCCTGAACTGATAGGCCAATTGACTCCAACCTGGCTAGGAAGCTTTGGGGTGATTTGTAGATTCAAAATAGGTAAAAAAATTTCCGATCAAAAATCCAAGATTGCCACCATGGTGGCCGTCTTGAAAATCTGTATATTGCTTCTTCTCTTGAACCGAAAGGCCTATTGACTCGAACTTGGTTGGAAGGATAGGGGTTACTGGTAGATCAAAATAGGCTAAAATTGTTCTAGTTGGAAATCCATGATGGTTGCCATGGCTGCCATTTTGAAAATCTATTCTTTGCATCTTCTCCTGAACCGAAAGGCCAACTGAATTGAAACTTGGTAAGAATCATCGAGGTGACTTGTAGATCAAAAATAGCTAAAATGGTTCTGATCGGAAATACAACATGGCTGCCACAATTGCCATTTTGAAAAGCTGTTCTGACTTCTTCTCCTGAATAGAAAGCCAGTTGGGTCAAAACTTGATAGGAGGTATAGGGGTGACTTGTAGATCAAAAATAGCTAAAATCATTCTATCAGAAGTCCAAGATGGTCACCCTAGCAGCCATGTTGAAAATTTTTTTATATAATATCATGAATCTTAGCCAGAATGTTTGCCTTGATCATTTATGGGTCAGGTTCTCTAAGTGCTATGATACTCAGGTGAGCGTTACAGATCCATCATAGCCCTCTTGTCAAAACAGGTTTAAAAGAGTTGCCTCCTTAAATGTACTTTAAAAGCGAAATGAAAGATGCTCCCAAGGGAGTATAAGGTAGACTCTTTTCAGAACAATTTTGAAGGAGTAGCCTCCCTTGAAAGTGTATCCATCCCCTTTATATAGAAGTAAAAAGTTTTATTTTATTTGTAGGTCTTCATTACACCAGTTCAACAATGATAGCTTGCTGGCAACTAGAAGCAATACAGTTGAGCAGCTGGAATGTGGTTCGAATTCATTACAAAATGTCTTTGATGGTGCTCACATGTCAGTAAAACCAAGACACAAATCTGAAAATAATGTGTCTAAGGTACATGTATCAGAGTGTGAAGTATATATTCAGCATGATGAATCTTTTGATATTGAAGCTGTAACCAACCTGTCAGGTCAGTCTCATATGAACTCTCCATTTCCTGACATTTCCAATTCTGCTGCAGATGTAAGAGATATGTGTAAACATGGGGATGCAATTTCGGACATATTATCTGCTACTGAAACTAATTTCACAAGAGAAAATAAAAAAATCCTGAAGAAAATGAGTCCTGAACTTTCAGCAAGTAACAATACTGATGACACTGTTGAAGAGAGAATCAAAACAGGGCTTATAGGTAAAGAACAGACATATAAGGAACAGTCACATACTACTATTGGAAATGAACTAGCTGGAGGATCTGCAGAAATTAACTATACAGTGCATGAATGTCTTTCATTATTGGGCAGTGTAAATCAGGAGTTTACTGTACTTGAAGCAGAAGGGAAAATAGGAGAAAAGAATGTTCATACAGATTTTAGTGTTGACAGTTTAAGTGATACTGGAAATATGGACCAGGTATTGGAAAGACCAGGTAGTGAATTGATTGACTGGCGGAGAAGAAGAAAAAACACCAATAATAACAGGAACCAAAACCCATATAGTGTCTTATTGAGCCTACAAGACAGTAAAAATAATGGTGCATCTGTTGAAAAAGCTTCAAAGAAAGAAAAGAATCCTGAAAAAAAGGTATTGATAAATTGTTACATACAGTGAAGCCTCAATTGCTTGAACATCTTTGGGATCATGGAAATTTATTTGTGACATGGGTAGTTCAAGCCACTGAGGGTTAATCATGGTGCCAGGTCAGGGAGCAAATGGTGGTAATTTAGGGAAGTTTTTTCAATCTTCTATACAATAATGATATATTGAGTGTACTCATTTGAATTGCCTCAATGAGGCAATTCTAATGAGTACACACAACATACAATTTCACCATAAAATAAGACAATGTTCATTTTCCTAAATATTTGTATCATGAGCTATTGGAAGAATTTCATAGGGACTCAAAACGAGTTCTAATCATCCAAGGTAAATGAGCCGTAGGTGTTCCAGTCATAAAGGATTGAGTGTAGTTAATCCATCTACTGGCCATCTTCTTCCAACCATTTAGCTCTCCATAGTCAAATTCTTGTGGCTACAACTTCTTGTCCCCATCCTTTTTGGAGAAAAGCATAGCTACATATAAGAGGGGGTATCCACATAATATTTTTCTTATTTCTCAACAAAAACATATGGTGTGGGTACTCAATAGAATTGCCTCACTGAGGCACTTCTAATGAGTACCCACAACATATGTTTTCGTCAAGAAATAAGAACGATATCAGCATTTTTCGGATGAAAAAAAAAACGCCTTATCTGTTGCTATGGAAACATCTTGTGCATGCTGTGGCTCAGTGATACCCTGCAGTAGTGGGTTCTTGTATGTACAACTCTTCCTAGAGTGCTGTCCAACAAATTTGGAACTTTGCAGATACTTTGGACATGGTTCGAAGATATGTATGTGACTTTGATATTTTCACTTTTTGGGGGTTTTCAATCTAGTCTTTTTGCATTTTGGAGGGTTTTTGTATTATTTGGTATCTGAGGTGCATTCATGTGGAGTTTTTGACAAATAAATTAAAAATTTTGCATGTGCCTTAGTTAGACATGGTCTTAAATTATGTATTGTAATGTTTGGTGTTTTCATTAGAATCTTTCTTCTCAGTGTGGCCTGAGCAA
Source organism: Anodontia alba (assembly GCA_964016985.1). NCBI lineage: Eukaryota > Metazoa > Mollusca > Bivalvia > Lucinida > Lucinidae > Anodontia > Anodontia alba. Next base: position 27,067,585 of record OZ024835.1, read on the forward strand.
AACACTCCAAATCAAATAAAAAATCAGAAGGGGACAAAATTAGTTAAGAGTTAAAGACAGAGTTACTTCCCCTGAAAGTGTATACATTCCCCTTAATTTCTTACTCTACTCATCCTAAAATTTGAATAAGTCCATTTTATTACATGCTGATGTGTCAAAAAATACTAATCATTACGAAAACATGCCTATTCAAATATACTGAAAATTTTACCACCAAAAAAATGATTTTTTTTAGATAAAAAAATCTTATATTTTTCATATTTCTGCTCAAAACATAGATTGTGGGTACTCATTAGAACCGCCTTACCAAGGCGGTTCTAACGAGAACCCACAATCTATGTTTTTGGGCAGAAATAAAAAAAATAATGTATACCCCTGTAAACCCCAGTTTTACTACATGAAAGTGGGGTTTAAGGGGGTCAAAGTTATATAGGCATGTTTTCGTGATGGTTGGTTGAGTGGCAAACAGTAAGATCCTTGTCAGATGCCACAGTTCGCTGCATCTGATCTGGGTCTACACTGTTTGCTCAGGCCTGTCTGTCAAGCCAGTGTAAAACATTTTATTTTGGAATTGATCCATTGGGGTGGTATATTTTAATGATCCATTAGGGCGGTATATTTTAATATGCTAAAAAATGGAATTTACCAGTATCTTCTGCAAGATGAGGAAAAGTCTGTTTAATTTTCAGCATTTTGGTCTGGGAAAAACAGACCTTGGTCAGGGAAAAGTCAGGGAACTTTTTATTGCTGACTAAGGGTGGCCACACTGTAAGTTACCTAGTGTTATTACAGTATCTTTGGTCCTGTGTTGACAGGTAAAAAATGAAATAGAAACCGGGTGGCGGAGTGATTAGCTCTCTTGACTCCAGATCATAAGGTCATGGTTTGGAATCCCCTAGGAGGTGGAATTTAGCTCATGACTTCATTGGAGAAACCCTTTCATTATCATTCTTCCATGGTCTTGCTGGACCCGGATATACCCTACCTTTACAAACAGTGTAGATCCAGATCAGTTGGCGAGCCAGATCAGTTTGTCATTCTGTATGTGAATTTGTCTTAATATAACAAATGATGTTGAAAGGGGTGTAAAACACCAAATCATCATCCTCCCAATACTTCAGGGGCCAGTTGTTAAAAGCATTGTTAGCTTAACGAGCGTGTTAGTGGTCAAAATGTTAACTGTTAAAGTAAGTACAATATCTGATTCACAGCTCTTTTTGCTGAAAACAATGTTCTCTGCTGATTTTGCCCAGAGAGTGCTAAAGCTTAATGTTTAGCTCTCTTGGTAAAAATTTCAGCAGACAGCATTTTGAAATATTTTTTTATAATTTTGCAAGTGCAAAAATATTAGTGTATAATCCATATTTAATGACCCAAGTTTTAACGATACGTTAACTAACAACATCGTTAATTTTGAACAACCGGGCCCAGGTTATTATAGTATCTGAGTGTGTGTATTGGCAGGTAAAAAAGAGCATCTGATTTGCATGAAATGGTAAAACCTTTTTTGTGGGAAATATAAGAAAAATATTCTAATATGTCATCTGCTGAAAATTTCATTTGTGTCTTACAAAAATTAAATATCTAAATAAATGTTCAAAATGGTGGTGCCTGTGCTCAAAGTTATAAAATGTAAAATACAATATCTTTCTTACTTCTTATCCAATTTTGAATAAATTTGTGCCAGAATGTTTGTTTTCTAAGTCTAATTATTCTCAGGCAACATTGCATTAAGTGTACCTTTCCCTTTAATGGCTTAGCATTCTGGGTAAATTATTCTGCAGACGGCATTTTGAAATATTTTTTCTTATTTTCTCCAGAAAACAGGTTTTGATATTTCATGCAGATTGTCTCAAATGGAGAAAATTTGCATGAAATGTCAGATCCTGTTTTCTGGGAAAAATAAGAAAAATGACATTAATTTGCCATCTCCTGAATTAGCCCAGTTCTAAGCGTTAATGTAAATAAGGTATATCGTATCGGCATATTGTTTTTTAGATAAAGGCAGTGTCAGAAAAGGAGACTTTACCAGAAACGGTCGTACTAGAAGATGACTATTGTGCAATATGTCTAGAGCTGTACTACCGACCACACCAAGTTGTTCCGTGTAAACACACTTTCTGTGAGACCTGTTTGAGGCTGTTGGCTAGAGAAAGACCAAGTGTTACATTGTGTCCTCTTTGTAGACATGTCATTAGGCAGTGCATTTATGATGCCGGTGAGTTTTATCTCCATAGATCCTGATATGATTTTTTTTTTTTCAACAAAAATTTTCATATTTCTCTACAAAACATATACTGCTGAGACACTTCTATCGGTGGCTCAGTTGGATGCGCCGTCTGACTGGAGACCAGGAGGTCGCAGGTTCAACCCCCACCGAGGTTGGCAACATTCTTTCGTGGAGATTGATCATGAAATATTTTCTACGGTCATTCTCTCCCTTCCGCTGATTCAAGAAGGGCAGTTGTCAGTTTCTGGCGAAAGAATGTGCACAATACTTGTTAACCGCTTAGAGGACTAAACCTGCCCAGTAAAAGTGTGGTTAGGTAAACTGACCGCGCTCGACATGACCCCCTTGGGTTGACTGGGCCATAAAACCTCAACCCAAACAAAATGAGTACCCATAATATATCAGGCCCTTAAGCAGAAAGGAAGTAATTTGCCTAAAAAGGGGGTGCAAAGGCACTCCCCTTTGCACCCCCTGAAACCCACCCCCATCCCCACCCTGCCGGGTATGGGCCTGTATATGTTTTGTGAAGTATCTGGAGTTATAAACTGCTCATTTTTAGCTCACCTGAGCAAGAGGTGCTCTGTGAGCTATTGCCATATGTCAGTGTCTCTTGTGCAGCATCAACAATTTGGTTCAAAAGACTTCTCCTCCTATACCCTCGGGTCAGTTGACTTTAAACTTTGTAGAAAGTATCGGGGTGACTTGTACATGTAGATTAAAAATAGCGAAAATGATTTTGATCAGAAATTCAGTATGGCTGCAATGGCCGCCATCTTGAAGATCTATTTTGTGCTTCTTCTCATGAACGGAAAGGCCAACTGACTCTAAACATGGTAGGAAGTACACCACAATCTATAACACTGTTGTTGGGGTCCAAAGCAAAAACAGTGTTAGCTAAACAACCTTGTTATATCCAAACAAAAATGTATAGATTATATTGAAAAAAATTTTCAATATAATATAAACATTTTTGGGACCCATCTTTGAACTGTGTTATATCCAAAACCATGTTAGAACGAACCGTGTTATAAAGAGGTTGAAGTGTATCAGGGTGACTTGCAGATCAAAAATAGCTGTCTTTTATAATAATAGTTCTGCAAACATTAGCCCTCAGCTATCAGAGCCGACCGATATATTCAGAGCTGCCCTACACCATCGGAGCCATTGTTTATTTGCCCTCCATTTCCATTAGTTTGTTGTCAATTTTTATTTTTTGGTAAGTGAGGCAGGTCAAACAGTCATTTCACACATAAAAAATGCCAAACAGTCCAGGCGCATATGCATTTTATGAAAAAATAACCGGGAATAGCGTCGCTGAACCTCCGACGATCAGTTAATTCAGCAGCGATCACCCCACGCCACAAGTAATTCAGACGAGATTGTACACATTTACAAATTATCTATTAGGTGAGAAAAGTGTTAAAAGACTTGAGAGCAGCATGTAATTCTCCTTTTTGAGAAAAACTTCCCTACAAAAACAGATTCTTTTGACGAGTGACTGACCTACCTCTTTTAAGCTCACCTGAGCCTGCTCAGGATGAGTTATTGTGATCACTTTTCGTCCATCGTCCGTCCGTTAACATTTTCAAACGACTTCTCCTCTGAAGCCGCTGAGCCAATTTTGCTCAAATTTCATATGGAGACTCCTTAGGGTGGGGGAACGAAAAATTGCTAAAATGGTCGCGGTCTGTTGACCAAGATGGCCGCCACGCCCATATATGGTAAAAACCTTTAAAAATCTCCTCCAGAACCAAGAATGCCTTGGGGCTGAACCTTTGCAGGAGTCATCGGGGACGGGAGGTCTACCAAAATTGCTAAAAGAATTGTCGTACGTTGACGTTTGACCTTTTTACGGCAAGGTCAAGTTTGCTTCTCTATGCATTTGTATGGGAAAAACCTTTAAAAATCTTCTTCTCCAAAACTGAGCATACCTTATGGCTGAATCTTTGCATATATCTTAGAGAACAGGAGGGCTACCAAAATTGCTAAAATAATGGTCGTACATAGACATTTGACCTTTTTACGGTAAGGTCAATTTTGCTTCCTTATGCATTTGTATGGGAAAAATGTTCAGAATTTCAAACAACTTCTCCTCTGGAGCCTCTGGGCCAATTTTGCTCAAATTTCATATGGAGCCTCCTTAGGTAGGGGGAACAAAAGATTGCTAAAATGGTCACAGTTTGTTGACCAAGATGGCCGCCATGCCCATATACGGTAAAAACCTTTAAAAATCTTCTTCTCTAGAACTGAGGAAACTTTGGGGCTGAATATTTGCGTAAATCATTGGGGACAGGGGGTCTACCAAAGTTGCTAAAATAATGGTCATACATTGACATTTGACCTTTTTAGGGCAAGGTCAAGTTTGCTTCCTTATGCATTTGTATGGGAAAAAACATTTAAAAATCTTATTCTCCAAAACTGAGGATGGCTTGTGGCTGAATCTTTGCATATATCATCTGGAACGGGCGGTCTACCAAAGTTGCTAAAATAATTGTCATACATTGACATTTAACCTTTTTACAGCGAGATCAAGTTTGCTTGTGTATGCATTTGTATGGGCCCCATACATTTGTATGGAAAAAATGTTGATAATTTCAAATGGCTTTTCCTCTGAAGCCTCCGGGCCAGTGATGCTCAAATTTCATGCGGAGCCTCCGTGGGCAGGAGAATGAAAGATTGCTAAAATGGGTTTGGTAGGTTGATCAAAATGGCTGCCATGCCCATATATGGTAAAAACCTTTAAAAATCTTCTTCTCCAAAACCAAATAAGCCCTGGGTCCTAATCTTTGCACAAATTATGGGGGACAGGAGATCTACCAAAATTGCTAAAATGATGGTTCTGTGCTGACATTTGACCTTTTTACCTCCAAGGTCAAATTTGCTTCCCCATTTGTATGGGCCATATACATTTATATTCAAAGTATAGAAGTGACTTGTAGATCAACAGTAGTTAAAATTGTTCTGATTGGAAATCTAAGATGGCCATCATCTGATTTATATTTATAATATTTCCCTGCCACTGTGCTGTTTACATGTATAAAATCATGATTCTTCAGAAACCACTTAGCCAATTTCCACCAAATTTCACATTGATCCTTCTGTTGAAATGTGATTGATAGTTTATTCAAATGATCATGCTTCATTGACTGTCAGGCCCATATATTCTTCTTCAAAACTAAGAACTGCTCAAATGATGATATTTTCATTAGTTGCGATGATAGGATTGGAAAAATGTTGCATAACATCTGCTGTGTCACTCATGTGAGTGAACCGTGGCCCGTGGGCCTCTTGTGTTTACTTTTTTCAGCCGCTATATCCAGAGCCGCACGTGCTCCGGAATATGCACAAAACATTTGCTTATCAGAGCCACTGGCTCCAATTATGAAGTTTCCTACCTGTGATTGTGGAAAAGAGAAGAAATTGCTCCTAAGGAGCAATTTGGCCTCTTTTCCGCAATATTGTTAATGTATTTCTCATGTCAGGAGTCAAATTGCATATTCATTTGTGAAATGTGGTTGTTCAATTTATTTTTTCCTCAATTCTGCAAACCTGATATGTCGCCGTACGGGTATCTCGGAGTATTTCAGAGTCCCTTAGTTTTCGAGATATTGAGAGTCGACTGTATTTAGGGTATATAGGTAAATTATATCTGCAGCTGTCTTCAGGATCACCCAGGTCTCCCTGACTTGCATTTTGGCATTTTTTACCCCCCCCCACCACCCCCACCCCAACACCCCTCCCACTCTGCACTTGTTCTATGGACCCTCAAAAGTTAGGGGCTTAGGTCTTTAGTGATACCTATATGATCAATCTAAAATCAGTTATATTTATCTGTGCTTTATATTTTAATCTATTTGTGATCTAACAGGCAAGAATTATCAATATTTGGGCAATAATTAACTTAAAGCACTAAGCAAATTGTAGCAGATGCCATTCAAAACTTATGTTTATGTTTAAGAGAAAATAAGACAATTTACATGAAATGTCAAGTTGTATTTTCTCCAAACAATTTAAAAAAGTATTTCAAAGTGTCATCTGCTGTAGTTGTGATCAGTGCTGTAAGGGTTAATATCTTTAAAACAACAAACCCTTAAATCTTATTAGATGGCCCCTTAACTCTAAATAAGGGAGTCCCAGGACCCATATTTTAAAACCCTGAGGGAAAATCTTGATCATTTTTGCGAAACTGGACTTAATACCAGCAGACAACATTTTTAAATGGTTTCCCTTTTTATCCCCATAGAAAAATAGAGCTTTAAATTTCATGTGGATTGTTATGTGTGAGAGGATTCAGATGAATTCTATAACCATAGCTCTAGATAAGGCATTTTTTTTTCATCCAAAAAGTATTGATATTTTTCTTTTTTCTCAACGAAAACATATGTTGTGGTACTCATTAGAAGGGCCTTGGAGATGGGCTTTAAATGAATACCCACAACATATGTTTTCATTGAGAAAGAAGAAAAAATATTTATCTGATCTCTTTTTTCTTGAGCTATGTAAAACCCTATTTTTCTGTGAAAAAAAAAATAATGTTCTCTGCTGATTTTGCCCAGAGAATGCTAAAGCTTAATGTTTAGCACTCTTGGTAAAACTTTCAGCAGACAACATCTTGAAATATTTTTCTTATTTTTCCCAGAAAACAGGATTTGACCTTTCATGCAAATTGTCTCAAATGGAGACAATTTGCATGAAAGGCCAAATCCTGTTTTCTGGGAATTTGAGACAATTTGCATGAAACATCAAATCCTGTTTTCTGGGAAAAATAAGAAACATATCATTAATTCATCATCTGCTGAATAGACCCAGAGAGTGGTAATGGTTAAAATGCTATGTACTGGTTTCTTTTTCTTTTTTTTCAGATCTTGATTCAGCATTAAAAGAAAAGTATGTTGACTTGTACAAACAGAGGCGCCACCACGTCCGAAAGATCACAAATAAATTCTATGCTCTCCCAGAGTGTAGTGAACTGCAATATAAAAGAGCGCTTGAAAGAGAAATTCAGGTACAGAGAAATCTGCGACCACATGCCTTCAGAGGAGCTCTGTTTATAATAGGAACTGTTTTTAGTGCTGCTGTATGGATTTTAGTGATTGTTTTGTTGGTTATATTTATACTTTATCTTCTATTTTGGTGGTTATTTCCATTGCTATGGAATGCCATTTCTTCTTTTGACACATTTGTAGGCGAGTGGAGTGGAGATATGAGCAATTATGATCATGTAAATTTTCATGTGTACAATTTATTCAAATTGATGATACATGGGTGGGCTTGGTATAATTTGTATCATCAGGCAGCTCATTACAGTCGTTGGCACCATTATATGGTGTTTCTCTTGCATGGGTATTCAGCTTTTCAAATTAATCTTTTCCGAACTTCTGTGATCACAGTTATTGCAGAGCTTTTATCAAGGTATATTGTTCGAAGAGCAAGAATTCGTTAAATTTTGTTTGCCCTCAGCTGATTTCCTATGCCTATTATAATTTCTCAGATGATGATGCTTCCTTCTTAGCACTTTACATTTGTGGTTATACCATTGCTTATTGTAATACCTGTCTTTTTTAGCTCGCCTGATTGAAAGTATAGATGTAATTACCACACTGTGTGCTTCAGTTTTTCAAAAATACTTGGAAAACTTGTGGTAAAATATGTACCCATCTAAGGGTACACTTTAAACAGAAAAAAAAAAGATCAGTGAAAGACTTATCAAATAATGCTTATGCCATGTTTCTGTGGATTCTTTTCTGATTTTCTTTATAAAAGCATATGTTGTGGGTACTTATTTGAATTGCATCAACAAGTTGATGCAATTCAAATGGGTACCCACAACATATGCCTGTATAAAGTAGATACTTGTATAAGTACACTGGCTGTAATCTGAAGACTACGAAATTGCTTGACTGTGTGCTTATAGGGGTATGTGTGGTAATTAGGTAGAATAGGGTAGTTCAAACCTACTCTGATGTTAGATACTGGTCTGTAGTTTTATGCTGTACCATCCTGACCTACATGAGTGAACACAACTAAGAAAACAATTATGTCAAAAAGTTTATAGATGCAAAGTGCAATTCAGGTGAGCTTTAATTATTCCTAAATTCTTAACAATAGTGATAACATTACCAGATTTTTATGCTGAATAAAAACAAATCAGCAGATCACAGCTGGATTTTTTTTTTCAAATAAATAGAGTTTGACATTTCATGCACATTGTCTGCTTGGGAGCCAGTTTGTATGAGGAAACAATTTGTACAACACTTCAATCATTGTTTTCTGGGAAAGATGTCATTTATTTGTCATCTGTTGAATTTGTTCAGAAAATGCTAAAGGCTATGGTAAATAACATTTTACTATCCAAATTTTATAGGTATTTGCTGTCTTGCATTCCAGGCTATTAATATTCTGTGATTCTAAAATTGACTGTGATATGTCTGTAAATAGTTTCTATATTTGAGGCATTCTGAGGCAAACTAAACAAGGTCCTTCACTGGAATATAAAGACACAGGCCAGCATCTGTGAAGGCAGTTTGTCCAGGATCTTTGCTGTTTGCTTATACAACATGTTTACCCTAAAAATTGGGACACCTCCACTACTTACCATACTTGTCCTAAAATTTTGAAGAGGACAATTCTGTTGCCTGTTGACATGTTTAACCCTTGTCCTTCTGAACCTGGATATACCCTGCCTTTGCCAACAGATCAGTTGGCTTCTGAATAAGTTGTTTGCCATTAAGTTTGTGAACTTATATCAACAATCTGGATCAAGTGATCTTATTGGCTGAAAATTGAAAGTGGGCATGGCACCCTAATTTATTCAGCAGGACAAGGGTTAAAACTGCTGGATGAGTGGCAAGCTGTGGTCAGACACTGTAGTGTCTAATCTGGGTCTTTACTGTTCGCTGAGTTCCATCCCATAACTAAGGGTTAATATTTTCTTAGTTAACTATTAACTCTTTCAGGGTGGCAAACGTACGTCATAGTCACGTGGGTAAATGATACGGAGCACACGAAAATCATTGATAAACAGTGTCGATGGAAAGTAGAAAAAGGGTAAGTATTTTATGTCACAGGCAGGTTTCAGACTACATCTATGATGCAGCTACCCCAGAAACGGCTCTAATTACAACTTCTAACTATTCCAGCTCCTAATATTGGTCCGTTTGAGAGCTTACCTCGATTAACCAAAGTTTTCCTGCAGATGGGAACACACCATGCGCTGAAATCACAAAGATAAATGGCGTTTCTGCTGCTTCGCCGACTTTTTAGAGTAATTTTGACAAACACGGTTGTCACAAATATCATTTATTATTTGGTCCCGTGCAATACTGCACAGTTTGTCGACAGATCGATTGGCATTGGAACGCCACGACCGACAATAAGTAAAAAACTTCCAGATAAGGAACACATCCAAATTCAGTGCATTGTGGAAATGGTATAAAAACGTCACATTTTTTTTATCTGTAAATGTATTTTTAGGCGGTTTAACAATGTCATTTTCTACTTTATCCGAATTTCTCTTAGCAAGCTTTACAGAACATTTTTTGCTCAAACTACGTCACTGAAACTACGAGATACTCGTTTAAAGTTGATTGGCCAATAGCGAGAAATCAACTCATAAAGTCTCCTGACGTGCGCATCTCTTCGCCAAGTATACCTTTCTAGCGAGATCTAACGATACCTCGTTCAGATCTCGCACATTTGACGCTTTGAATTATTGTGGGATCTAGCCAATTTGGGCCTAAAAAGCAGATGAAGAAAGCAATTGTTCCTAGATACCATTGGCCAAAGGCGACGGTCAGTGCGTGATGAGGCGCTACCTGTCGGTGACAATGCAAAAACAGTTTAACAAAATGGCGACTGACATGGAAAGATCATACCAACTATTTATTTTTCGTTTCGTTCGATGATATTGAATTCTACCGACTCTCGAGATAAGATCTACTGATTTTGTTGACATGAAATAAAAGATCTGGCCACAAAGCGCGGTAGGCAGTGAGAATCTAGTTTTTTTTCGCCCCCAAACCACCCCCACCCCTAGTCTTGTCGCCCCAAAGATGTTTCGACCCTTGTCGTTTCACCCCACTGGTCGTTTGGCCCCCTAGTCGTTTTGGTCCCCTTGTCGTTTCGTCCCTAGTATATTTAAAAAGAAATGCGACAGAGAATTTACAATCATTACATCTTATCAATAGAGTAAGATACCTAAGCTTCTGTAAACAAGAACCTGCTTTATGATTAAACAAGGCAAATATTTGAAGTACAGATCAGCCCGTCTACCGTCGACTCTGAACGACGTATATTATGTTTACCTCCGAGATAGCACAGTATCTTTTGTTTCTGTATCTCCGAAATCGCTTCTAGGTAATGTCTGTAGCTGTACAAGCTGGTTTTAGACTTACCTGATTAAAACCGTAACTTCGCAACATCTGATCCGTCCCTTTTTGGTTTGCTTTGAGATAGTATATTATGACTAATGCCTATAGTTTCTCTATTCTTTGCTGAACAGGTCGATTAAAGTCTCACCTGGTGGAACCATGCATTCATACGGTCTGATCTGTGCCTTTGTCGTTCGCTTTGTGATAGAATAATGGTGTTAGATTCTGTATTTTGGGTTTGAATGCTACATAGTTTTTTTTGCTAAGTAGGCCAAAAAAAAAAAAAAAAAAAAAAGAAAAAAGAAAAACGGAAACCCTGCATTTTTACAATCTGATATGGGCTTTTTTTTTGTTCATTCTTGAATATCATAATGCCGGTAGTTGCTGAGTCCGGAGTTTAAATGCTAAATAGCTTTTTTGCCAAACAGTGCAGTTTAAATTTTACCTATGCAAACTCTGTACTCGTACGGTCCGATCTGTGCCTTTTAGTGTTAGATTGAATGATAGTATAATGTTTCTAGTGTATGGTTTTCTATATCTGAATTTGAAGACTAGAGTGTCTGTTTGCATAGAAAAACACCATATAACTAGTCAAAGAATCGTTAGAGTAAAACAAATAAAACCCGAAACGTATCATGATGAATCAAATACGAGGGCTCAACAAATACAATATGTTGACAGGCTCCTAGATATCGATGGGATATCAAACAACACCACTGAAAATTTGAAGTAAAAAAGAATCATCAATTAAAACCCATGCCAATGTATTTTCCTTCTGTTTAAATGTTTGAAATATAGCAAAATGCAAAACTAATACAACAAAAATGGTAAAAGTGCATGATCAATTCTGCGAAAAATCACTATTGACGTGAAGCTTCCCTTTTTCCACGTTTCCATGGCGTTAGATGTTGTGATGTCATTTAAAAGCATACAGTTGTGACTGTCAGAATTCTAAAAAATTTGGGTGGGATATCTTTTGCGCGTTAGCGCAATGGTGGTAAAAAAAGAAGAAGCTGAAGGCCTTATCCGCCTTTCCATGTTCCATGTTATAATTAGATCTAAAGTTGATCAGTACTTGTGCATTACTTCTTAATACTTTACTCAGTGTCTGTCTGTTGTAAGCAAATAAATCATTCGCGATGGTTTTTAACAATTTCATAACTACAAGACTTGTCTCCACCCCTTCATATTTATAAAAAAATGATAAAATATTTCAGTTAGGTAGTGTGATAAATGATCTGGAACACATCCGCTGTACATAATGATATAGATCACACATACAAGGGAAAAAGATACAGAACACACAATTTATATGTGGCATAATGTTTTATTTTGCAGGCATGGCGAAAAGGAAAACACATCTGACTATCAAAGCCTCCAGGTCTCGGAAGAAAAACCTAAGACTTGGGAGACGAAAGGAAGCACCTCTGATTCCTTGTTCGTGTGTAAAATGGCCGAGACTTCTAGATGTCATAGCTTCACCACAGATTTTCGTGAAGAAAAAACAACAAACCTCATCCATTAAATTGACAGATAGAAAGAGAACATTTTGACCGAGATCACTAGGTTCCCCGTTGTGTAAAAGAACGTCCCATGGATGCCAGAAATTTAGGCCAACACCCTCAAAGTCACCAGCAACGAAGCGGTTACGTGGTAGTTCGGCTCGTTCACTTTTTTCAACCGAGACATGTGACGATACATTCGAAGCATTTCCATTAGTATTCACAGACCAACAATTAGGTATTGTCGGGGAATGCAATGTATCTTCAAGTAGCCATAACAATTATGATCTCCAGGCTCCTCAAATGTTGAGTACATCGGGGAGAATAGCCTTCATTTCCTGAATTTCTTGTTCGAGTGGAGTTTGAGAAATTGAAATAGACTGCAGTGTATCTGACATTTGAGGAGCCCGGGGATCATGATTGTTATGGCTACTTGAAGATACATTGCATTCCCCGACATTGGCTAATTGTTGGGCTGTGAATACGAATGGAAATGCTTCGAATGTATCGTCCCATGTTGTTGGTGACTTTGAGGGTGTTGGCCTAAATTTCTGGCGTCCATGGGGCGTTCCTTTACACAACGGGGAACCTCGTGATCTCGACCAAAATGTTCTCTTTCTATCTGTCAATTTAATGGGTGAGGTTTGTTGTTTTTTTCTTCACGGAAATCTGTGGTGAAGCTATGACAACTAGAAGACCCGGCCATTTTACACACGAACGCGGAATCAGTGGTGCTTCCTTTTATCTCCCAAGTCTTAGGTCTTTCTTCCGAGACCTAGAGGCTTTGATAGTCAGGTGTGTTTTCCTTTTCGCCATACCTGCAAAATAAAACATAAAGCCACACATAAACTGTGTGTTCTGTATCTTTTTCCCTTGTATGTGTGGTCTATATCATTATGTACAGCGGATGTGTTCCAGATCATTTATCACACTAACTGAAATATTTTATCTTTTTTTTTTTAATATAAATATAAAGGGGTTGCGACAAGTCTTGTAGTTATGAAATTGTTAAAATCCATCGCGAATGATTTATTTGCTTACAACAGACAGACACAGAGTAAAGTATTAAGAAGTAACGCACAAGAACTGATCAACTTTAGATCTAATTATAACATGTAACATGGAAAGGCGGAAAAAGCCTTCAGCTTCTTCTTTTAACCACCATTGCGCTAACGCGCTTAAAGATATCCCACCCAAATTTTGTAGAATTCTGACAGTCACATCTGTATGCTTTTAAATGACATCACAACATCTAACGCCATGGAAACGTGGAAAAAGGGAAGCTTCACGTCAATAGTGATTTTTCGCAGAATTGATCATGCACTTTTACCATTTGTTGTATCAGTTTTTCATTTTGCTATATTTCAAACATTTGAACAGAGGGAAAATACATTGACATGGGTTTTAATTGATGATTCTTTTTACTTCAAATTTTCAGTGGTGTTGTTTGACATCCCATCAATCTCTAGGAGCCCGTCAACATTCATCATGATACTTTTCGGGTTTTATTTGTTTTACCCTACCGATTCTTTGACTATGGTGTTTTCCTATGCAAACAGACGCTCGAGTCTTCAAATTCAGATATAGATAATCATAAACTAGAAACATTGCTATCATATAATATAACACTTAAAGGCACAGATCGGACCGTACGAGTGCAGAGTATCATAGGTAAAATTTAAACTGCCCTGCTTGGCAAAAAAGCTATCTAGCATTTAAACTCCGGACTGAGAAACTACCGGTATTATAATATTCAAGAATGAACAACAAAGGCGCATATCAGATTGTAAAGATGCAGGGTTTCCGTTTTTCTGGCCTGCTTAGCAAAACAAAACAAAAAAACTATATAGCATTCAAACCCAAAATACAGAATCTAACACCATTATTCTATCACAGAGCGAACGACAAAGGCGCAGATCAGACGGTACGGATGCATGGTTCCACCAGGTAAGACTTAAATCGACCTGTTCAGCAAAGAATGGAGAAACTATAGGCATTAGTCATAATATACTATCTCAAAACAAACCAAAAAAAGGGGCGGATCAGACGTTGCGAAGTCACGGTTTTAATCAGGTAAGTTTAAAACCAGCTTGTACAGTTACAGAAATTACCTAGAAGCGATTTCGGTGATACAGAAACAAAAGATACCATGCTATCTCGGAGGTAAACAACATATGCGTCGTTCAGAGTCGACGGTAGACTGGCTGATCTGTATTACAAATATTTGCCTTGTTTAATCATAAAGCAGGTTCTTGTTTACGGAAGCTTAGGTATCTTACTCTATTGATAAGATGTAATGATTGTAAATTCTCAGTTGCATTTCTTTTTAAATGTACTAGGGGCGAAACGACAAGAAGACCGAAACGACTATGGTAGGGCGCGTGGTGGGAGGGGGGGCGGGCGGCAAACGACCAGTGGAGCGAAACGACGTCGAAACGTCTTAGGGGCGACAAGACCTACATTCTCACTCCCTACCGCGGTATGGGGGTCAGATCTTTCATTTCATGTCAACAAAATAAGTAGATCTTATCTCGAGAGTCGGCAGAATTCAATATCATCGAACGAAACGAAAAATAAATAGTTTGTATGTTCTTTCCATGTCAGTCGCCATTTTGTTAAACTGTTTTTGCATTGTCACCGACAGGTAGCGCCCCATCACGCACTGTCCTGTCGCCTTTGGCCAATGGTATCTGGGAAATTCATGCAGAATACAATTGCTTTCTTCATCTGCTATTTAAGTCAAAATTGGCTAGATCCCACAATAATTCAAAGCGTCAAATGTGCGAGATCTGAATGAGGTATCGTTAGATCTCGCGAGAAAGATGTTTTTGGCGAAGAGATGCGCACGTCACGAGACTTTATGAGTTGATTTCTCGCTATTGGCCAATCAACTTAAAACGAGTATCTCGTAGTTTCAGTGACGTTGTTTGAGCAAAAAAGTTAACTGTAAGGCTTGCTAAGAGAAATTCGGATAGAAAAGAAAATGACATTACGATAAACCGCCTAAAATACACTTACAGGTGAAAAATTATGACGTTTTATACCATTTCCACAATGCACTGAATTTGGATGTGTTCCTTATCTGGAAGTTTTTTACTTATTTTCGGTCGTGGCGTTTCAATGCCAATCGATCTGTCGACAAACTGTGCAATGTTGCACGGGGCCAAATAATAAATGATATTTGTGACAACCGTGTTTGTCAAAATTACTCTAAAAAGTCGGCGAAGCAGCAGAAACGCCATTTATCTTTGTGATTTCAGCGCATAGTGTGTTCCTATCTGCAGGAAAACTTTGGTTGATCGAGGTAAGCTCTCAAACAGGCCAATATTGGGAGCTGGAATAGTTAGAAGATGTAATTAGAGCCGTTTCTGGGGTAGCTGCATCATAGATGTAGTCTGAAAACTACCAGTGACATAAACTATTAACCCTTTTTCTACTTTCCAGGTCACTGTTTATAAATGATTTTCGTGTGCTCCGTATCATTTACCCACGTGACTATGACGTACGTTTGCCACCCTGTCTTTGCATGCTGGGTAATTTTGCATGCTTTTTTGTTGTCTTTGGATTTTTTTTCTAAATTAATACCTTCAGAGTGTCAAACAGTTTTGATGCAGATCAGGCCCGATATTTTGGGTCCAAACTGTTTGTAAAGCTTAGCAGACGACAAAAGTAGCCACTAGCGGGGAAAGTGTTAAAGGACAAGTACAATGATTAAGGGGAATAAAATACAACTTTCAAGGGAGATAACTCTATCACATTGGTTTATCCTTCCATTTGAAAAGGGCTTTCCTCTATTAAGGAAAGCATTTGCCTTTTTTAAGGGCATTGGTGTGCATGAATACAAACAGGAATCCACAGAAGTTTTCTTCATTGTAAATAATGGCAGAAAAAGGGGCAAGAGTATCAAGACCCCTAAAGAGATTGGTATGATAATTGATAGATTTGGGTTTTACGACCCTTTCAAGAATATTTCACATATATCGAGCTGATCGTTCATCAAAGGTGGGTGAAAACCGGAGGACCCGGGGAAAAACCACCTGAGCATCTGTAAGCAGAACTTGGCTTTCCCACATGTGACCGAAGCAAGGCTCGAACCACAGCAGTGAGAAACCTAATGAATTAAGAGTCCACTCTCCTATCCACTAGCCTAGTGAGGCCCGCTATGATAATTGATAGATAAATTTCATGTGGTACTAGATACTGCACATAAACCATGCAGGTTTTTTGGGGGCATATTTTTGTCCCCCGCCTTTTCGAAGAAAAGCAGAGGGACACTGTTTTTGGCTTTCTGTGGCGCGTGGTGCGTGTGCATGGTTCCGAATTTTTAGTAGGTACCTTGTCCCCTTAACTCCTCCCACAGTTTTTGTCCGATCCTTTTGAAACTTTACAGGTGCTTTTAGGATGGTCTGAAGATATGCATGTGGTTTTTTCAGAATCCTGAATTTATTTTTTATTACTTTTTTCATATTTTGAACTTAGACATTTTCTAATATTACAGAAGTCTATAGGGAGTAGGCACCTTGTCCGCATAACTCTTCCCACAGTTTTTGGCCGATCCTTTTGAAACTTTACATGGGCTTTTAGGATGGCCTGAAGATATGCATGTGGATTTTTCAGAATCCTGAAATAATTTTTTGTTACTTTTTCTGCATTTTTAACTTAGACATCTTTTGAGTTCTAATATTACAGAAGTGTTTAGGGAGCAGTCACCTTGTCCCCTTAACTCCTCCAACAGTTTTTGGCCGATCCTTTTGAAACTTTACATGGGCTTTTAGAATGGCCTGAAGATATGCATGTGGTTTTTTCGGAATCCTGAAATAATTTTTTATCACTTTTTTAGGATTTTTAACTTAGACATTTTTTGAGTTCTAATACTACAGAAGCGTATAGGGAGTAGGTACCTTGTCCCCATAACTCCTACCACAGTTTTAAGCCGATCCTTTTGAAACTTAACAGGTGCTTTAAGGATGGTCTGAAGATATGCATGTGGTTTTTTCAGAATCCTGAAATTATTTTTTTTATCATTTTTTACACATTTTTAACTTAGACATTTTTTGAGTTCTAATATTACAGAAGTCTGTAGGGAGCAGGTACTTTACCCCTTAACTCCTCCCACAGTTTTAAGTCGATCCTTTTGAAACTTTACGTGGGCTTTTAGGATGGCCTGAAGATATGCATGTGGATTTTTCAGAATCCTGAAATAATTTTTTATCACTTTTTCCACATTTTGAACTTAGACATTTTTTGAGTTCTAATATTACAGAAGTGTATAGGGAGTAGGTACATTGTCCCCTTAACTCCTCCCTAAGTTTTTGGCCGATCCTTTTGAAACTTTACATGGGCTTTTAGGATGGCCTGAAGATATGAATGTGGTTTTTTTAGAATCCTGAAATAAATTTTTATCACTTTTTCCGCATTTTTAACTTAGACATTTTTTTAGTTCTAATACTACAGAAGCGTATAAGGAGTAGGTATCTTGTCCCCGTAACTCCTACCACAGTTTTAAGCCTATCCTTTTGAAACTTTACAGGTGCTTTAAGGATTGTCTGAAGATATGCATGTGGTTTTTTCAGAATCCTGAAATTATTTTTTATCACTGGTTTCCTGCTTAGGTAAGTGATACAGGACCAATGGTCCTGGTTAACACCCATTTTTAACACCTCAAATAAAAATAAGACAGGGGACATAAATTCCCCATGGAATTTGCTTGTTTTCTCTTTTACAGAAACAAATGAAACAGTTCAAAATATATAAGGAATACTCTAAAATGGACTGAAATAGAATGAAACAGTATATTTCTGTATTAAATCGAAAAAAAAAATTGTCCATGACCCTTGTCTTTAGGGTACAGAAGTTTACAATTCATGTAGTTATTACTGTATTTACCAAAGTATTGGGAGAAACAGGCCCATACAAACAGTATAAACCCAGATCAGATGCTGCAGAGTGCGGCATCTGATGAGGGCCTGCACTGTTTGTAACTCATCCAGCAGTTTTTCAAACATTAATAGGTACTAAACTGGACTTTGTTGTTAAGGTTTTTATCCCTCAGTCAACCCATTAGGGTCATGTCGCGGGCAGACAGTTTACCTGAGCACTTTTACTGGGCAGGCTTAGTCCTCCAAGCATTTAACCACTGTTGTGCACATTCTTTCACCAGAAACTGACAACTGCCCTTCTTGAGTCAGGGGAAGGGAGAGAATGACTGTAGAAAAAATTGGACTCGTTCAGTTTATGGGACAAGTATGGTAAGAAGTAAAGGTTATTTAGGGTAAATACAGTAGGTTAGATATGGTATACTAATGTAATAGTGTCCGTGCTGTGATAAATTGTTTTATATTCGTTAGCCAAATAAAGACACACAAGGCATATTTTGTTTATCTGTCAGTATCCACAGCCTTTTTTTTCAGCCAAAAAGAATTGATACTTTGCTTATTTCTTCTCAAAAACATATGTTGTTGTACTCATTAGAAGTGCCTTATATGTTTTCCTCAAAAGTCTGTGTCCCTTATCATGTATGTTGTCCACCCTAACATGGTAATACAGTCAACCCTCTTTATCTCGACCTCGCTTATCTAGAAGTGAAATTCTGGTCCCTGTTTTAACATGGAAATCTAAGAACAGGTAACAAAATATTGTGGAAAAGAGGAGAAATTGCTCCTAAGGAGCAATTTCTCCTCTTTTCCACATTATTTTATACATATTTCTAACTTCAGGAGTCAAATTACATATTCATTTGTTAAATGTGGTTGTTTAAAATTTATTGTTTTCCTCACTTCCGCAACTCTGATATGTCGAGGTATGGATATCTTGAAGTGTTTCAGGGAGCCCCTTGGAATTCGAGATAACGAGAGTCGACTGTATTAAAAATTAACCAGACATCCCTTCTGTTGGAAATGAACCGGTCAAAAACTGAGTAGACTCTTCTACTTAATGTTTTTTGACTAGTTCATTTCCAACAGAAGGGATGTCTGGTTAATCTCAGCATAAATGGGATAAGAAAAATATTAATCAGACACCCCTCTTATTTAGAGCAATAAGTATCGGAAAAAAAATATATATACAGCTCATATATAGCATTTTATTGTACAATGAAGTGCCTTATAGTCACGACATGACAAGTTCTGTTAGAAAAAAACAAGAAAAGGCCTAACAGCATTATGGATGGGTTTTTCTAAAAGGTTAACCAAAAGGTAATCCTAGGACTGCCTGCCCGCCCAGCCAGAATCACTACATGTATTTCAAAGGATGGATTTTTGAAAACCCCTAAAAAAATGGCAGAAAAATTCATGTTCACTGATAATTTATGCACCCCCCCCCCACCCCATGGTGTGGGGGGACATATTGTTTTTTAGTGCAGATCCTGTCGGCGTTGGCGTAGCCACTTGTCTGCACTCTGTCTCCTTATTGAATGGACAGATTTTGGCCAAACTTACATAACTATATCATTGGGAGGGGGAAAAATGCTGATTAGATTTTGGTGACATAGACCCCATTTTCAAGGTCACAGGAGGGCTTAGATTGTTGGAAAATGGGGCGTAGCCTCTTGTCCGCACTCTATCTCCTTATTGAATGGACAGATTTTAGCCAAACTTACACAAATATATCATTGGAAGAGGGAAAAATGCTGATTAGATTTTGGTGACCTTGACCCCATTTTGAAGGTCACAGGAGGGCTTAGATTTTTGAAAAATGGCTTGTCTGCACCCTATCTCTTGTAGGAATGAATAGATTTTGACCAAACTTGCACATCTACAATGCTGGGACATGTAAAAGAACTGATTAGATTTTGGTGACCTTGACCCCATTTTCAAGGTCACAGGAGGGCTTAGATTGTTGGAAAATGCCTTGTCTGCACCCTATCTCTTGTAGGAATGAGTAGATTTTGACCAAACTTGCACATCTACAATGCTGGGACATGTAAAAGAACTGATCAGATTTTGGTGACCTTGACCCCATTTTCAAGGTCACAGGAGGGCTTAGATTGTTGGGAAATGCCTTGTCTGCACCCTATCTCTTGTAAGAATGAGTAGATTTTGACCAAACTTGCACATCTACAATGCTGGGACATGTAAAAGAACTGATTAGATTTTGGTGACCTTGACCTCATTTTCAAGGTCACAGGAGGGCTTAGATTTGTTGGAAAATGGTTTGTATGCACCCTATCTCCTGAATGAATAAATGGATTTTGACCAAACTTGTACAGCTATATTGTTGAGACATGGAAAAGAACTGATTAGATTTTGGTGACCTTGACCCCATTTTCAAGGTCACAGTAAGGCTTAAATTGTTGGAAAATTGCTTGTCTTCATCCTATCTCCTAAATGAATGGATGAATTTTGACCAAACTTCTACATCTTTATTGTTGAGACATGGAAAAGAACTGATTAGATTTTGATGACCTTGACCCCATTTTCAAGGTCACACTAAGGCTTAGATTGGTGGAAAATGGCTTGTCTGCACCTTGGATGAGTTGCATAAGGCGAGCATTACAGAGCGCTTCGCAATGCAACGGTACGTTACCAAAAAGCACTTTGTGGCACTTCATAACTGTGTTTGGTGCTGACTCGCTGTCTGAAACAGAATGTTGCATAGCAACCAGATAAAACAAAATGGCGGCGCCGTCAGTGCCCGTTTTAAGAAATTAAATGTTTTTTGTTGTTGTTGTTGTTCTTGGATGAAGTGCATTGTGCATAAATGACCATAGAACACAAAACCAATCGCTAAAGCAAGCACCGCTAGCTTTTTACGAGAAATTCCCAGTTTGAAAATCGTGTTATTTTGGCAGACATTTTAAAAAGCGCTCCCATTAAACGGACTGTTGCATAGCAAGAACAAATCCCTACAGAGCACTACCTGAAAACGCTTTCCTTATGCATCTCGCCCCTTGTCTCCTGAAGGAATGAGTAATTTCGACCAGACTTGCACAGCTATATTTTTGGGAAATGCATTCGAACTGATTGTATTTTGGTGACCTTCACCCCATTTTCAAGGTCATACTAGGGCTTAGATTGTTGGTTAATGGCTTGTCTGCACCATATCTCCTAAAGGAATGGATTGATTTTGACCTAACTTGTACATCTATATTGTTGTGATATGGAAAAGAACTGATTAGATTTTGGTGACCTTGACCCCCCTTTTCAAGGTCACACTAGGGCTTAGATTGTTTGAAAATGGCTTGTCTGCACTTTATCTCTTGAAGGAATGGATGGAATTTAATTAAACTTGCACAGCCAAATTGTTGTGGCATGGAAAATAACTAATTTTATTTTGGTGACCTTGACCCCATTTTCAAGGTTGCAGGAGGGCTCAGATTGTTGGATAATGGCTTGTCTGCACGCTATCTGCTGAATGAATGGATGGATTTTGACCAAACTTGCACAGTTATATTGTTGAGACAGAGACAAGAACTGATTAGATTTTTTGTGACCTTGATCCCATTTTCAAGGTTACACAAGGGCTATGATTTTAGAAAATGGCTTGTCAGCACCTTATCTCATTGAGGAATGGATGAATACATATAGTTACAAACTTACATATAGTTACATTGTGACCTTGAGTTTATTATAGATACAATCTATTTTAACAATATATCTGTTCAAACTGGTGCGGGGACATACGTTTTCCTCTGAAAACACTGTTCTAGTTTCTAGTTTAACCATATGTTTTAGGGCTACTGTCCTGAACTCATCATCATCATCATCAAATTTTTGATGCAGGTACAGGTGTAACATCCACATCAGTGGGCCACCTTCCAGGTAGCTGGCTTGCTGCATGTATGGCAGATCTCACACCAGATCTCCAGGTATGTCTATCATGAGAGTCGATAGCCGAGAACTTCCACTCTCTGCAATACCTCTCTGTCAGCTGCTTCTATGTCATCTTGGGCCTCCCAGGCTCATGCTTTCCATCAACTTATAAGCCTACACCCCTGGGCCAATTGACTCGATACTTGGTAGGAAGCATCAGGGTGACTTGTAGATCAAAAATAGCTAAAATCATTCCGATCGGAAATCCAAGATGGCCACCATCTTGAAAATCTATTTTTCGCTTCTTCTCCTGAACTGAAAGGCCAATTGACTGCAAACTTGCTAGGAAGCATCAGGGTGACTTGTAGATCAAAAATAGCTAAAATCGATCTGATCAGAAATCCAAGATGGCTGCCATGGCGGCCATCTTGAAAATCTATTTTTCGCTTCTTCTCCTGAACAGAAAGGCTTATTGACTTTAAACTAGGTAGGAAGCATCGGGGTGGCTTGTAGATCAAAAATGGCTAAAATCATTCTGATCTGATCCATAGCCACCATCTTGAAAATCTATTTTTCACTTCATCTCCTGAGCCGAAAGGCCAATTGACTCCAAACTTGGTAGGAAGCATCAGGGTGACTTGTAGATCAAAATAGCTAAAATCCTGCTGATCGGAAATCCAAGATGGCCACCATGACAGCCATCTTGAAAATTAATTTTTCGCTTCTTCTCCTGAAGTGAAAAGCCATTTGACTCAAAACTTGGTAGGAAGCATTAGGGTGACTTGAAGATTTAAAATAGCTTTGAATTGTTTGGATTGGAAATCCAAGATGGCCGCCATCTTTGAAACACTTTTCTTAGCTTATTTTCCTGAACCAAAGGGCCAGTTGATTGGAAAATTGGTAGGAAGCATCGGGATGACATGTAGATATAAAAATAGCTAAAATCGTTCCAATCGGAAATCCAAGATGGCGGCCTTCTCGAAAATCTTTTTTCCCTTCTTCTTCTGAACTGAAAGGCCAACTGACTCGAAACTTGGTAGGAAGCATCGGGGTGACTTGTAGATAAAAATAGCTCAAATCAATGCAATAGGAAATCCCAAATTGCTGCCATGGCGTCCATCTTCAAAATCTGTTTTGAACTTTTTCTCCTGAACCGAAAGGGCAATTGACAAAGTTCATTTGAAGTATCAAGGATTCAGGTGACTTGTAGATCAACAGTAGCTAAAATCATTCTGATTCGAAATCCAAGATGGCTGCCTTCTTGTTTATGTTTATTATATTTCCCTGCCACTGAGCTATTTACATGTATAAAATCATGATTCTTCAGAAACCACTTAGCCATTTGCCACCAAATTTCACATTGATCCTCCTGTTGAAATGTGATTGAGAGTTTGTTCAAATGGAAAAATGTTGCATAACATCTGCATATCTGTAGTGGCTATGTCACTCAGGTGAGCGACCCGTGGGCCTCTTGTTATTATAAACATGTTTTACAGAAATTCCAGTATATAATGCAGTGTAGACCCTGGTCAGATGCCACATTCTGCCGTGTCTGATCTGGGTCTACACTGTTTTGCCAATGTCCATTTTAAGGGACACTAGGCATAAATAAGTTAAAATAGTTTGCAAGGAGGGGGAATGTGGAGAATTATTAAATAAATAATCCAAGGAATACATTATACAGTTTTATGTCAATATTTATTTTTCAATACTGTATCTCAAGCACCAGGATAACATTTCAATATCATTAACAACACTTGAGCTGTGATACATTTCCTACAAGAGTGCATGTGCACCCAATGAAGACTCTGAACAGCCTGCGCATCCATTCCGCCTGATCAGAGACTTCACTGTCTGTCTGGAAATACATTTGACACTGCATCACAAAAACATGCCTATATAATTCTAAACCCCCTTTAACCCCACTTTTATTTAGTAAAACTGGGGTGTACAGGGGTATACATTATTTTTTCTTATTTCTGCTCAAAAACATAGATTGTTGGTACTCATTAGAACCACCACTGCGAGGTGGTTCTAATGAGTACCCACAATCTATGTTTTGAGCAGAAATATGAAAAATATCAGAATTTTTATCTGAAAACTTTCAGTTTTTGGTGGTAAAATTTTCAATATATTTGAATAGGCGGGTTTTCGTAATGCTCTGATCAGAGTGAGTAGATGCACAGGCTGATCTGAGTGTTTTCTGGATGCACATACAATCTTGTAGAAATGCTGTGTCCAGCTCATTTCTTAAACACAACAGCCTAAATACATAATTCCAGGCAAAATGATGCGCAGCACACGAAAATGGCCCTTATGCAATTTGTGGACAACACAGGCTGACCTGGATCTTCATTGTCCCCTTACAGAATAAGTGGACACTGTAGTTTGTATATGTTGACGAACAGAAAATGTCCAGATTAGACTGCACAGATGCGCACACTGATCTGGACCTACGTTGTCTGCAAAATCTGTAGTGACCTTTTTGTGCCATACCCATCTACTCATCAAATAGTACTATGGCATTGCTGATGGTACCATATTTACCCTAAGTATTCTCTTTTTTTTTTTATTTGGGTTTTATGGCCCTTTCAAGAATATTTCACTTATATCGAGCTGATTGTTCATCAAAGGTGGGCGAAAACCGGAGCTTTCCAACATGTGACCCGAGCTAGGCTCGAACCACAGCGGTGAGATCTAAGTATTGAGACACCTTACCAATCTGGTCCTAAAATTTAACACATTCATTTGACTGCCTACTGATGCACCTAAAATATTGCCGTATGAGATGCAAACAGTGCAGACTCTGATCAGACATCACCATAGCACTTGATAAGGTGCTCTTTTTCAACCAAAATGGTATCGATATTTTTCTTATTTCTCCACAAAAACGTGTTGTGGGTACTCATTAGAAGCGCCTCGTCGAGGCGCTTCTAATGAGTACCCACAACATATGTTTTCATGGAGAAATTTTAGGAGTAAGTTAATTTTGAAAGACCTCAGCACCCAGTGCGGTATTCAGGCTCAATACGGAAGTCATTTTCACTTGGTTCGACACATACTGGTAAAAGATAACAAAAATGTCAACAATAACTTGCTATCTTGTCTCCCTTTCACTATAATAAATATCACCATAATAAATATCAAGCAGCATCTCATGACTAATCCTAAATAGTGAATAAACTTTTATTACATTCATCCAAGCATTCAAGGCACAGTCACTTCTACTTTATAGGCAAATAAAGTTTGAGTTCACATCCTTTGTCAAATGTTCAACTATATATGGATCAAAAGAGTATTTGAGCTAGCACATAACAAAACCATAACATTACAAAAACATGCCTATTCAAATATACTGGAAATTTTACCACCAAAATATGAAAATTTTCAGATAAAAAAATCTGATATTTTTCATGTTTCTGCTCAAAACATAGATTGTGGTTCTCGTTAGAACCGCCTCGAAGAGGCAGTTCTAACAAGTACCCACAATTTATGTTTTGAGCAGAAATAAGAAAAATAATGTATACCTCCTGTAAACCCCAGTTTTACTATATAAAAGTGGGGTTTAAGGGGGTCAAAATTATACAGGCGTGTTTTTGTGATGAAAAATGGCATGTGCGCCCAAGAGAAGACTTGGATCAGCCTGGGCATCCACCCAGTCTGATCAGTCTTTGCTGTCTGCATGAAGAAAGCTTGAGTCCTTTGCTACCCATTAAGTGCACAAAAAAGACTGATCTGCCCAGTCTGATCTGAACCTTCGATATTGCACATGCCCTTTTGTTGGTTTGGTCATGCACTGGCTAAATCATTTAATAAAGCCGCAGAAGGGAGGTAATAACTATTCTGACATAGTTACCTCCCAGAATTTGAAGCAATTTCCCATAACAGGTTGTGGGTACTCATTAAAACTGCCTTGTGGCGGTATTTCTAATGAGTACACATGGCACATTATTGCAGAGATTTCGTTTGTGTTGATATTTTAAAGCCCACTCAACCCAATGGGGTCATGTTGATTGTGTTCAATTTACCTAACCACACTTTTACAGGGCAGGCTTTGCCCTCAAAGTGGTTATCCAGTATTGTGCACATTCTTTCGCCACAGAAAATATTTCATGATCAAATCTCCACAAAACAATGTTGCCAACCCAGCTGGGTCGAACCTGCAACCCCCTTATCACCAGTCAGATGTGCATCCAACTGAGCCACCAAGGCTGGCATTTTGCAGAGATACTAGAAAACAGAACATTGTATTAACCCTAAATATTCAGATGGACTCACACAAGCATTTGCCATTTCTTCATTAGACATCTCACCAGGTAGACAAAATTAATCATTTATGCCTAGTGGACCTACATTTATTCTTTGGACTGGTCCATTTTAGTGGAAGGGGAGTCTGGCTACTTTATACTCGTTGCATGTTTTCTAGAAACTCCTATATTTAATGCAAACCATATAAACCCTGATCAGATGCCACATTTAAAGTCATCTGATCTGGGTCTACACTGTTGGCCAATGTTCCTTTTACGGAACACAAGGCATAAATGGCTTAATATACTTATTCAAAATTTAGGATATGGTATTTCAAGGAGTTCAAACGTCTAAATATTTAGGGTAAACAAAAGACTGCTTTCACTACTATATATGAGACAGTTTACACATTCAATGGAAAAATGATGAAATCTGGGCCCAGTTGTTCAAAGCATCGTTAGCTTAACGAGCTCGTTAAGGGTCATTTCGTTAACTGTTTTAGCAGATTCAGTACACAATATTCTGGTATTTTTTGCTGAAAAAATGTGAGTAGCTTTTGCACTGCAAAAGCTACTCACATTTTTTCAGCAAAAAATTTCAGAATATTTGCGTATCACTCGATGTTAATTTTAACGAATCGTTAACTAACGACGCCGTTAGCTTTGAACAACTGGGCCCTGAATTATAGCATATATTTGTGGCTCCAGATAAAAGTAGATAAATAGTTTGCTTTTTTCGTCACAAAAACATGTTGTGGGTATTCATTAGAAGTACCTCAATGAGGCATTTCTAATGAGTATTGCAATGTTCTGTGGAGAAATAAGAAAACATATCTTATTCAATCACAAAAACGTGGGTACTCATAAAAAGCACTTCCAAGGAGTATCACAACATATGTTCTGTGGAGAAATACCCAGTAAGCAATCTTTATAAATCTATAGTGGCCTGCTATAGATTTATAAAGAATGCTAGCTGGGTAAGGAAAAATATCAATTTTTTTTTAATGAAAAAAAAAAAAAAAAAAATGGTGCCTTACCTGCAGCTATGAATGATGGCAACAATATATGTACATGTACATTGTATATTAAGGCAACATCTGTCAACATATACTGGGAGGAATGTAAAGCACTTTGATGAATGTGTGATAATACAAATGTTTGCGTAACTTACCAGGGCTCACATGATTATGATGATTTGGTGTTTTTTTCCCTTTCAACATTACCCGGTAATAAAAATCCTATCTAGACATTACAAAAACTTGCCTTTTCAAATATATTGAAAATTTTACCACCAAAAAAAGTGAAAATTTTAAGATAAAAAACTCTGATATTTTTCTTATTTCTGCTCAAAACATAGATTGTTGGTACTCGTTAGAACCACCTCGACAAGGCGGTTCTAACGAGTACCAACAATCTATGTTTTTTGAGCAGAAATAAGAGAAATAAAGTATACCCCTAGAAACCCCAGTTTTACTATATAAAAGTGGGGTTTAAGGGGGTCAATATAATATAGGCATGTTATACTGAAGGGTCATATAGTACCGAGAAGAACTCAACCTCCAGTGTGATTCAAATTCAGGATCTCTTGCTCTGCAGTCAGGCATACTAACCATTTGGCCAGAAGGGAGAGAATGACTGTAGAAAATGTTTCACAAATCTCCACACCTGTGATCGAACCTGTGACCTCCTGATCACCAGTTGGATGTGCATCCAACTGAGGCTGGCTACTAGAAAGAACTTCTTCCAAGGATGTTCCAAGTGCAATTTGGTTTCAATTTGGTAAAAACATTTCAGAGATGTTTGAAGGAATCATTTTCCAATTACATGTCTATGGGATCTTTTTTTTACCATGACAACCAATCAAACAGGCTGATTGGCATATATTTAGCAAACTTGTTTTCGTCTGCCCAAGCAACATTTGCGCAAAATTAGGAATCAGATCAAATCACATCACTGGTTTTGGAGAAGAAATCATATTTAAAGTGTGGATGCATAGATGGGAAGACAAAAAGTGATCACTATAGCTCAACTTAGAGATAGTAAGTACTAGCGTACTTCTCTCATCTGCAATAATGTACATGAACACTTAAAACTTGCTAAAAACATAAAACCCTGATAAACAAACAGACTAGATTGAATTTCAGTCTTTATCAATCAACAACAATTAACCTTTGTCTGGCTGAACCCGGATATACCCTGCCTTTGCAAACAGTGTAGATCCAGATCAGTTGGCTTCTGAATAAGCCAACTGATCTGGATCTGCACCGTTTGTCATTAAGTATGACATTAAGTATGTGCATTTGTATCAAAATCCAGAATCAAGTAATCTGATTGGCTGAAAATTAGAAGTGGGTGTGGCATCTTAATTTATTCAGCAGGACAAGGGTTAAAGAGCACTGTCAGAAGAAGTACATTAATGATTTATTGAATAAATAACTGGTCCCAAGCCTGTGGAACTATATAGCAAAGTAAGGGTACAATCATTACCGCTGAGGTCATGATCCGAAATTGATTGACTTATTACCAAGAGATAGATAGGTAAGAGTCTTTTGAGTTGGAGTTTTACGGCCCAATCAACATTATTATGGGCATGTTGAGTTGGTCATTTAACCTACTCACACTTTTTCTAGGCAGGCGTAGTCCTCTAAGCAGTTAACTAGTACTTGTGCACTTACTTTTGCCAGTAATTGACAATTGCCCTTCTAGAATCAGTGGAAGATAAGAGAACGACCGTCGAATGACTTCATGCATATTTTCCATGAAAGTTACGTAGCTGAGCTGGGGTTGAAATCTGGATCTGCAGTCAGATCCACTACCAACAGCACTATGGAGCCTGACAGGTACAAGTAAGGCTGGCACAACTAATTGGATAATCGATTAATTGATCGATAAATTCCACAAAAATGATTATCGTTACAGATTTGCTAATAATCGATCATTTGATTTCTGTGTCTGTTATTTTACCGTATGTACCCTAAGTATTCAGACCCTCCACTCTTTGCCATGTTTTACAGGTACAATTTACTACCCAATTTTGTGTCTAAAAATAGCTGGATAAGAGGCAAATAGTGTAGACCCTGATGAGATGCCACATTATGTGGCATCTCATCTGGGTCTACACTGTTTGCTCAGGCCAGTGACTGTGCATACAGTAAAGTATAACATAGTGTAAGAGTCATGCATTACTAATCGATTATCTATCACAATGGCAGGACTAATAATCGATTATCTTTTCAGCTCTGATTAGCCAGCCTTAGGTATGAGTCTTCACTGACTGCTTAAACATTTAACATACATGTTTTTTATTGCACATCAGATAAGGAAATCCTGGATTTTACCCTGGGATAATGATTTGTTTTGTTCATGTTGAAGTTTTACGGCCCAGTCAACCCAATGGGGTCATGTCGAGCGTGGTCAGTTTACTTAATCACACGTTTACTGGGCAGGCTTAGTCCTCTGAGCGGTTAACCAGTATTGTGCACAGTCTTTCGCCAGAAACTGACAACTGCCCTTCTTGAATCAGCGGAAGGGAGAGAATGACCATAGAAAATATTTCATGATCAATCTCCACATAAGAATTTTGCTGACATTGGCAGGTTTTTTACCTGCGACCTCCTGGTCTCCAGTCGGACGGCGCATCCAACTGAGCCACCGAGGCTGGCTGGGATAATGATTCTTATCCTACCCAGGTATAGATAAAAATCGAGAATTCTCAAGTGTTTGATATACACTGGTTGTATAGGACATCATGTACGACATCATTAAGGTTGACTTCACTGAATGGAATTATGTCATAAAACATCATGATAATGTTATCACAATATGGCGGACGTCTGCAATCGAAGTGACTGCATTATTAAAAATCCATGTTCAGAAATGAAAGGTTCAGAAGAAAAAGAAATCCATGTTCAGAAATGAAAGGTACACAAGAAAAAGAATCTATCATGGGTGTGAGGGGAAGATTGGAAAATTCAACCCTCGGGATCACAGTCTGGTATCTCTTTGGCAAGCCTTGTGATGCCAGACAGTGACCCTCGGGACAGGTTTTTCTATCTACCCCTCACACCCATGATAGATTCTTATATACTTTAGTATATACTGGGACATAGTCCTCACTATACTTATTCTTAACCCTTGTCCTGCTGAACCCGGATATATCCTGCCTTTGCAAACAGTGTAGTTCCAGATCAGTGGGCTTCTGAAGAAGCCAACTGATCTGGATCTGCACTGTTTGTCATTCAGTATGTGAATTTGTGTCAATAATCTGGATCAAATAATCTGATTGGCTTAAAACTGGAAGTGGGCGTGGTATCTTAATTTATTCAGCAGGACAAGGGTTAAGTTTGAAGAAACCCATTTTACTACCTGTCTACCTGTTGAACAATGGACTTGTCTACAAACTGCTGGATGAAATGGCAAAGAGTTTAAATTCTTATCAGATGCCATGTACTGGGGCACATACCATAAATCTGGACTGTTTGCTAAGGTCTCTCTGTCCTAATACATACTGTTAATATGGTACTGTGTTGTTTTTTTTTGGTTGTTGTTTTTGCTTTCTTTGTTGTTTAACCCACTATAGACAGAATGAACTCTCCCACGTTACATGTACATGTATATACTGAAAGATTCTAATTTCAATTTTAGGTATGTCAGGATGTGATTTAGATTTTCCAAGAGAAAATTGGTTGAACCATTTGCAAACAGTGGAGATCCTGATCAGATGCCACGTTATGTGGCATCTGATCTGGGTCTGCACTGTTTGCCAATTACCCTTTTAGGGTACAATGGGTTATTGGCCTATTACTTTGCTTTAACTGTATTGAGTAAAATAACAATCATCACTACAGTTAAGGCACTTTCTTCAACTCGAAAGTATATATATTTTTCTGATTTCTCCACAAAAACATATATAGGGGATACTCATCAGAAGCGCCTCATCCAGTAAATTCTAATACATGTAAGTACCCACAACATATGCTTTTTGGTAGATAAATAGGAAAACTATTACTCCTTTTTATCTGGATTTATGTAGCAAACCCAACTTCCTTGACAAAAAAAAAAAAAAAATAAAATAAAATAAAAAAAAAAGGGGGGAGGGGGGGGGGGGGGGGGGGGGGAATTCATTTGAGCTAAATGTATGACATGAGGAAAGGGTACTAATCAAATGTGTGGTCAACAAGACCATGACCAACCTGATCCATGCAGATTGTATCTCTGTTGTTTGCTAAAAAGTCCTGTCCCTGGTGTTATAAAACTGTTTTCATGCTCAACACAGCTGAGTATGAAATTTGCTCTGCTAATAAATATGAAAATGCCAACAATAGTTGGCATTTTCATATTTATTAGCGGAGAAATTTTCATAGTAGGAATTATGTAGCAAGAAGAAATTTACAACTGTTAGTAATTTGAAAAATTATTAGCAGGACAAATTTCATGCTCAGCTGAGATGAGCATGAAAAAAGTTTTATAACCTCGGGGCCTGCTCTGACTGGAAATGCATAGGCTGATCTGGGACCTTTTTGTATGCATATAGGGTTATGACCCTTTTTTAACCTTACAGAATATGTATCGTATTAACCCTAAGTATTGCGACACCCTGTCTACTTACCATACTGGTCTTAAAATTAGAAATAGTCCATTCTACTACCTCTTGATGTGTCTTAAATATTGCTGTATGTATGGCAAACAGTGTAGATCCTGATAAGAAGTGGCATTCTGCAGCATCTGATCTGTGTCTACACTGTTTGCAAAGGCCTATCTGTCCCAATATATAGGGTTATTAGGCCTAAAATAAAGAAGTGTGTGTTTCAGGTTACCCAACCGTGCCTCATTTTTCACCACCGACCCTGAAGTTTTTCAAGGTTTTTTAAGGGATTTCCCTGTTAGGCCATATTGTTTTCCTATTAATCTCATATAAAAACTTTTAACAAAATAAAAATAATTTTCAACCTACCGTCCCTATTTTAAAATTCCATGTAACCTGAAACACATATATTTTTTTATTTGGCCTTAGGGTACCATACTGACCCATAAATTTTGGAACTGACAAGTCTGAACAAACAGTGAAGATCCAGATCAGATGCCAGAGAATGCTGCATCTAATCAGGGTCTACACTGTCTGTCGCATTTATGTTTTAGATCAATAGGTATCAGTCTTTGCGAAAAACTTTTGAAGTGCTACAGGACGGCTGTCAGTCAGACAGAAATTTTCTCCAGGACAGAGGGCAAATCTAAAGGACAGACAAATTTTGGTTTCAACTGATAACAACTTAGGGTTAGAAAATATCATTTTTGTGTTCAGATGATACTGAATAGTGCCTTTTTACCCAAAACCGTGAAGGCAAAAGCAAATGAAATTTTAAAAAAATGAAAAAAAAAAAAAAAAGTCTATTATTAAAATTTGGCGATTGAAAAGTGTTGCAGGACAGCTGTCAGACAGGCCGAAATTTTTGCAGGACAAAACAAAAATTTGTCAGTTTTGTCAGACAATCCTGCAGTTTTCGCGAAGACTGAGGTATTAAAATGGACCTGTTGAAATTTTAGGACAAATGTCCAGATAAGCAGGGGTAACCAAATACAGTAGAATTCAGATATTAAGACCCATCAAGTAATCTGATTGGCTGAAAATTAGAACAGGGTGTGGCATCTTAATTTATTCAGTAGGACAAGGGTGAAGACCCCTTGAAAACAATACTCTGCTATTAACCCTTGTAAACATGCCCTGTCTTGGCAAACAGTGTAGATCCAGATCAGTTGGCTTCTGAAGAAGCCAAATGATCTGGATCTGCACTGTTTGTCATTAAATATGTGAATTTCTATCGAAAACCTGTCTCAAGTAATCTGACTGGCTGGAAATTAGAAGTGGGTGTGGCATCTTAATTTATTCAACAAGGCAAAGGTTAAGACCAGCTTTTGCCAGTCCCAAATGGGGTTTTCTTGGTCTACATAGTTCCATATAAGATTTGATTGTGTTGGGGTTTAACGACACGTCAACTCTTGTGGGTTATTTTGTGTCATCTCCCAGAGGAAGGAAGAGAAGATATAGAAGAGATAGTAGGGGAGATGAAAGAGAGGGTCAGGGAAGAAAGAGGGACAGGAATGAAAGTGAAGAAACGGAAGAAATGAAAACATTCCCCTTCTACCCTTGCCTGCTAAAAGGATAGCTGGCCTTGCCCAATTGGAAGCCAATATCAGTTGGACGCCCCAGTAACGTAAGATACCCATCACCTTTGCCACCCCCATTCCATATAAGAGGGGGTACTGGCATAATATTTCATCTTTTTCTCAAAAAAAAAAAAAAAAATGTTGTGGATACTCATTAGAAGCACCTTGCCCTTGGCAAGGTGCTTCTAATGAGTACTACAACATATATTTTTGTGGAGAAATAACAAAAATATTAGCACTTTTTGGTTAAAACTGCACCTTATCTGAAGAGCTCTATGTTCTACAGTCAACATTAACCCTTAAACTGTCAGTCACAACAATTTTCGTCTGCTTTGTTGTCTGCTTATTATTTGCAAACAGTGTGGACCCAGATCAGACTGCTCAGGTACGAGCAGACTGATCAGGGTCCACACTGTTTGCCTGTATGCAAAAATAGGTTAGAAAAATTTGCAAGAATATTAAGCAGAGGACATATACAGACAACATTTCTGTAATACTTTTCTTATTTCTCCACAAGAAGATACATTGTGGGTGCTCATCAGAATTGCCTCAGCGACAAGTTTCCCTGGAGAATTACATAGCTCTTGATAAGGCACTTTTTTCAACCAAAACAAATCTATATTTTTCTTATTTCTCAACAAAAATATACGTTGTGGTACTCATTAGAAGTGCCTCAGTGAGGCGCTTCTAATGAATACCCACAATGTATGTTTTCGTTGGGAAATAAGAAAACTATTTACCTGATATCCACTCTTATCTAGACCTATGAGAAAGTGCCTTATCTGGAGCTGTGGTCAGAAGATTGAGGGTAAACATGACCAACAATGACAGCAATCCGCTAAAAACTAAAACAATTACGTCAGATATTTCCATGCCAGAAACATTATTACACAAGTCACAATCATTCCAGCGAACAAAATGTATCTATCCTGTGAAGTCCGTCTCTCTATGAATCTCATCACAGTATTAGACATACCAAGTGTATTTGCTATATCAAGAA
The DNA here is from genome assembly GCA_964016985.1 of Anodontia alba. Taxonomy (NCBI): domain Eukaryota; kingdom Metazoa; phylum Mollusca; class Bivalvia; order Lucinida; family Lucinidae; genus Anodontia; species Anodontia alba. The sequence continues at coordinate 27,101,846 of OZ024835.1, forward strand.
TCTTCTTATGAGCTCCTTTTAGAGTGAATCTTTGCTCTTGTAAATTTGTCAGTATACTTGAACCAGATCCTAACAGATTGTCCATTTCTCTGTTAACATCATTTAATTTCGTATTGTGTTGTAATGCAGCATCAATCATAACTGATGTGTCTGCATCATTTCTTTCAAACCTCCGAGTAAGGAGAGCTTCTCTGTCTCGATCTTCTTGATCTCTTTGGTATCTGCAATATTTGTATAAGAAGACATTTACCCTAAATATTTTAACCAACAGATATGAGAAAACACTTGGTAAACTTAAGAATTTGCTCCCTGTGGATTCATTAATCAGCAATGGTTATATGTTAGGGTTGACATAAAAAAGGGCAAAATCATTAGATCATGAAATAGAAACGTTAAACTATAATACCTCCGCCATTATCGTGTTGCTGGCAGATAACTCTGTCAAACATTGACGAAATTTGCCCATTAGCAATCCCAAACCAGATCTCCTTCATGTCAATGCATGTACCAAGTTTGGATAAAATCCCTTGACTTTTAGTCAAGTTATCATCCGGAAACAAAAATATGGGCGTGCCTCAGGCAGATAATCCGTCAAAATTTGACAAAATTTGCTCATTAGCAATCCCAATCCAAATCTCCACAATATCAATGCACATACAATGTATGAAGTTTGGTGAACATCCATTGATGTATACTCCAGTTATCATCCGGAAACGAAAATATGGGCATGTCTTGGGCAGATAACTCTGTCAAAATTTGACCATTAGCAATCCCAAACCAGATCTCTACAATATCAATGCACGTACCAAATTTGGTAAAATCCATTGTTTACTCAAGTTATCATCCGGAAACGAAAAACAGACAGATGGAGGTACGTACGACTGACGGACGGACACACAGACGTCCATCATGAAACCATAATACCCCGCCACTATATAGTGATGGGATATAAAAAGCTCACGGTTATACTATAAATGAAACCGCATTGTCAAGTCTTTGTAAGGGAGTAAGTGTATGCCATGTTTGATGATTGTAGGCATAATAGTTGTAAGCAGTAGTTCTTGAGAAAATGTCAGCCAAAGACCAAGATGCGGCCTCCCTAAGGGGCCAGGCATGAGCACTGAATGATTGATTCAAAAGAAAATCTGATGAGCCTTTTTCTCGTGACATGGCCAATATAATAATATCATCACTTTTCTCATTACGAAAACATGTCTATTCAAATATGATGAAAATTTTATGACAAAAAAAATGAAAATTTTAAGATATAAAAATTCTGATATTTTTCACATTTCTGCTCAAAACATAATTTGTGGGTACTCGTTAGAACTGCCTTGCAGGGGTGATCCTAGAGCTTTCAGAGGGAGAAGTTTTGTGATAATTTCAGGATTTCAGGGAGAAGTTTTGGTCTAAATTTTGGATTTCCCTATACATTCTATACATTTTCACTTCTCCCTTAGCTCAAGATAGAGAGAAGTCAGTTAGCTTAGGGAGACTTTTTCTCCCAAATCGCCCTCTAGGATGACCCCTGCCTCGACAAGGCAGTTCTAACGAGTACTCATAATCTATGTTTTTGATCAGAAATATGACAAATAATGCAAACCCCTGTAACCCCCAGTTTTACTATATAAAAGAGGGGTTTAAGGGAGACAAAATTATATAGGCGTGTTTTTGCTACGTTAAAAAGTGACTTGTTTACCTTCTGTGCTGCAACTGTCTTAGAGCTCCCTGTATATGCTGGCAATCATACTTCAACTGATCCACTCTCATTTTAGCATTGTTCCTTCTCATAGGTGGCTCTTTATTAACGAGTATGTCTAATCTTTCACAGTTGCTAACAATGTGATCTATATGTGCTTGTATTTCATTCTCAACCAGATGAACATGATTACCTGAAAATAAAAAAAAAAGAAGTATGCATTAGCTGGTAAAATAAATAGGCAAAAAGTAGGTAAAATAAATTATTGATACCATACTATTTCATCACGAAAACATGTCTATATAATATTGACCCCCTTAAACCCCACTTTTATATAGTAAAACTGGGGTTTACAGGGTATACATTATTTTTATTTCTGCCCAGAAACATAGATTGTGGTACCCGTTAAAATGTTCAGTATATTTGAATAGGCGTGTTTTCGCAATGTTGCACATACATGTATGTAATGTAATGTAATGACAGGGTTCTTGCTAGGATTCTGAAAATAGGAGTTCCAAGGTCATTTTCTCCAGAAAGTACATGGAGGAGTCCTACAATGCAATTTCGCCAATTTCTCAAGAAAATAGGAGTACAAACTAATAAAATAGAAGATGAGGACTCCATAATTTGTTATTTGGTGTGAAAGTGTTTTGTCATGTTCTTGATGCTTATATATGTTAGACCAGTCTCTTTTGTATAGCTTGTCTTTGTATATTACTTTGGTTTTGATATATTATTGAGAGCCACATGGAAGATTAGTTGTTGTTGCTAAATGTGTCACCCTCTGAAAATAAATTTTAATCCTTAAAATGTCAAGAAAACCTACATCAGAAAATGTCTGTTTATGTCATCTGCTGAATATTCTTGCAAACTTTTCAAACCTTTTTTTGCATACAGACAATCAGTGTGGACCTTGATCAGACTGCTCCTCTAGGAGCCATCTGATCTGGGTCCACAATGTTTACAAACAAGACTTTTAAAATCACAAGCAGATGACAATTGTTGTGATTGGCAGTTAAAACTCTTATTACACTGTAAGCTCTTTACAAGATGGTTCATTATTAAGCATTATTCAAATATAGGACTGCTTAAAGGTGGACCCCAAAAGTGTTGTGTTCAACTGAAAATGTATATATTTTCTAGAAAAATGACCATTTATTCCATATAATCTATAGATTTTTGTTTGGATACAACAATGTTGGTTAGCTAATATGGTTTTTGCTCTGTATCCCAGCAACAGAGTTATAAACCGGTTGTCATATTGTGGTGTACTACATGTATAATTATTATTATTACATTTATTTCATATTTGGAGTTAATGAGAACCCCAAATGGTGAATGAGATAGATACCCTTGGGTAATCTGACAATACATACCTCCTCTATTCAAAAACACATGGGTTCCTGTTAACCCTTAAAGGGGAACGCAACCTTAAAGCATACTGTGCTTAGTAACAAAGTAAACAGCTTCACAAACAATGAAATTTGATACATATTTGATCAAAATCGGTCAAGAATTAAGGAAGTAATTGACAATTGAATATTTTAATGTTACATTTGTGGTATGGGTGACGCCATTTTGAATATTTAATAAGGTTTCACAAAAGTTTAAAAATCTATTTTAAAAGTTGTTCTTCTTACAAATTTGGATTCCTTTTGGGGAAATGATTGCTTGTCACTATAATTAAGCATATGTTCAACACTGTAGCAAAATATTCTTGAAGACCCATTATAATTAGGTTTTATATATTTTATTTGGGCTGTATGACACCAAAAAGCCTAAAATAATAAGGCAGCCATGGGGCTATTTTGAATATATTCAAACCACTGTAACATCCTAATTTCTCAACCAATTTTGATAAATCTAGTATCAAAGTAAATGCTGAAATAAAAAATGCTCAGCACTTAACTCCAGGAGACACTAATAACTTACGTTGCATTCTCCCGTAACTGTAACATTCTAAAATACATGTATTTCTTTCTTCTTTTTTTTTTATTTTTTTTTCAGAGAAAATAAAGCTCAGACTTTTCATGTGAAACAGTATATATGGAATATCAAGCCTTATCATTTTGAAAAAATAATAATAAAAAAATATGTCAATCATTTTTTTTTTCTTTTTTTTTTGCTTCAGTTGTGGTTCTATGGCCCAGCGGACCCATTCGGGTCATTTTGAGCGTGGTATGTTTAGCTAACCACACTTTTCCTGGGCAGGCTTAGCCCTCTTATGAAGTTAACCAGTACTTCTGCCAGAAACTGATCACCGTTCTTCTTGAATAAGTGTAAGGGAGAGAATGATTGTTGGTAATATTTCTTGATCAATCTACACAAAAGAATGTTGCCAGACATTGAGGGATTGGGCCCGAAACCTAAACCAGTCAGATGAGCATCCTACTGAACCACCAAGGATGGCTCATCATGTCAACCATTACAGACCAGTTTGTCTACTTACCAACTATTCAGTAACAGAATGGCATGACTGTAGCCCGTGACATTGAGGTTTGTGTTCAATTACCAACTATTCACTGACCAGACATGTCAAGGGTTACTTACAGTCATGCCATTCTATTACTGACCAATTTGCTGACTAGCTAACTGCTATTACCTGCTATCCATGGATCACTGACTAGGTCGAGACTATTTAGATTTACAGACTCACAAAAATTTGTATTGGTCAGAAAATCTTTTATTGACAAGTCTGTGTTTTGTCAACAGGCTAACCTGAAGATCACATATATTTTTTTTTTTTTTTTTTTTTTTTGCATAAAATATCTTTTTCCTTTAGAAATTCCGATACGCTAGGTTGAGTGGCCCTATCAAATTTTACATCAGAAGTACCTCAGTTAAGAATATCAATTTTCCTTGTTTATTTTACTCTGCTGTTAAAATGTCGCAAAAAAATATTGATTTATACCCCACCCAGTGCAAATTATATGGAAGAATGACATACCGGTAGCCCTTTCGTACCGCGCTAGGTCGCCCTGAACTTCTTGAATCAGTTTATTTGTTTGATGGTATAAGGATTCCATTGTTCTTCTAGTTCCTACTCCAAATTAATCAATTAATGTCCTCTTATTATAAATATAAAGCAAATTACTTTAACTTGACGTGTCCAAAGAGCACTTCCTGTTTTGTAAACAGGACCACATTGAACTTCCGTTTAAAAAAAAAATAAAGAAAGAAAATTCAAAGTGAAACATTTGTTAGCACTGATCTATATTAGCATTAGCAATAAAGTAAACAAACACTATGCTCTATCCTAATAACTTTTATGGGAACAAAATTTCGTCATCTATTCATGAACGCCACTAAATTCAACCAATCAAAATCAAAGTTATATTCTGTTTGTTTATCTTGACACCTGCAAGAAGCTGAAAGTAGCAGTTTTAGGACATGTGTTCAACTGGTGTTTTAAGTATGTTTAAAAGGCTACAGCTAAAATGCAGTCTTAGAAACACAGAACCAAATACTGAAAAGTTATTTTGGAAAAGTTGTCATTATTTTTAATTGATTCAGTTATTCATAGTTGATAACAACATTTTAGGTGAAATTTGATACCCCTCTGTTAGGTATTTGCATGTGGGAATATTATATACTAGCCTATGTGTTGCAGACAAGGTTTGACATTTTATTCAGATTGTCTATAAAGATTCTTCACAGGCCATTTTCTTTGAAAAATAAGAAAAATATGTTTAAAATGTTAATTGCTTTTATTTATACATGTAGTCAACATGTTAAACTTTATGCCTTCAGCTCAAGTTCAGAACCTCTTGCACAAAGTTAACCCATTGTTGCTACCAGGCACCTGAGGCACATAGAGGTAGTGGCCATTGTTATGTACATGTATTTGTACAGCCTTGCTTTCATGGATCCCCCATGCATGCACACTTGGTGCCGCTGTCTGTCACCAAGCGCCCCCCACCCACCCCCACCCCTTGTCCACTATACTCAACCCAGGGCAGGTCGAGTATGAGCTAGGCATACTAATGGTCTGAAAATTGCCTTGACCCGAGCAGAATTGGAACCCACAATATCCTGCTTGAAAGTCGGGTGCACTAACCACAAGGCCACCCAGCCCACATTAAAGACTGAATAAACTCTCCCACACTATATATTGGCATACATGCCATAAGCTCTTGGCAGAAATCTGTGAGATCAGGCTAATTTTTAGGGGAGACTTGACAAAATTCTGTGAGATTTTCATAAAAGTCACTTTCAAGCTCACTGAAGTAAGTTTAAAGCCTTTAGTTTGATGAATTAAGCATACCAAAAGTATAATGTTGTGTAATTTATAATTAGTTCTTCATAAAACATTCTTTTAGAGGGTCTGAAAATTCTGTGAGATTTGAAATTCTTATGGGAAATGGGTTGCAAAATAGCCAAATTCTGTGAGATTTTGTCTCACAGTGTGAGGTATGGCATGTATGTATTGGAAGAGTCCATTTTCAATTTTAGGTTTGTCAGGCTATATGATGTAGATATACCTAAAGAAAAATGGTTGACCTATATGCCACATTCTGCAGCATCTGATCTGTGTTTGCAATGTTTGCCAGTTACCTTTGTAGGCGTCTCCAGTCTTCAATGAATTAAATGACACCCTTTTAAGGTTAGCATGCTGAGAAAAAATTACAGCATACAACATTTTGAGATATTTTTGTTAAAATTCCCAGAAAACATGCTTTGATATTTCATGCAAATTGTCTTTAAAGGAGACAATCTGCTTTAAATATCAAAGCCTGTTTTCTGCCAAAACTTTGAAAAAAATATCATCAGTTTGTCATCTGGTGAATTAATTAGCCCAGAGAGTGGTGAAGATTAAGTGGGCATTTTAGCAAACACTTTTCGGTAAGTAGTTTAATGAACAAAATATTTTCAAAATTGTTTCAAGGTTTTAGACAATCATAAAATGAATTGCTTCATTGAATCAAAATTTTTTGCTGAAAAAATGTGAGTAGCTTTTTGCAGTGCAAAAGCTACTCACATTTTTTCAGCAAAAAATATCATAATATTGTATATTGAATCTGCTAAAACAGTTAACGAAATGACCCTTAACGAGCTCGTTAAGCTAACGACGCTTTGAACAACTGGGCCCTGAAATCAGATAGGTCTGATATGGACTTTCCTGATTTTTGAAGCATTCATTTATCATGTGGTCAAGTCTCAGGAGGGTCAAGTGTAAATTAGTTTGGTGAGAGGCTTTTAAATCCCATTTGCCAATGTTCCCAGATTTTTGCAGCTATTTTCCCTGTTTATATAGTAAAAAAGAGCTGGAGCTTTATCATTATAGGGATCAAACATGGTTTTTCATGCATTAACATTCGCCAGGTCCCATGGGAGGTGTTGAAAACCGAGGCTGAAGGCCGCGGTTTTCAACACCTCCCAAGGGACCTGGCGAACATTAATGCATGAAAAAAACATGTTCAGTCGCTATTATTGCATAAAAACTGAAAACATTTGCTACATTTCGCGTTATTTCTTGCACTATTTTGTTTCGCCTTTTCACCAATGTCGCGCAAACGCTATTTCCATGTACTATGTTTGTTCTAGGGCGGGACAGTACACATCTCGTGACGGCAGCAATTCTGTGGCCCCGGCACGATCTTATTGAAAGTTGCATAGCCGTGCATTAACAGCGTGTGAATTGCCTTGTTAATACATGGTTTTTCACTGGTTAATGCACAGCTATTGATAACGTGTGACACTGCTTTTTATGCAGTAATTATGTATCAACATATTGTGATATTTTTTCAGATGATACTATATCATGATAATGACTTCCAGTATGAATTTTTTTTTACATTTGAATTTTGTTCTTTGATCCATAAATAAAAATGGAACAAAGCTAACCTTTTCCTTTAAAGCTGTCTTATAGATTTTCTGCAGTTACATGTAACTTGTCAAAAGTTCTCTGATTCAGAAAAATGAACATCTGTGTATGGAATAAATGTGTATTTTAGATTTTACACGAAAGCAATAGAACACAATTAATATAATGGTAATGTTTCTTCTTTGACAGTATAAACTATTCTGGCTTTTAAGCATAATACATGTACTCATAATTTTTATAAGAAATATAGACAAATCAGCAGGGGTACAGTTCAGTTATACAGTATTATATCAGACACTTGCTGTCATGACAGTATCGCAATATTTTTTTTTTTTTTTTTGTTTGTTTGTTTTTTTCTGGTGATACCTAGCTATAGGAGATACGGAAGTCAGAAATTATGAGAAAGTTTTTTTATGATGATAGTAAATTAGTAATGTGGCTAAAATATACTGGTTGAAGGCAAGGAGTGCAATCTCTAATCAAGGCATCTTTTACATCATGAAAACATGCCTATATAATTTTGACCCCTTTAAACCCCACTTTTATATAGTAAAACTGGGTTTTAAAGAGGTATACATTATTTTTCTTATTTCTGCTCAAAAACATAGATTGTGGGTATGTGTTAGAACTGCCTCAGCGAGGCAGTTCTAACAAATACCCACAATCTATGTTTTGGGCAGAAATGTGAAGAATATCAGAATTCTTTACCTGAAAGTTTTCATTTTTGGTGGTTAAATTTTTAGTATATTTGAATAGGTGTGTTTTCGTAATGAGGACCCAGCTGAGCCACAACATCAGAAATCATTCCTTTGGACATTAATATTTTTCATATTTCTGCTCAAAACATAGATTGTGGGTACTCATTAGAACTGCCTCAGCGAGGCGGTTCTAACGAGTACCACAATCTATGTTTTTGAGCAGAAATAAGAAAAATAATGCATATCCCTATAAACCCCAGTTTTACTATATAAAAGTGGGGTTTAGGGGGGTCTGCAACCCTATAAACCCTATTCAAATATATAGAAAATTTCAACTCCAAAAACTGAAAATTTTCAGATAAAAAACTCTGATATTTTTCATATTTCTGCTCAAAACATAGATTGTGGGTACTTGTTAGAACCGCCTTGGCGAGGCAGTTCTAACGAGTACCACAATCTATGTTTTTGAGCAGAAATAAGAAAGATAATGTATAACCCTATAAACCCCAGTTTTACTATATAAAAGTGGGGTTTAGTGGGGTCTGCAACCCTATAAACCCTATTCAAATATATAGAAAATTTCAACTCCAAAAACTGAAAATTTTCAGATAAAAAACTCTGATATTTTTCATATTTCTGCTCAAAACATAGATTGTGGGTACTCGTTAGAACCGCCTCAGCAAGGCAGTTCTAACGCGTACCACAATCTATATTTTTGAGCAGAAATAAGAAAAATAATGTGTACCCCTTTAAACCTCAGTTTTACTATATAAAAGTGGGGTTTAAGGGGGTCTGCACATTCTTAGATTCTGATCAGAATTATTCTCACTGTTTATTTTGGATAGCCAATGATGCAAAGAGTCTTCATGTAAACAATGATGTAAAGAGTCTTCATGTAAAAAATGATGCAAAGAGTCTTCATGTAAACAATGATGCAAAGAGTCTTCATGTAAACAAAGAAGACTGACCAGACAATGCAGATACTCAGGCTGATTTGAATCTTATTTTGGAGCGCATGTCAGAAAGTATGTTACCTCACGTTTATTTCATTTTGGTTCAGATACACTGCTGCTTGGGCATGTCTGGGTGAGAATTTTGGATAAATACTATACATGTATATGAGCCAGTGCTTGTCAAAACCAACAAAATGGCATGCATGCCCAGCGAAGACTCAGATCAGCCTGGGCATCTGCCCAGCTGATCAGAGTTTTCGCTTTGCACTCAATGGGTAGCTAAAGACCTAAGCTTTCTTCATGCAGACAGCAAAGACTCAGATCAGACTGGGCAGATGCCCAGGCTGATCTGAGTCTTCGCTGGGTGCACATGCCATTTTTTTGTTTTTTTTTGTGGCTGACTCATATCCTTATTTTCTAAAAACACAATATGCCTCATATTTTCAGGTCGGAGACATCAATGTAGTTGTATTGTGCCAAAGTATGACAAGTGATACTGTATCTGGGACTGCAGTCTTTATTGGAAATCTTAAATCTAGAGCAAGAATTGGAGAACTAAAGTCAAGTCTTCATACATTGTTTTATAAAGTTCTAAAAATTCCCATCTCAACAAATGATATCAGCATTATTAATGGAATAAAAAGGTATGCTGTGATAGATGTCCACAACAAACAGACTGTAGAATTTGTTCTTGAAAACTTATCAACATTTGAAGATAGAAAGAAAATAAAGTATAATTTCTTGAATCTTGTTGACCAAGGTGTACCAATACATATTGACACACTCAAATCACAGGACGAGAAACAGGCCAGAGATGACTTTGAGAATGCCAAAAATTTAAAACCATATCAAAAGCAAAACAGATCTTTCAAACCAACTGTCTTAAATCCTGATTTTGGAAAAGCAGTGTCAGTAAAGTCATTAAAGTCTTCAACTACCGGTAGACTTTCCAGGAACAGTACTAGTACAAGAGGGGGTAAGTCAACTCCATCACAAAAGTCAACTACAGATATTGCCACAAACACAGATCTAGATGTGACAATAGATGAATTTCTCAAGGAGACTGGAAAGCCTCATACTGATGATGGAGCTGCCAACAAACCTATTGGCTTGGTCCCACTGGCTGTATCTTCAGAAAAGGAAGATTCAGACGACTCATTAACACACCTTGATGCACACCGAGGTCGAGCTTTATCACCTATAATGGACTCCGAAAGTGAACGCTCGGAATATGAGGATCCACCAGGTAGCATCATAGACCTTCGAAAAGTGAGTCGAAGCTCGTTTACAGAATCTAACAGCAAAAAAGTGGCAAGCTCGAGAAAACAACATTCTCTCTCAAGATCTTCAGGTGTTCCCAATGACTTTTTCTCTTATCTAGACAGACAGTTGAAGCCTGAAGTGTCTGATAGGGAATCTAGGTCGAGAAGTACAAAACAGACACAGAATGTTAGCTTTGATGATGAAGAAGAAGGAACGCCTTATTACAAGGTAGGTACAGTGCATGATGTATTTATCTCAAAATATTTGGACACATTATCCCTATTCCTGCTGAACCCGGATATACCCTGCCTTTGCATACCTTGCCTGAAGAAGCCAACTGATCTGGATCTACACTGTTTGCCATTAAGTATGTGAATTTATAGCAAAAATCTGGATCAAGTAATCTGATTGGCTGAAAATTAGAAGTAGGCATGGCATTTTATTTGTTTGTGTTGAGGTTTTAAGGCCCAGTCAACCCAATGGGGTCATGTCGAGCACGGTCAGTTTACCTAACCACACGTTTACTGGGCAGGCTTAGTCCTCTAAGCGGTTAACCAGTATTGTGCACATTCTTTTGCCAGAAACTGACAACTGCCCTTCTTGAATCAGCGGAAGGGAGAGAATGACCGTAGAAAATATTTCATGATCAATCTCCACGAAAGAATGTTGCCGACCTCGGCGGGGATTGAACCCGCGACCTCCTGGTCTCCAGTCGGACGGCGCATCCAACTGAGCCACCGAGGCCGACAACATGGCATTTTAATTTATTCAACATGACAAGGGTTAACTCCTTACCATACTCATATCGCCAGATAGGGCACTTTTTCAGCTGAAAATTATTGATATTTTTATTATTTCTCCATGAAAACATATGTTGTGGTATTCATTAGAAGTGCCTTGGTGAGGCGCTTCTGATGAGTACCCACAACATATGTTTTCATGGAGAAATAAGTAAAATATTAACTGGATACCCATTCTTATCTAGGGCTATGCATACTTGTCCATATTCCTCAAAAATAGACATTTATTACATAAGAAAGGTTTAATAAATTGACATATGGTATAAATACAATTATAAAATGTGGCACTTGACAGCCTGTAAAATTTCAGTTAGTCTCTCATTCTTGAAACAAAATAATTTTTATTGTATCTCTGAATTAATGCTGGCAACATTAATGCATTGTTTGTTTGTGTTGAGGTTTTACGGCCCAGTCAACCCAATAGGGTCATGTCGAGCGCGGTCAATTTACCTAACCACACGTTTACTGGGCAGGCTTAGTCCTCTAAGCGGTTAACCAGTATTGTGCACATTCTTTCGCCAGAAACTGACAACTGCCCTTCTTGAATCAGCGGGAGGGAGAGAATGACCGTAGAAAATATTTCATGATCAATCTCCACGAAAGAATGTTGCCGACCTCGGCGGGGGTTGAACCCGCGACCTCCTGGTCTCCAGTCGGACGGCGCATCCAACTGAGCCACCGAGGCCGGCTAACATTAATGCAGAGATACTATAAAGATCATTTCATTTTGATCCTGTTCAAAAATGAGAGACTAACTGAAATTTTACAGGCTGTCAGATACCACATTTTATGATCATATTAATACTATATATCAATTTATTAAACCTTTCTTATACAAAAAATGTCTCTTTTTGAGAAATATTGGAGCCTTTAAACAACTCCATTTTACTACCTACTGATGTGTCTAAAAATGCTGGATGATCAGCAAACAGTGTAGACCCTGATCAGATGCTGCATCATGGGGAGGATTTGTCCCCACTTCAAGATACAGTTTGAGAGGATTTGTCCCCACTTCAAGATACAGTTTGAGAGGATTTGTCCCCGTCCAGATACAGTTTGGGAGGATTTGTCCCCTTCTAGATACCATTTGGGAGGATTTTTTCCCTTCTAAGTACCATTGTATAGAGAGATTTTCACCCTCAAAGCGCCAGTCACAACTATTGTCGTCTGCTTTGTCATCTGCTTGTCATTTTAAGTCATTTTTGCAAACAGTGTGGACCCAGATCAGATTGCTCCGCTAGGAGCAGTCTGATCTGGGTCCACACTGTTTTCCTGTATGCAAAAATAGGTTTGAAAAGTCTGCAAGAATATTCAGCAGATGACATAAACAGATGACATTTTCAGATGCAGTTTTTCTTGGCGCTTTAAGGGTTAAATGGGATTCAATTCCAGAACTTTTTAGTGCTCAATAGAAAACTCTGATTGGTATTTTTCATATTTTTTCACAGAAACATATTGTGAGTTGGAATTATAATTGCTTCATAAGACAATTCTAATGAGTATCCACAACATACCAGAGAAAATATGGATTAATTCACTTTTTGACATGTGTGTCTAGTGAAGACTTGGATCAGCTATACTGTCTCCCTGTAAAAAGCTTGGATACAGTAAATGTCCTGAAATTTTGTAAGCCAAAGTTTCTGACAAAATAACATATGCAAACAGTGCAGATCCAGATCAGACTGCTCTTGAAGGGGTAGTCTGATCTGGGTCTACACTGCTGGCCAATCCACTACAGCTGTATGAAAATCAAAATAGGCAAAGAAATTAGAGTTAAAGCGTTTAATATTTTTGGACATTTACCATTCTTACTTATTTATACATACATTGTATGCAAAGAGTAATATGTGAAGACTGACTGGAAGGTGCATTGTCTGACAGTTCAGTTGAAGTGATTTTATGGAGAAATATGAAAGTTGTAGGTCTCTTGACAGTTCAAATGGGTACCTACAACATGGTTTTATAAAGATAAAAATTTGTTGAGGCAGTTCAGATGAGTACCAACAACATATGCTTTTATAAAGAAAATCAGTATAATTAACCCTTGTCCTGCTGAACCCGGATATATCCTGCCTTTGCAAACAGTGTAGACCCAGATCAGTTGGCTTCTGAAGAAGCCAACTGATCTGGATCTGCACTGTTTGCCATTAAGTATGTGAATTTATATCAAAAATCCAGATCAAGTAATCTGATTGGCTGTTACTTCTCACAAAGTCTGCTGATATTCCTATAAAGTGTGTCCTTAACTGGGGGATATTTTTCTACATATTTTTCCAGAAATTTGAAAAATCTGAGTGCAGAGTAAGGTAATTAGGTAAATTACGTTATTAGAATATTTTTTTCTAATTTAAGGAATTTTTTCATCCGTTAGAACTGACTGGATAAGATCATTCCAGTAGATCATAGAATAATTGTTTTGAAGCTGATATTGCAATAAGGCCTTAGAGCATGTTTTGTTTGTTTCTTTTCCTGCCAGTCCTGTGATGTCCCAGATGTTGTTCTTTTTTATTTTTTTTTCATGCCAATTCTGTGAAGCCCTAGAACAATTTTTGAAAATGATTTCAGTTTTTTAAACTTTTCAGTATGGAGAAAGAATCCTGAATGAAGACCGCAGCAAAGAGTTCAAGTATTATGAGAAAGACAATCAGTTCACCCTGCGCAAAATGAGAGAGCATGTTGGGAGATGTGTTTGTGGGTTTTTGAACAGTCATCAGAGTGGAATGATTTTAATAGGTGTCACAGAGGAAGGTATACCACAACCTCTTTATAATAATGATAACACTGCTGCTGGGATCTAAAGCAAAAACCCTGTTAGCTAAACAGTGTTGTATCTATACAAAAAATGTATAGATTGCCTAGAAGAATGACCATAAATGGTCATTTTTCTATATAATTCATACATTTTTGTTTGGATACAACACTTATGAGGTCTACCTTTAAACCATCTTATATTCTAATGAACTGTTTTATAATGAGCCATCGTAAAAAGAGGTTTCAGTGTACATTTGTTCTGTATTACATTATTAAGACTCGGGGGTCGGGGAGGGGGGTGTGGTTGGGTGTGATGAAGGTGTCGTGTATCTTACGTCACTGGGGCGTCCAACTGATATTGGTTTACAGTTGGGCAAGGCCTGCTATCCTTTTAGCTGGTAAGGGTAGAGGGGGAATGTTTTTATTTCTTCTGTTTCTTCTTTTATTCTTGTTTCTCTTTCTTCCCTGTCCCTCTCTTTCATCTCTTCTACTATCTCTTCGATCTTTGTTCTCCCTTTTTCTGGGAGATGACACAAAATGACCCACAAGGGTTGACGTGTCATTAAACCCCAACACAATCAATCCCTTCTGAAATGTGGTCTACTGTAAAGGAAAGAATTTGCTCCCATAGGGAGCAAATTCTTCCCTTTTAGAGTAGACCCCTTTCAGAAGGGACTTTGTTTGTAGGAGAGCAAGCAGGAAGTCACAAAAATTGTCTCCCTTGTAAAAATAGTGGATAACTGCAAAGTCATAGTTAACGTACCCAGTCAACTTAAAATCAAGTGAATGAAGAGTTAGCATAATGGATCATACCTATAGTCTGATTCAGGGCCATTTTATCTACTGCAAGTTGAGGAAAAATCTAAACTTTTCAGTGCTTTGGTCAGTGAAAAATAGAATTTGGCCAGGTAAATTCAGTGAAAAGTCAGGGAATTGGTTTCTAACTGAAGGACCGGCCACCCTGTAAGAGCAGCACCTATGAAAAAGAAGGAAAATATTTTATGTTAGGTGAGCTCTATTTATTGCAAATATTTTTTTTTTCCATACACACGTGTCAAATGCTTAGTGATTGCTAATTTACTACACCTATGGTCGGCCTCGGTGGCTCAGTTGGATGCGCCGTCCGACTGGAGACCAGGAGGTGGCGGATTCAACCCCCGCCGAGGTCGGCAACATTGTTTCGTGGAGATTGATCATGAAATATTTTCTATGGTCATTTTCTCCCTTCCACTGATTCAAGAAGGGCAGTTGTCAGTTTCTGGCGAAAGAATGTGCACAATACTGGTTAACCGCTTAGAGGACTAAGCCTGCCCAGTAAACATGTGGTTAGGTAAACTGACCGCGCTCGACATGACCCCATTGGGTTGACTGGGCAGTAAAACCTCAACACAAAAATACTACACCTATGATATATATCTGAGGCCCTCCCTGTTCCCTTGTTCCCCTGGCAGCAATCAACATTTTTCCCTTGTTCCCCAAAATCAAAACCTGATTTTCTGTATTCCCTGTTCCCCAAAATTGCTGTGGTTCCCCTGTTCCCTTCAGTTTTAGACTTTTGTTCCCTTGTTCCCCTGAAATAAATGGCCTTATTCCCCTGTTCCCCAAAACCCCTGGGAGGACCTCATATTTACTTTCTCTATTCCAGGTATTGTTGTTGGTATTGAATGTAATGTGGCACAAGAGGAGAGATACCTTCGTCACTTTGAAGATACAATGAAAGAGATTTACCCTCTTATTTTTTCTGATGACTTCTATATCCATTTTGCACCAGTGCTAGGAGATAATGGAAGACAACAAGGTTTTTTAACATTTTCTTGTTGAATTTAAATGTTGGCAGATGGCATTTTTGAATATGTTTATAATTTTTGTGTCAGCATGGTTTCACACTTTGTTTCAAATATGAAGGTATACTCGTCTTTATACCTCTTTATGTCACTACTGCTGGGATAAAAAGCAGTACCCAGTCAGCATTCTACGTAAATCTATATCGGGCCGTCATCGGCCCGTCAGGGTAGCTGACGGGCCGATGACGGCCCGATGTAGATTTACGTAGAATGCTAGCTGGGTAGTCATATGACCTTAACAATTATGTTGTATCTAAACACAAATGTATAAAAAAAAGGACCATAAGTGGTCATTTTTCTGTTTGCGTGTAATCTATACATGTTTGTTTGGAAACCAACATTGTTGGAGTCCCCCGTTAGATCTAAAATACAGTAGAACCTCAATAGCTTGAACACAGATGGCTCATTTACCATGGCTAATTTGAACTAGTTTTTGAGTCCCTACGAAATTCTTCTGATAGCTCCAGAAAACAAATATTTAACCCTGGTCCTGCTGAACCCGGATATACCCTGCCTTTGCAAACAGTGTAGATCCAGACCAGTTGGCTTCTGAAGAAGCCAACTGATCTGAATCTGCACTGTTTGCCATTAAGTATGTGAATCTATATCAAAAACCTTCATCAAGTAATCTGATTGGCTGAAAATTAGAAGTGGGTGTGGCTTCTTAATTTATTCAGCAGGACAAGGGTTAAGGAAATTCTTTTATTTCATCATGAAATTGTTTGTTGTGTGTACTCACAAGAATCATCTCGTTGAGGGCAATGCTAATAAGTTCACTCAAAATACCATTGTTGTCTAGAAGATAAAAAAAAATCTTATGTCATTTGCTTCCTGACCTGCCACCATAACCTCATTGGTTCAAACTACCCATGTCAAATAAATTTCCATGGACCCAAAGATGTTCCATCCGTTGAGGTATTACTGTTTTAAAGAAGATGACTAGGAAGTGTCACGATCACAGAACATAGCCCGTTAGTGATACCAAGAAAAGAACACGTTAACTATGATGGATAGTACCAACTTTCTCTTCCTTAATGAAAAAAAAAAAAGAAACTAACAAAGTAAATATAGCCAACAGACACAAATGCAAAAGGTACTCACGTTTTTCAGCAAAAATATTAGCGTATATGCCATATTTAATGATCAATGAGTTAATGATACATTAACTAACAACATCATTAGTTTTGAACAATTGGGTCCTGGTCTTTAGATTTCTATGTTGAGGAAATTGCATCTATTGCAGGCTTTTTACCAAGCTGCTATTTAACAAAATGTCATCATAGATAGAATTCTGATGAGCACCCAAAGTTATACACAGCAATCTCTTAGTAACAGTTTTGCTGGAATCCAAAGCAAAACAGTGTTAACTAAATAGCCCTTCTGTATCCAAACAAAATTATAGATTATATAGAATGACCATAACTGGTCATTTGTCTACATAATCTATACATTTTGTTGTATCTAAAACATTATAGCGTATAAAGAAAAATGACCATAAATGATCATTTTTCTACATAATCTATAAAAAAAAGATTGTATCTAAAAAAAACTATAGATTATGTAGAAAATGACCATTTGTGGTCATTTTTCTATATAACCTATACACTTTTGTTTGATTACAACATTTTTTGTGGGTCCACAGTCAAAATGTCCTATATCACAGTGATGGTAACATTCTTTCGTTGAGACTGATCATGAAATATAATGGTCACTCTCTCCATTCCCCTGATTCAAGAAGGCCAGTTTTCAGTTTCTGGCAAAAGAATTTAACCACTAAGAGATCTAGGCCTGCCCAGTAAAAGTGTGGTAAGGTAAACTAAACTGACCTCACTTGACATGACACCATTGGGTTGACCTCAACACAGACAAACTAAAAACAATATCTGAAACAGTCTTATAAAGAGATTCCATTGTTGCAGGTAAAGGTAGAGGGAGAATGTTTGTATTTCTTCTGTTTCTTCATGTCTATTGTTCTCTTTCTTTCCTGTCCCTCTCTTCCATCTCCTTCACTATCTCTTCTATCTCTTTTCTCCCTTTCTCTGGGAGATGACACAAAATGACCCACATGGATTATTGTGTTGTTAAACAAAAGATCCTCTGCTGGTCTTTTAAAAGTGTGCCCTTATTCAGTAAATAATTTACTATAAGTTTATCAGTGATTTTGAAAAACCTAAACACACAGTGCAGTAATGGTCAGATATGGTATTTCATTTACCATAATAACCCTAAATGTTGGGACAGATAGGGCTTTGTAAACAGTGTAGATCCAGATCAAATGCACCTCATTCTGCGGCATCTGATCAAGGTTTACTCTGTTTGCCATACATTCTGCAATATTTTGGACACATCAAGAGGTAGAAGAATGGACTATTTTAAATTTTAGGACATGTATGGTAAGTAGATAAAGGTGTCTCAATACTTAGGATTATTATATGGTATTTATTTTCAGCTGATCTCAAGGTCATAGAGATTAAGATTGAGGAGGTACCAAACAAGGATATATTGTTTGAGTGCAAGGAGGGTGTGTTTGTGCGCAGAAAAGGAATTCTGACAGGGCCAATCAGACCAAGCCATATACAGGAGTGGATAAAAATGGTATACCATAATCTCCTTAAGGGAAATCACAGCTCTGGATAAGAGGGTGTATTAGCCATCACGAAAACACGCCTATATAATTTTGACCCCTTAAACCCCACTTTTATATAGTAAAACTGGGGTTTACAGAGGTATACATTAATAGTTATTAGTTTTTATATTTCTGCTCAAAACATAGGTTGTGGGTACTCGTTAGAACCACCTCGGCAAGGCGGTTCTAATGAGTACCCACAATCTATGTTTTGAGCAGAAATATAAAAATATCAGAATTTTTATCTGAAAATTTTAAATTTTTTTTGGTGGTAAAATTTTCAATATATTTGAATAGGCGTGTTTTCATAATGTAAGTACATTGTATTTTTCTTATTTCTCAGTGAGGCCTTTCTCATGAGTACCCACAACATATGCTTTTGTGGAGAAATAAGAAAAATATCAATACTTTTGGTTTGCCTTATCTGGAGCTATAGAGATTGATATGCATTGTTGGCAGTGTTAAGTAAAAATTATAACAAGCTCAAAGTTGGGGCATCAGTGTCTTATTTCTCCATCAAAACACGTTTTTGTATTTCCTTTCAAATGTAGTATTTCATTTTAGTACTTTTTGGTTACCCCCCCCCCCCCCCCCCCCCCGTAAGAGCAGCGCCTATGATAAAGAAGGAAAATATTTTATGTTAGGTGAGCTGTATTTATTGCAAATATTTTTTTTCCTTACACACGTGTCAAATGCATAGTGATTGCTAATTTACTACACCTATGGTCGGCCTCGGTGGCTCAGTTGGATGCGCCGTCCGACTGGAGACCAGGAGGTCGCGGGTTCAACCCCCGCCGAGGTCGGCAACATTCTTTCGTGGAGATTGATCATGAAATATTTTCTACGGTCATTCTCTCCCTTCCACTGATTCAAGAAGGGCAGTTGTCAGTTTCTGGCGAAAGAATGTGCACAATACTGGTTAACCGCTTAGAGGACTAAGCCTGCCCAGTAAACGTGTGGTTAGGTAAACTGACCACGCTCGACATGACCCCATTGGGTTGACTGGGCCGTAAAACCTCAACACAAACAAATACTACACCTATGATATATATCTGAGGCCCTCCCATGGGGGGTACCTGTTCCCTTGTTCCCCTGGCAGAAATCAACATTTTTCCCTTGTTCGCCAAAATCAAAACCTGAGTTTCTGTATTCCCTGTTCCCCAAAATTGCTGTGGTTCCCCTGTTCCCTTCAGTTTTAGACTTTTGTTTCCTTGTTCCCCTGAAATAAATGGCCTTATTCCCCTGCTCCCCAAAACCCCTGGGAGGACCTCATATTTACTTTCTCTATTCCAGGTATTGTTGTTGGTATTGAATGTAATGTGGCACAAGAGGAGAGATACCTTCGTCACTTTGAAGATACAATGAAAGAGATTTACCCTCTTATTTTTTCTGATGACTTCTATATCCATTTTGCACCAGTGCTAGGAGATAATGGAAGACAACATTTCTACCCCCCCCCCCCCCCCCCCCAACAAGGACCATGAGGTCCTTATCGCTCACCTGAGTCCTGAGCATAAACTGTCTGGCCAATTTGTTTCCATCCTAAGTAAGCTTACTCTAACTTTGGTACTTACAATCAGTAACCTTTTTCCTTCTGGCTGTATCTATCTCTGGCTCAGGGGAGCTAAAAATGCACTATTTCTGCTTTTTTATGTCCCTGCCATTTTCAGTAGGGGGGGGGGGGGGGGTGGGGGGGGGTGGTGGCATACAGTATCACCACTGTCTGTCCGTCCGTCCGTCCGTAACACTTTTGGTGTCCGTGCAATATCTTTTGAAAGGATTGGTGTATTGGATTGAAATTTTATATACAGGCATATAATCATAAAATGTAGGTCAAGTATGATTTAGGGTAAAATCCACCAATTATTTTTGGAGTTATGGCCCTTTTTCAACTTTGAAAAATGGTTTCCTTTCCATAACATTTGAAAAGATTAGTGAACTGGATTCATATTTTATACACAAGCATATAATTATAAAATATAGGTCAAGTTTGATTTAGGGTAAAGTTCACCAATTATTTTTGGAGTTATGGCCCTTTATCAATGTTGAAAAATAGTTGAAAAATGGTTTCTGTTCGATATCTTTTGAAAAGATTAGTGTATTGGATTCAAATTTTATGCGCGGGTATATTATCATAACATGTATGTCAAGTTGGATTTAGGGTAAAATCCACCCATTATTTTTCGAGTTATGGCTTTTTTTCAACTTTGAAAAATGGTTTCCATTCCATAAGTTTTGACAAGATTAGTGAATTAGATTCATATTTTATTCACAAGCATATAATTATAAGATATAGGTCAGGTTTGATTTAGGGTAAAATCCACCAATTATATTTGTAGTTACAGCCCTTTTTCAACGTTGAAAAATAGTTTCAGTTTGATATCTTTTGAAAACATTAGTGTGTTGAATTCATATTTAACACACAGGTATATAATCATAAAATAGAGGTCAAGTTCCAATTAGGGTAAAATCAACATATTTTTTATGGGAGTTATGGCCCTTTTTCACCTTCAAAATGTTTTCCTTCCGATATTTTTTTTAAAAAAAGATTGATTTGTGTATTGGATTCATATTTTATACCAAGGTATATAATCATAAAATATGATCAAGTTCGATTTAGGGTAAAATCTGCCAAATGTTATGAGAGTTATGGCTCATTTTTCAACTTTATTTTTTTTTTCAAAATACCTGCATGTGGGTGAGGATGGCCCTGGGCGGGGTCATCTGTGTCATACTGACACATTTCTAGTTCTTATTTCTCTTTGTGGCCTTTCTCATGAGTACCTACAACATATGTTTCTGTGGAGAAATAAGAAAACAATACTTTTGGTTTGCCTTATCTGGAGCTGTAGAGATTAATATGCATTGTTGGCAGTGTTAACCCTTAAACTGCCAATCACAACAATTGTCGTCTGCTTTTTCATCTGCTTGTGATTTTAAAAGTCATTTCTGCAAACAGGGTGGACCCTGATCAGACTGCTCATCTAAGAGCAGTCAGCTCAGGGTCCACAATATTTGCCTGTATGCAAAAATAGGTTTGAAAAGTTTGCAAGAATATTCAGCAGACGACATAAACAGACAACATTTTCAGATGCAAGTTTTCTTGGTGTTTTAAGGGTTAAATGATAATTATGACAAGCTCAAAGTGGGTGCATCAGTGTTTTATTTCACCATGAAAACATATTTTAATGTTTTGGTATTTCCTTTCACATGTAGCATTTCAGTTTAATACTCAATACTTGAAAAAAAAAACAACAAAAAACAGGAAACATTTTATCTGGAGCTCCTTAGTAGTGAATGATCATTTTCAGGGTAAATCTGATTGCATATTGATAATTGTTTTTCCAGTATATTAGAAGACCAACATCTGTTCATGGTAAATGTCCTAAAATTTCGACCACTTTTTTATGGTTCTTATTTTTCATTTTATGCAGTTGTTTCTTAAAATACTTAGTGGAATGACAGTGTAGATCTTGATCAGGAGCAGTCTGATCTGGGTCTACACTGTTTGCATATGCAATTCTGTCGACACTTTGGTGTATGTAATTTTAGGACATTTACCATACTTGATCACTTTTCCAATACATAATCATGGCTCCAGATAAGGTTTCTTTTAACCAAAAAGGGCCTGATATTTTTCTATTTCTCAACACAAACATATGTTGTGTTACTCATTAGAAGCACCTCATTGGCATCTAATTGAAGTACTTATAATGAGTACCCAAAATGTATGATTCACAATGCACGAAAAGGGCCCTTATGCAATTTCCAGACAACGTAAGTCCAGATCAGTATGTGTATCTGTGCAGTCTGATCTGAGCATTATCTGTTCCTCGACATATACTATGTACAATATCCATTGATTCTGTAGGTGGAAAAGGAAAGCTGAGATGAACCTGCACAATTGTGCAGGCTGATCAGGCCCTACATTGTCTGCAAATAGCAGAAGGACCCTTTTTGTGCATCACATGTTTTCATGGAGAAAAAAGAAAAATGTTTACCTGATATCCTATCTAGAGCCATGTATAGACTATTCTTTTGTGAGCAGTTGGTAACAGCTGATACGGAGAGCTAAATAAGATACACATTACGAAAACACGCCTATTCAAATATATTGAAAATTTTACCACCAAAAACTGGCAATTTTTCAGATAAAAAATTCTGATATTTTTCATATTTCTGCTCAAAACATAGATTGTGGGTACTCGTTAGAACCGCCTCGCCGAGGCAGTTCTAACGAGTACACACAATGTATGTTTTTGAGCAGAAATAACAAAAATAATGTATACCCTTGTAAACCCCAGTTTTACTATATGAAAGTGGGGTTTAAGGGGGTCAAAATTATATAGGTAGGTTTTCATGATGAATTACAGTAATGCCCTGAGAAAAGAGGGTTTTATGCATGAACAGCACAGATGTGCAGTCCAATCACATTCTCTTTTCTTCAGTATGTAGTGCATAATTCAGCAGTTCTGTAAATGGACAATTGATGAGACTGTGCACTGGGCCCCATAGCACAGTCTGTAGCGAGTATAATTGCAGATCCGTGGGTTGCAAGTTCAAATCCCCGCTCAGCCACACAACTTTCCTGGAGATTAGGAAATCATGCCTTCGAAGAAGTTGGAGGGGTTTACAATGTATTGCTTTTGGGTCGGCCTTCCATTCGTTTGTCAGTTTGCTTGTCACGCTTTTCTTGTTAGCAAGATTTCTTGATAAATATTTGATCTAGGGCCTTGAAACTTGATGGGCTTATTGGGGCTCAGGAGATCACCTGATTTTTTGAAAAAAAAAAAAAAAAAAAAAGGATTTGTGAGTTCTGCCCCTTTTCTCTGTTGTCATTTTGTATGGACAAGCATAGTTTGGGGCATAGTTTTATAGGAACACATTAAATTTTCTAATTTCTGTGATCATTCATGCCCTGCCCCCCCCCTCCCCCTCCCCCACCCCTCCCCCCCCCCCCCCTCCCATGTTTCAAGAAGGGCAGTTTCAGCTACAGGCAAAAGTATTTGCACAAAGTACTGATAACTGCTTGCAGAGTTGGATGCGCCATCTGACTGGAGACCAGGAGGTCGCGGGTTTAACCCCCGCCGAGGTCGCAACATTCTTTCGTGGAGATTGATCATGAAATGTTTTCTACGGTCATTCTCTCCCTTCCCCTGATTCAAGAAGGGCATTTGTCAGTTTCTGGCGAAAGAATGTGCACAATATTGTTTAACCACTTAGAGGACTAAGCCTGCCCAGTAAACGTGTGATTAGGTAAACTGACCGCACTCGACATGACCCCATTGGGTTGACTGGGCCCTAAAACCTCAACACAAACAAACTGCTTACAGAAATAAGTCTGTCTAGGAAAAAAAGGATAGGTTTACTGACTGGCTCAAGATGAGCTTAACACGGCTGTGCCGTATAACTCCACATACAAATGTACTTGCAGATAAGGGGTTTGCAGCCAAAAAGTAACTATTTTCATATTTCCCAATAAAAACATCTGTTGTGGGACCAATGTGGGTACTCAGCTAGGTGCTTCTAATGAATACCCATACTTTATGTTTTGTGGAGAAATAAGAAAAAAAGGTTTTAAAATATTTTTGTTGATACCCCGTCCTATTGGGAGCTACAGCTCAAAGTAAAAAAAAATAGTCTATGGCAGTCCAAGCTGATCCAGACCTTCTTTTGTTAGCATTTGACATAATGACCCTTTTCTCATGGGACTACAACTTAATGTATGGTAAATGTCCTAAAATTTTGTACACCAAAGTGGCTAATAAAATGGCATATGCAAACAGTGTAGACCCAGATCAGACAGCTCCTGAAGGAGCAGACTGGTCAGGGTCTACACTGATCACCTTTTTAGCTCACCTGAGCACAAAGTGCTCATGGTGAGCTATTGTGGTCAGTCAATGTCAGTCGTCCGTCATGCTTCGTCCGTCCTGCAGCGTCAACAATTGCTTTAAAAGCCTACACATCCTACACCCCTGGGCCAATTGACTCAATACTTGATAGGAAGCATCAGGGTGACTTGAAGAACAAAAATAGCTAAAATTGTTCCAATCGGAAATTCAAGATGGCCGCCATGGCAGCCAACTTGAAAAACTATTTTTCGCTTCTACTCCTGAACCGAAAGGCCAATTGACTCCAAACTTGGTAAGAAGCATCGGGATGACTTGTAGAGCAAAAGTAGCCAAAATCATGCCTGTCGGAAATCCAAGATGGCCACCATGGCGGCCATCGTGAAACTCTATTGTTTGCTTCTTCTCCTACACCCAAAAGCCAGTTGACTCCAAACTTAGTAGGAAGCATTGGAGTGACATAGATCAAAAATAGCTAAAATCGTTCCAATCAGGTCCAAGATGACTGCCACTGTGGCCATCTTGAAAATCTATTTTTTGCTTCTTCTCCTGAACCAAAAGGCTTATTGACTTTAAACTAGGTTGGAAGCATTGGGGTGACTTGTAGGTCAAAAATAGCTTAAATCGTGCCAATCGGAAATCCAAGATGGCCGCTAGGGTGGCCATCTTGAAAATCTATTTTTCACTTCTTCTCCTAAACCCAAAAGCCAATTGACTCCAAACTTGGTAGGAAGCATTGTGGTGACTTATCAAAAATAGCTAAAATCGTCCCTATCAAACATCCTTGGTGGCCATCTTGAAAATCAGTTTTTCGCTTCTTCTTCTGAACTGAAAGGCCAATTGACTCGAAACTTGGCAGGAAGCACTGGGATGACTTGTATTCAAAAATAGCTTAAATCATCCCGATTGAAAATCCAAGAGGGCTCTATTTTTTGCTTCTTCTCCTAAACTGAAAAAGCTAATTGATTCGAAACTTGGTAGGAAGCATCGGGTTGACTTATAGGTAAAAAATAGCTAAACCCTTTTCTGATCAGAAATCCAAGATGTCTTCCATGGCGGCCATCTTGAAAATCTGTTTTTCACTTCTTCTCCTGAATCTAATTCAATTGACTTAAAACTTGGTAGGAAGCATCAGGGTGACTTGTAGATCAAAAATAGCTAAAATCTTCCCTATTGGAAATCCAACATGGCCTCCATGGCCGCCATCTTGTTTTATATATACTTATATATGAAAAACCTTTAAAAATCTTTTTGTCTGAAACCAGAAGGCCCTGGCCTTTGATATTTGGTTACATAGCTTCATCTAGTTCACATGCCTGTTCAACAATAAGGCACCATGCGATCTTGCTTCTGTCCAGCACCCTGTCATCCGAAAACATTCATTTTCAACAAGTTTTAAACATACATAGTCCTATGAAGAGAAATCGTAGTCTTTTAGAATATACTAGAGACAATGACAATCAGGTGAGCGAATTAGGGCTTCTGGGCCCCCTTGTTTACTAAGTATTTTAAGAAATAGCTGCAAAAAGAGCAAAATTTAGGCAAAAAGGGTAAGGAATAAAGCGTTCAAAAATTTTTTTAGGACATTTACTGTATACATTGTTATTCGAATCCTGCAGGTGGCTGAGTGGTTATTGCTCCTGACTCCAGATCATGAGGTCCCTGGTTTGAATAGGGCTGAGGGCAGAATTCAACTCATGACTATACAGCATTTCATTTTACAGAGCCTTTCATTATTACTCATTATGAAAAAACGCCTGTTCAAATATAAAGAAAATTTAGCCTCCAAAAACTGAAAATTTTCAGATAAAAAAACTCCGATATTTTTCCTGTTTCTGCTCAAAACATAGATTGTGGGTACTCATTAGAACCGCCTCAGCGAGGTGCTTCTAACCAGTACCCACAATCTATGTTTTGAGCAGAAATTAGAAAAATAATGTATACCCTGTAAACCCTAGTTTTACTATAAAAAAGTGGGGTTTAAGGGGGTCAAAATTATATAGTTATGTTTTCGTGATGTCTTCTGTATTTTTCAAAGAAAATACGGTTTGGTTTTTCATATGAATCATCTGCTAGAGATAAATAAGGCTTGCAATGTTAATAATCTGATAAAGGCTTGGCATTTGGTGTGAACCATCTGCCCACTAGATGTGATTTCTCTGAAAAATATGAAAAATAAATTATCAGGGCCCAGTTGTTCAAAACTAACAATGTCGTTAGTTAACATATCCTTAAAACTTTGATCATTAAATATGGCATATACATGTACGCTAATATTTTTGCTGAAAAAATGGGAGTAGCTTTTGCACTTGCAAAAGCTACTCACATTTTTTCAGCAACAATACCTGTGATTTAGAGATTGTACTTACTAGAACAGTTAACATTTTGACCGCTAACAAGCTTGTTAAGCTAATGAAGCTTTGAACAACTGGGCCCAGGATGTTATGTGCTGCTGTTATGATTGACACTTTAATCCATTAATACCTTGCATCCCATAAAATGGACATTGGCAAACAGTGTACACCCAGATCAGATGCTGCAGAATGCGATATCTGATTAGGGTCTACACAGTTTGCATTTAGGACGAGAATTTCTATAAAACATGGTAACAATAAAAAAAATAACCAGACACTCCTTATATTGAAATAAACCGGTCCAATAAAAATGAAAAAAGCTAACGAGACACTACTTATATTGAAATAAACCGGTCCTAATTAGGACCAGTTATTTCAATATAAGGAGTGTCTGGTATTTTTTTTTTTTTTTTTTTAATTTATTTTACCATGTTTATAGCAACTCCTGTCCTAAAGTTTTAATGTAGAAGAGTCCACTCGACATAAATGAGTTAAGGGTTAAAATAATGTTGAAAGGGATGTAAAACACTCAAGTATCAGCATTATGTATATGAGAAACACTAAATCATCATGTATAACTTCAGAAACACTTTAGAGAGATAGATGAAATGAAGAAAGCAGAAGTGACCATGAAAGAAGAACTTGAAAAGAAAGATTTTCTCATCAGAAGGCAAGCAGACACAATCTTGGCGCAGAAGAGTGAAATAGATCGACAGAAATCGGTTACATCTGCAAAAGTTTGTACCATTTTGTAGAATTAGGTCACATGATATTGTGCCATGCTTACCTTGACCTTGAGCACTCGCTGTGCTAATTCAGCGGATGACAAATTGATGATTTTTTTCTTATTTTCTTTCCTAGAAAATAGGCTTTGACATTTCATGCAAATTGGCATGAAATGTCAAAGCCTATTTTCTGGAAAAAAAATAGAAAAATGTTTCAAAATGTCATCTGCTGAAATTTCACCCAGCATACTAAGTGTTAAGTATTTGGGCAGACAGCCTAAGCAAACAGTGTAGACCCAGACGAGATTGTGACATCTGGGTTTTGACTGTTTGCCAATTGTCAAGCAGTTTTTAGACTGGTCAACAGGTATTATTGCATAAAATGCAGTGTTGCACGTTATTAACAGCCGTGCATTAACCGGCGAAAAACCGTGTATTAACAAGGCAATTCACGCGCTGTTAATGCACGGCTACGTAACATTCAATATGCTGGTACTGGGGCCACAGAACTGCTGCCATCACGAGATGTATACTGCCCAGCTCCATAATGAGCATAGTCCGTGAAAATACGCTCGCGAAACATCAGTGAAAAGGCGAAACAAAATAGTGCAAGAAATAACGCGAAATGTAGCAGCTGTTTTCAGTTTTTATGCAATAATAGGGATAGAACATGGTTTTCCAATGCATTAACATTCGCTGGGTCCCTAGGGAGGTGTTGAAAACCGGGGCCTTTGGCCTCAGTTTTCAACACCTCCCACGGGACCTGGCGAATGTTAATGCATGAAAAATCATGTTTGATCCCTATAGCGAGATGGTATGGTAAGGAGCCCAACTGCACAGTCAGCGGGCACCACTAGCATGTCTGACTGCAGATCCAGGGGTGCCAAGTTCAAATCCCAGTACTGCCACATAACTTTCGTGGAGATAGAGCATGAAATTATTCTTGTGGTTATTCTCCCCCTTCTGCTGATCAGGAAGGGCAGTTGTCAAATACTGGCAAAAGCATGTGCACAAGAACTGGTTGACCGCTTAGAGGACTGAACCTGCCCAGGAAAAAGGTGTGATTAGGTTAACTGACCAACTCAGCATGACGTTAACTGTTGACTGGGCCATAAAACTAAAACTTAAACAATTTATTTGTTTGTTTGTTTAACGGCCCAGTCAACACTGTTAAGGTCATGTCGAGGCAGTCAGACATAACCACTTTTCCTGGACAGGCTTAGTCCTCTAAGCGGTTAACCAGTACTTTTGCACATTCTTTCGCCAGGACCTGACAACTGCCCGTCATGATTCAGCAAGAAGGACAGAATGATGGTTGAAAATGTTTCATGAACAATGATCGCCAAAAGAATGTTGCTAGACAGATGGGCAAAGACACCTGTGACCTCCTGATCACCAATCGCACACAAACACACACACACACACATCTGACTGAGCCACTGAGGCCAGCTCACAAACTCAAAGAAACTAGGACATTAACCCTGCAGACCAAAACATTTGTTTTGCAAACAAAGCACATCCTAACAAGGTGGCTTGTATTAGGATTTATACTAATTGCTATTCTGTTTTGATTTTGACTGAGACTCCTATTTGAAACAATGGTTCTGACCAGTTTCAAAGATTGCAGAATTCATTTCAGAAACTCAGGGATAAAAGGGGTATCAAAAAACATAGCTACAGATAAGAGGGGGTATCCACACAATATTTTTCTTATTTCTCTACAAACACACATGTTGTGGGTACTCATTAGAAGCGCCTCACCGAGGCGCTTCTAATGAGTACCCACAACATACGTTTTCGTGAAGAAATAAGCAAGATATCAGCATTTTTCGGATGAAAAAAGTGCCTTATCTTTTGCTATGAAAAAGTGATTTTAGTTTCAGATCGCATCTGCTGTACTAATGCTAATGCACTGCAGCAGAAACCTTGGAATTGTGAGGTATTCATTGTTGATGACATCACATGCTGTTTGAAGCATTTATAATCAGTGGTTTGTAACCTTGTGACAAATAACTTACAAAAACTCTTAATAAATCTTTCCAGTATAACAAAGTCGGTATTAGATTCTTTACTTGGAGACATGGGCTCATATCTGCTTGAGAAGAATGTTCATCTATGCTTAATGGCTCGATAAACCTCAAGTCCACACATCCAATGTCAAGAATCTAAATACAATTGACTCTCGTTATCTCGTCTTCACTTATCTTGAATAACAGCTTATCTTAAAGTGAAAATCTGGTCCCTATTGTACGAGGGGAATCTTACAGCAGGTAACAAAATATCCTAAGGAGCAATTTCTCCTATTATCTGCAGTCATTACAAAAACGCACCTATTCAAATATTTTGAAAACTTCACCACGACAAACTGGAAGTTTTCAGATAAAAATTCTGATATTTTTCATATTTTTGCTCAAAACATAGATTGTGGATACTCGTTAGAACCACCTCACCGAGGCAGTTCTAACAAGTACCCACAATCTATGTTTTTGAGCAGAAATAAGAAAACAATGTATACCCCTGTAAACCCCAGTTTTACTATATAAAAGTGGGGTTTAAGGGGTCAAAATTATATAAACATGTTTTCATGATGATTTTCAATATATCACTTACTTCAGGAGTCAAGTAACATATTCATTTGAGAAATGTAGTTATTTGATTTATTTTTGCCTCAATTCTGCAGATTTGATATGTCGAGGTACGGATATCTTGATTTATTTCAGAGTTCCTTGGACTTTGAGATAATGAGAGTTGACTGTAACTAATACTGCACCTTATGATATGTTTCTAGTGTAGTCAGATCAGTCTGCATATTGATGCAGTCTAAGCAGTCTTTGTTGTTTTGCCTGAAGTAACTGTGGAACCTTGCTTATCAATGTCCTGCCCAGCAGTTTCTCTATGCTCAAATAATTGAGCCAGTCTGTGTGTTCATGCAATCCAGCTGTGGCCTAGATTGCTCATAGATCCATGTAACATCTTTCATCAGTTAAACTTAATCTAAAAGGTTACTTGCTATTTGTCTTCTTTCCCCATGAAAACATAAATGTGGTACTCATTGTCATTGTTGCCGGCCTCGGTGGCTCAGTTGGATGCACATCCGACTGATGATCAGGAGGTTGCGGGTTCAACCCCCCCGCCGAGTTGGCAACATTCTTTCATGGAGATTTGATCATGAAATATTTCTACCGTCATTCCCTTTCACTGATTCAAGAAGGGCAGTTGTCTGAATGTGCACAATACTGGTTAACCGCTTAGTGGACTAATCTTGCCCAGTAAAAGTGTGGTTAGGTAAACTGACCGCACTGGACATGACCCCATTGGGTTGACTGGGCCGTAAAACTTCAACACAAACATTGTTATTGCTTTGGTGAACAAGAGTACCTGCAACATAATTTCTATGAAAGTATACAGTAAAATTCTGCTATTACCACTTGACATGAAGACCACTCCATTATTAAAAGCAGTATTAGCCAGTTCAAAAAGTGGTCCTAACCCTTGTCCTGCTGAACCTGGGTATACCCTGCCTTTGCAAACAGTGTAGATCCAGATCAGTTGGCTTCTTCAGAAGCCAACTGATCTGGATCTGCACTGTTTGCCATATAGTATATGAATTTGTTACAACAATTGGGATCAAGTAATCTGATTGGCTGAAAATTAGAAGTGGGCGTGGCATCTTGATTTATTCAGCAGACAAGGGTTAATAGTTGAATTTTACTGTCTATTAAAATACCTATTTATTTTAGGGTTAGTAATATAAGGACCTTGTCAAATATTTGTATTGGCTAGCAAAGACTGGCCAATCGTTCTCCACTGTTTATATAGGGAAACATGTTTTTGTATGTTTGTGTTTTTTTTTTTTTTTTTTTTTTTTTTTTTGTCTCCTTTACTTTTATATTACATTATTGTTTTTATTGTTTTACAAAGTTTAGTGCCATTTTCTAGCATTATTTACGAAAGTATGTTATTGATTGTATTTTATGCCCTTTTTGGCATGTATTAGGCAGCACATGAGTATAACATTAACTCTTAGCTTGCTGTGTAAAATGTTCAACAGTGGACATTCTGACATATTTTTTCTCCGAAAACCAGCTTTGTCATAAGGAGACAATTTGCACGAAATGTCAAAGCTTGTTTTCTTGGAAAAAATTAGGAAAATGCCATCAGTTTGATGTCTCCTGAATTTGCCCATGGAGTGTTAATGGTTAAGAATGTTAATAAAAAAAAATGTAATTCAAAGAAAGAGCTTGCATTATTGACATCTGTGGTTTAATGTTACCATATTAACGTTTAGTATTAGGACACCATATCTAATTACCATACATGTCAGAAATTTTGAAATGGTCCATTCTACTACCTCTTGATGTGTCTAAAATACTGCTGTATGTATAGCAAACAGTGTAGACCCTGATCAGATGGCATCTGATCTGGGTTCTACACTGTTTGCAAAGTCCTGTCTGTCCCAATACTTAGTGTATTACTTATGTGGTTGCTTTGATATACTGCTAGATTTAACCCTTCTCTTGCTAAACACGTCATGCCCCGTCTTAGCAAACACTGTAGATCCAGATCTGGATCTGCACACTTTGTCTTTAAATATGTGAGTTTCTATTAAAAACCCGGATCAAGTGATCTGATTGGCTAGAAATCAGAAATAGGTGTGGCATCTTAATTTATTCAGCATGAGAAGGGTTAAATCTCATCAGTTGTAACAAAATATAACAGCTGGAACAAAAAGAAAAAAAAAAAAGTTTGACAGTTCATATTCTAGGTTTTTATTTTCTCCAGGGTCTACAATGAGGATCTAAAAGTAAATTAATGTACGAGCAATGACATTTTGATTGCAGATATTATACTATAAATATTCAATGCACCATTATAGAGTTTGTTTTGCTAATGATAGCATGGGACAGAAAGAATTTCTTCAGTGGAAATCTGTGTACAGGCCTCCTAGCGAAACCTATAAAACCTATAATAACCTATAATTTTGTGTTAAACCTATAAAACCTTTATTTTGTTCATAAAACCTATAAAAAGCCTGTATTTTCATGAAAAAACCTATATTTTTCACTTTTTGAACCTTCTTGCGACAACCCTAACTTTCCTTCAAAATGCACTACTATTTTTTACTTTTTAATCCCATAAAAAGTGATGAAAACTGTCAAGAAATTGTAATTTTTTTCCTCGCTCGCTTCGCTCGCTCGGACTTTGTAAAATTCAGATCAACTTTATCTGAATAATTGTGGCACACAAATTCATCAAATATTTTTTCTTCAGTTTTAAATGTTTATGTGAGTTTGGAAGACTCTTTTTTTAACCTGTATTTTTATTGAAAAACCTGTAAATAACCTATATTTTGAGTAAGAAGAACCTATATAAAAACCTATATTTTCAAAGTGGGCCACTAGGAGGCCTGTGTGTACATTCTTAACATGGATTGTGGAGCTTAAAGCCAATCTTTTTAGCTCACCTGAGTGCGAAGTGCTTAAGTTTAGTATTGTGATCATTCAATGTGTGATGTGTGTTGTGCCACCCCAACAATTTATCTTAAAAGCCTACACTTCTGGCCAGATTGACTTGGAAGGAAGCATCAGAGTGACTTGTAGATAAAAAAATAGCTAAATTTGTTCCAATGGGACATCCAAGATGGCCACCATCTTGAAAATCTATACTGTGCTTCTTTTCCTGAACCAAAAGCCTAATTGAATTGAAAATAGGTAGGTGCATCAGAGTGACTTGTAGATCAAAAATAGCTAAAAACGTTCCAACTGGAAATCAAAGATTGCCTTTATGATGGCCATTTTGAAAATCTGTTTTGTGCTTCTTCTCCTAAACAGAAAGGCCAATTGACTCAAAACTTGGTATGAAGTATCGGGGTGACTTGTAGATCAAAAATATCTAAAATTATTCTGACCAGAAATCCCAGATGGGGCCATGGTCGCCATCTTGAAAATTTATTTTAAGCTTTTCCTTCTGAACCAAAAGGCCAGTTGACTCAAAACTTGGTAGGAAATATCGAGGGAATTTGCAGATCAAAAGTATCTAAAATCAGAACTCCAAGATGGCCGCCATGCCGGCCATATTGAAAAACTAGTTTGAACTTCTTCTCCTCAACCAAAATGCCAACTCTAGACTTCATTGGAAGCATCTGTGTGACTTGTAGACCAAAAATAGCTAAAAAAGTTCTGATTGGAAATGCAAGATGGCAGCCATCTGGAAAATCTACTTTGCACTTCTTCTCCTGATCCGACTTGAAATTGGTAGGAAGCATTGGGGGACTTGTTGATCAAAAATAGCTAAAATCCTTCAGATTGGAAACCAAAGATAGCCTGGTGGAAGTCTTGAAAATCTATTCTGCTGAACTGAAAGGCCAATTGACTCAAAACTAGGTAGGAAGCATCAAGGCGACTTTCCAATAAAAAATATGTAAAATCCTACCAATCAGAAATCCAAGATGGCCGCCATGACCACCATCTTAAAAATCTGTTTTGTGCTTCTTCTCCAAAATAAAAAGGCTAAATGACTCAAAACTTGGTAGGAAATATAGGACAACTTGCAGATTCAAAATAGCTAAAACTGTTCCAATCTGAAAATGAAGAGTTTCAGTCAAAACAAGTCTCTGATTTTCCTGATTTTGTGTGTTCTTTGTTTCTAAAGGCTATCCTTTTTGACTTTTATTGTAGATTGAAAGTAGCTAATATTGTAGCGATCGGAAATCCAAGATGGGTACCATCTTGAAAATCTTATTGTGCTTTTTCTCCTGAACAGAAAGGCCAGTTAATCGACTGGAAACTGGGTTGGAAGTATCTGGGCAAATTGCAGATCAAAAATAGCTAAAATCATTGCTATCTGAAATCCATGATGGCTGCCATCTTGAAAATCTATTTTGCACTTCTTCTCCGAACTGAATGGCCAATTGCTTCGAAACTGGTAAGAAGTATTGGGGCAACTTGTTAATCAAAAATAGCTAAAATCATTCAGACTGGAAATTCATGTTGGCCACAATGGCAGCCATCTTGAAGATTTATTTTGCACTTCTTCTCCTGAACTGAAAGACCAATTGACTCAAAACTTGGTAGGATGTATCAGGTTGACTTGATGGTCAAAAGAGGCTAAGATTGTTATGATCAGAAATCCAAGATGGCTGCTATCTTGAAAATCTATTTAGTGCTTTTTCACCTGGACTTTTCACCTGGACTTGAACTTGGTAGGAAGTAATGGGGCAAATTATAGATCAAAAGTAGCTCAGAAATCCAAGATGGCTAAAAATCTGTTTTAAGCCTCTTCTCCTAAACCGAAAAGCCAGGCTGGAAACTTGATAGGAAGTATCAGGGCAACTTTTAGATAAAAAATAGATAAAATTATTCCGATCAGAAGTCCAAGGTCGCTATTTTGAGCTTCTTCTGAACTGAAAAGCCAGTTGACTCAAAAACTTGGTTGGAAGTATAGGGGTGGCTTGTAGATCAAAAAAAGCAAAACCTCTTTCTAATTAGAAATCCAAGATGGCCACCATCTTGAAAATCTATTTTGAAGTATTTCTAAACGGAAAACCCAGTTGACTTGAAACTTAATAAAGAGTATCAGGGTCACTTGTAGATAAAATAGCTAAACTAGTTCCAATTGAAAATCCAAGATGGCTGCAATGGTTGCCATCTTGAAAATCTATTTCAAATCTCTTCATCTGAATCGAAAGACCATTTGACTCAAAACTTCATTTCAAGTATCAAGTAGACTTGTTCAAATTACAGCCCTGAGGTAAAAAAAAAAAATACTCAGGTGAGTGATAAAGACCATCTTGGCCCACTTGTTTAATCAAAAAATTCATTCATAATGGAGACACAAATACATAATCATTATATCAAATAACAGGATAGGCCTCGATTAGACTTCATATGTGCTGATCTGGGCCTTCTCTGTTCATGACACGTCCCTCTAGTCACATTCAGTTTTAAAAAATTGTAAAACAATAAATTTGAGTTGTACTGTGACAAAAGAGGCATGTACAGACAGCAGACTGCATAGCACAGTATGGTCAGCACCTACATTATCTGCAATCAGATTGGATATCAGAATATTTGGTGTACAGAAATGGCCCTTGTTAATTTATTGGATATCAGAATACGGGCCCCCGTAGCCTAGTGGATAAGAGAGTTGACTCTTAATCCATTAGGTTTCTCACCGCTGTGGTTCGAGCCTAGCTCGGGTCATATGTGGGAAAGCCAAGTTCTGCTTACGGATGGTCAGGTGGTTTTTCTCCGGGTTCTCCGGTTTTCGCCCACCTTCGATGAACGATCGGCTCGATATAAGTGAAATATTCTTGAAAGGGCCGTAAAACCCAAATCAAAAAAAAAAAAAATTGGATATCAGAATATTTTGGTGTATAGAAATGGCCCTTGTTAATTTATTGGATATCAGAATATTTTGGTGTATAGAAATGACCCTTGTTATTTTATTGGATATCAGAATATTTTGGTGTATAGAAATGGCCCTTGTTAATTTATTGGATATCAGAATATTTTGGTGTATAGAAATGGCTCTTGTTAAATTATTGGATAGCAGAATATTTTGGTGTATAGAAATGACCCTTGCTAAATTATGTTCCTTAACCCTGG
Source organism: Anodontia alba (assembly GCA_964016985.1). Lineage (NCBI taxonomy): Eukaryota > Metazoa > Mollusca > Bivalvia > Lucinida > Lucinidae > Anodontia > Anodontia alba. The sequence goes on from OZ024835.1 coordinate 27,137,838, forward strand.
TCCTGCTGAACCGGGATAGGCCCTCCCTTTGCACACCATGTAAATGCAAGTCAGCTGGCTTCTGGAAAAGCCAACTGACCTGGATCTGCACTGTTTGTCATTCAGTACGTGGATTTATGTCAACAATCTGAACTAAATAATCTGATTGGCTGAAAATTAGAAGTGGGCGTGGCATCTTAATTCACTCAGCATGGCAAGGGTTAACTGGCTAAGCTGGATCATTACTAGGGCTGGGTACTGCCAAAAATAAAGTACCACGGTATACTGCGGTATTTAGCAGAGAACCACGTTATACCGCGGTATTTAGCAGAGTACCACGGTACGTACCATGGCATACCACAACAGTATAAATTTTGCAAAAAGGCCATTGTGAACTTACCAGCAGTAGTGGCCATTTGGTTGATATGCCAACATCTGATGGTCTATAACATCTTTTTATCAATTTTATAACTGCAATGCAGTGCATACTTATTTACATATCTATAGCCACTGTTATACTTTCATATCTACATTTATTGTTAAATATACATGTATTTGCAACAAGTAATGTTGCATGTATAATTACAACGTATTTCACCTCACCCATTGCCTAAGACATTAAGGCTTACCATTTGCAAATGAAACTCAATGGTTTGTAACTGAAGCACATCATTGGAAGCTGTTTCAACTCCAACTGTTTCAATATTTTGGAAATTTATGGTTTTCTACAATAGACTGTTGCTAAAAATAGAATCACCAGAATACTGTGGTACAGGTAAGTGTACTGCAGTACATGCCAAAGACATACCGCCGTATACCAGCATACCGGTATTTTTGCACACCCCTAATTGTCTCCCGCCTTTTCGAAGAAAAGCAGAGGGACACTGTTTTTGGCTTTGCGTGGCGCATGGTGCGTGGTGCCTGGTTCCGAATTTTTAGTAGGTACTTTGTCCCCTTAATTCCTCCCACAGTTTTTGTCTGATCCTTTTGAAACTTTACAGGTGCTTTAAGGATGGTCTGAAAATATGCATGTGGTTTTTTCAGAATCCTGAAATTATTTTTTATCACTTTTTTCACATTTTGAACTTAGACATTTTTTGAGTTCTAATATTACAGAAGTCTATAGGGGATAGGTACCTTGTCCCCTTAACTCCTCCCACAGTTTTTGGCCGATCCTTTTGAAACTTTACATGGGCTTTTAGGATGGCCTGAAGATATGCATGTGTTTTTTTGGAAATCCTGAAATAATTTTTTATCACTTTTTCCGCATTTTTAACTTAGACATTTTTTGAGTTCTAATACTACAGAAGCGTATAGGGAGTAGGTACCTTGCCCTGTAACTCCTACCACAATTTTAAGCAGATCCTTTTGAAACTTTACAGGTGCTTTAAGGATGGTCTGAAGATATGCATGTGGTTTTTTCAGGATCCTGAAATTATTTTGTATCACTTTTTACACATTTTGAACTTAGACATTTTTTGAGTTCTAATATTACAGAAGTCTATAGGGAGCAGGTACTTTGTCCCCTTAATTCCTCCCACAGTTTGTGGCCGATCCTTTTGAAACTTTACTTGGGCTTTTAGGATGACCTGAAGATATGCATGTGGATTTTTCAGAATCCTGAAATAATTTTTTATCACTTTTTCCACATTTTTAACTTATACATCTTTTGAGTTATAATATTACAGAAGCGTTTAGGGAGTAGGTACCTTGTCCCCTTAACTCCTCCCACAGTTTTTTGCCGATCCTTTTGAAACTTTACATGGGCTTTTAGCAAGGCCTGAGGATATGCATGTGGGTTTTTCAGAATCTTCAAATAATTTTTTTATCACTTTTTCCGCATTATAACTTAGACATTTTTTGAGTTCTAATACTACAGAAGCGTATATGGAGTAGGTATCTTGTCCCCGTATCTCCTACCACAGTTTTAAGCCGATCCTTTTGAAACGTTACAGGTGCTTTAAGGATGGTCTGAAGATATGCACGGGTTGTTTTTCAGAATCCTAAAATTATTTTTTATCACTGGTTTTTTGCTTCAATACTTAGGTAAGTGATACAGGACCAATGGACCTCAGGTTAACTTACTCATTTTTGACACTTCAAATAAAAATAAGGTGGGGGACATAAATTCCCCATGGAATTTGCTTGTATTATTACTGTTTCCAAATTCCTTGCCTGGATTAGCTCATTTATACATACATATAAAGAAGCTTAAACATTGCTAGAAATTTTTATGTGTCAAGTGAACTATATCTAATTGCTTCTATATTAGATGGCATAGGCATAGCACAAGATCTAGTACAATTAATTTGATTGTATTTTACCAGTATTAACCTTGTTTTCTTACACAGAGAGCTCATAATTTTTTATACACATCTCATTTACTAAATGCATTGATCTCAGGGTTCATTGTGATACCTTAACCAGTGATCTCATCTCCTAATGTATTAATCTCAATTTTTGTTGTTACAGCTTATGCACAGATCTCATTCCCTAATCCATTGATCTTAGCTGTTGTTGTTGTTGTTACATCTTATGCAATGTTGTTTGTCCTTGTGCATTGTCTGGACGTATGTAATTGTGGTGTACATACAATCATTTCAGACCATTTCCAGCAGACATTTTAGTTTAATTTCAGTCTTCGTGCCTTAACTTTATTGCTTATGGTAAACATGAGCATTATTTAATATTTTTTTATATTTCAGGGTTTACAGTTTAGATTTAAAAGAATACATAAATTTGTATATATATATGTATGAACTCTTCGTAAGTACATTAATGTTTTTTTTTAGATTTATATTTTAGATTTTTAGCGCATCTGAGCAAATGCTCAGGGTGACCTATTGTGATCACCCTCTGTCTGTCATCATCCGGTGTGTACCAACAATTAGTTTGTTAACACTCTAGAGGTCACAGTTTTGTCCCAATCTTAATGAAACTTGCTCAGAATGTTTGCCCTTATGAAATCTAAGTCAAGTTCGAAACTGGGACACTTGGGATCAAAAACTGTGACACCAGGTCAAATGAAAGCAAATCTTGTTAACACTGTAAATGTCACATTTTTTAAGTAAACACTGTAGAGGTCACATTTTTTAAGTAATCATCATAAATATTGCTTGAAATGTTTGTCTTCATGATTTCTAGGTCAAGTTCAAAACTGGTTCACTTGGGGTCAAAACTAGGTCACTGGACCAAATGAAAGGAAAACCTTGTTAACACTTTAGAGGTCACATTTTGTAAGTAATCATCATGAATGTTTGTCTTGATAATTTCTGGGGTCAAGTTTGAAACTGGGTCACTTGGGATAAAAGAAACTAGGTCACCAGGTAAAATCAAAGGAATACCTTGTTAACATTTTATAGGTCACCATTTTAAAGTACATGTAATCATCATGAATCTTGCTCTAAATATTGTCTTGATGATTTCTAGGTCAGGTTCAAAACTCGATCACTTTTTGTCAAAAACTAGGTCTCCCAGCCAAGTCAACCTTGTTAACACTCCAGAGGTCACATTTTTGAAGTAATCATCATGAATATTGCTCTTAATGTTTGTCTTGGTGATTTCTAGGCCAAGTTTGAAACTGGGTCACTTGGGGTCAAAAACAGTGTCACTGGGTAAATCCAAGAAAAACTTTAACACTCTATAGAGGTCACTATGTTTAAGAAATCATCATGCATCTTGCTCAAAATGTTTGCCTGGATGATTTTTAGGTCAAGGTCAAAACTGGGTCACCTGGAATAAAAAACTAGGTCACCAGGCCAATAACACTGTGGAGGTCAAAACTTCTGAAGTGATCAACATGAATCTTTCGCTTAACATTTGTCTTGGCTTCTAGGTCAAGGGGGAACTGGGTCACTTATTACCTATATTTCATGGTACAGGAACTGGGACACTTATTACCTATATTTCTCGGTCCAGTTACTTTAAGTTTTGTTTTTCATTTAGGTCAGTTTTTCAGTAACTACTGGTCTTAGAGCATCAATATTTGGAACGCATACATCTTAGCATGGCCTCTTGAATGCTGTCATTCATATTTGACCTCGACCTGTATTTCATGGTCAACTGACCTTGTTAGATTTTTTTGTATTTAGGTTTGTTTCTAAATAACTGTTGGTCATACAGCCAGTGATACTTAGCTCATGCATACATCTTAGCATGGCCTCTTGAGTGCAGCCATCCATATTTGACTTTGACTTATATTTCACTGGCCATTAGGCATGCTGTTTTGTCTTACTTGTTAATATAATCATCATGAATCTTGGTCGGAATGTTTGCCTTGATCATTTTTAGGTCAGGTTTTTTAAGTGCTGTGATACTCAGGTGAGCGATACAGGGTCATCATGGCCCTCTTGTTCTATATATTTACTTTATATACACTTGATTGGTTTTGGATTTTACACCAAAGGTTTCGGGATGTATGATGATCTCAGTGGTACTTATTGTTGTTGTAATAAAACAGAAGATAATTTATCTTGCATTGTTATATTTATGTCTCTTCGGTCCTGTGGTAAGTTTAACCAAAACTGCATTGCTAACAAGAGCTCCGCCAAGCGGGGCATTATACGCCCGTGGCAAGTAATAAGATGTAGCACATAAACTGGCTCCAGCATAATTCAGTGCTCCGGATATAAACTGTAAGTGGAATTACAAAATAAATAAAAAAATAATAATAAAAAAAAAAAAATCATTGGGGCATATCTCTGCTGATATTTAGTGAACTGTAACCTATGGGTCCAAGCTGGCCCAGAAATTAAGGGAGAAGTGACTTCTCCCTCCTGGAAAAATAGGGAGAAGTTTGTTGCTTCTAGGGAGAAGTGCTTTCTGATGGAGGACACACCACAGAAGCATGGCTATATTATAAGCTCATATGAGCTGATTTGTTTTTCTTATACTTCAATATTGGACCAAACAATAACAAAACAAAAATAAACAACCTAAAAAAATGCTGCACGAAATTTTTTTGTAAACCTTTAACTTGTCTAATACTGGTTTTATTGTTGTTCTTCAAGGGAGCCAAATCAGAAGAGTATTAAAAAAAAATCAAAAAGAATTATGTATTTATGAAGATTTAATAATGACAACCTTTCCTTGCAAGTCTAATAAAAGTAGATGTTAAAAAAAGAAAAAAAAAGAAAAAAAAAAATCAGTATCTTGCCATTATGACCAAAACTTTAGTTATTTGCAAAACTTATACCTATTATATAATAACATTTGCACACTATTACCTCTAAACAACATGCTGCGATAAGTTTACAACAACTTTCAAAGTGTCATAAATCTGCAAATAATTGGTGCACTGTAACCTTGAAATAATATGTGCTGCTCCACATCATTGTGTAACTATTTATGAAGTTTCAGCTTGATCGGATGTAAACTATAGGAGGATTTAGCCAAAAACAAAACATTAATAGAAATTTTCAAAGGGGCTTAACTCTGCTAATATTTGGTGGACTGTAATCTTGAAACAATATGCGCTGCTCCACATCATGGTTTAACTACAAATCAAGTTTCAGCTTGATAGGATGAAAACTGTAGGAGGATTTAGCCGGAAACGAAAAGTTTACTGAAAGTTTCAAAGGGGCAAAACTCTGCTAATATTTGGTGGACTGTAACCTTGAAGCAATACGCGCTGCTCCACATCATGGTCTAACTGCACATGCAGCTTGATTGGATGTAAACTGTAGGAGGATTTAGCCAGAAACGGAAAATTAATAAAAGATTTCAATGGGGTATAACTCTGCTAACATTTGGTGGACTGTAACCTCGAAACAATATGGGCTGCTCCACATCATGGTCTTACTATACATCAAGTTCCAGCTTGATCGGATGTAAACTGTAGGAGGAGTTAGCTGGAAATGAATCGTCTACTGAAATTTTCAAAGGGGCATAACTCTGCTAATATTTGGTGGACTGTAATCTCAAAACAATATGCGCTGCTCCACATCATGGTCTGACTATATATGAAGTTTCAGCTTGATCGGATGTAAAATGTAGGAGGAGTTAAGTGAAAATGAAAAGTTTACAGAAATTTTCTAAGGGGCATAACTCTGCAAACATTTGGTGGACTGTAACCTCCAAACAATATGCACTGCTCCACATGAAGTTTTGGCTTGATCGGATGTAAAATATAGGAGGAGTTAACCGGAAATGAAAAGTTTACAGAAATTTTCTAAGGGGAATAACTCTGCAAACATTTGGTGGACTATAACCTTGAAATAATATGCACTGCGCCACATCATGGTCTAACTATATACCAAGTTTCAGCTTGATCGGATGTAAACTGTAGGAGGAGTTAGCCGGAAACGAAAAAGTTTACAGACGGACGGACGCCATACCCCGTAACATAATACATCCCGTTTTTCAAACGGGCGTATAAAAAGGAAATGCTTTAAACACAGATGATTCCAGGTTTAACCCTTGTCCTGCTGAACCCAGATATGTCCTGCCATTACAAACAGTGTAGATCCAGATCAGTTGGCTTCTACACTGTTTGTCATTTAGTGTGTGAATTTGTATCAACAACCCGGATCAAGAAATCTGATTGGCTGAAAATTAGAAGTGGGAGTGGCATCTTAATTTATTCAGCAGGACAAGGGTTAACACTTATGCTGTTGGCAAACTCAGCAGACAAAAGAATGATATTTTTCTCATTTAATTTTTCTAGTAATTAGGATTTGACCCAGTTGTCTCACTTCATGCAAATTGTCTCCAATTTGCAGAGACAATTTTCATGAAATGTCAAATCCAATTTTCTAGGAAAAAAAAAGAAAAATATTTCAAAATGTCATCTGCTGAAACTATTAACCAGCATGCTAAACGTTAAGGAGATGCAAACCCTTGTGGGTTATTTTAATCAGGGCCCAGTTGTTCAAAGCGTTGTTACCTTAACAAGCTCGTTAAGGGTCATTTCGTTAACTGTTTTAGCAGATTCAATATACAATATACTCACATTTTTTTCAGCAAAAAATTTCAGCATATTTGTGTATCACTCGATGTAAATTTTAACGAATCGTTAACTAACGACATGGTTAGCTTTGAACAACTGGGCCCAGGTTTGTACTCTTCAACTAACAAAATACCTGCTCCTTCCTCAACGTACTCAAACTATGGAATATTTAATAAAATACTTAAATATTCCACAAATCATATTTCCCTAGTCAGACTTTAGAAGAGCATTTGGCACATTTAAGGTCAGTTTTCGATAGGTTAAGGGAAGCAAAGTTAAAACACCAATTAAAATGATCATTTGCAAACAAACAGGTGAAATTCCTTGGCCACAAGCTAGACCAATATGGAATCTCTTGACGATGTAAGGTGTAAAAAGTTCACCTTATTCTATTCTATTCATCTAACAATGTGTGCCAGATAATTTGCTGCAAGCTCTCTCTCTACTGTAACACCGTAAATAAACAATGTAGTTCACGCTACTCAAGACTTTTTCTCATTTAATATGATTCCAGTGAACACTTTAACAATAGTGGTTGAACGAATCCATCAACATGGTGGCAGCGGTGGTAACCTTCGAGCCTGAAAGTCTCTGGGTTATTGGATAAACTGGATTCAGTCTGGAAAAATCGCGAAAACTCGTTTAGTGACAGTGACCTGATAGTTCACTAGATCTGCATCGAACTCTGTTATCATGGCAGAAGGAATATTTAAACCTCCCGGAGAGCTTGAACTTGTGGAAGGGAACATTTAAAAATTTTTAAAAAAGTGGAAAAGACAGACAGAAGTGTAGATTGTGGCCAGCGGAGCAAAAGACAAATCCAATGAAACGCGTAGCAATAATTTTACATTGTGCAGGCCCAAAAGTAATTGAAATTTTCGATCAGTTTACATGGACTGCTGACCCAGCTAGCATTCTACGTAAATCTACATCGGCCCGTCAGCTACCCTGACGGGCAAATGACGGCCCGATATAGATTTACGTAGAAGGCTGACTGGGGAGGGAGAAACTGAAAGTGACAAGAAAGACCCTACGAAAGTGTTAGCCAAAATTGAAAAATACTGTAACCCGCGTAAGAATGAAGTATTAGAGTCAAACAGATTCTGGTCTGTTAAGTATGATGAAAGCCAGGGAGTTGAACCATTTATCACAGAGATAAGAGCGAGATCTGACTCATGTAATTTTGCTGAGAAAGACCGCATGATGCGAGACAAAATTGTGTTCAGTATGACTGGTAAACTGCAAGAACTATTGTTAAGAGAGGATGATCTAAATCTGTCAAAAGCGGTCAAAGTTTGTCGTGCTTTTGAACAGTCAAACAAACATGTTAAAGAAATCCGAGACACGAAAAAGCAACATGTACACAAAGTTAGTCCAAATAAACCTGAAAGCAGATCAAAGCAGAAAAAGAAATTTCAATACAGTACAGACCACGTACATCACCAAAATTCGGTGTCACACCGAGGAAAGTCTACGAAGAAACCCAGAGTTACACCCAACAAGCAAAAGTCTTGTATTTTTTGTGGTTATAATCATGAAATGCAAAAAGAAAAGTGTCCTGCGTGGGGCAAAGTCTGTAATGCGTGTAAAGGCAGAAACCACTTTAAAGCAACATGTAAGAAAGTACACTCACTTGAAAGAGAAAGCAGTGATTCTGACGACGATTACTGGTTAGCCTCAGTAAAAGGGAGAAGATCAGATAAAGTTATGGCCAATATAATAATTATTGACTGTGAAATCAAGTTTCAAATTGACACTGGTGCACAAGTAAATACAATCCGTCAGAAATATGTCAAGAAGGAACAAGCGCGAAAATCAAATACCACACTGAAAATGTGGAATAAAACATCTCTTTGACTTTGAGAAATCCTCTGAATGAAGAAAAACATGAAGTGAACTTTGTCATTGTGCCAAATAACAATAAATGTTTACTTGGATTAAAGACAATCCGGAAGCTGAATCTTATATTAGTAAACTCTGAAAAGTTTATAGGCAAAGTTGTAAGAGATTTAGGTGACTTGGGAGAGATCAACCTGAAAGATACTCCTAGCGCAACGCCTAAAGCACTTCTGGCTAGAAAAATACCTCTAGCTATTCGCGATTAAGTCAAAGAAGAAATCAACAGTTTAGTAGATAGAGGAATCCTGGTACCAGTCACTGAACCAACTGAATGGGTAAACCAGATGGCAGTACCAAGGAAAAGAAATGGAAAGATTAGAACATGTCTTGATCTGCAACCTCTGAATAAAGTACTGGTCAGAGAAAGATACAAACTGCCAACATTCGAGGATATACTTCCTGGGCTGAACAATGCTAAGATATTCACAAAGCTGGATGTGAAAGAAGCTTACTGGCATGTTCGCCTGAATGAAAAATCAAGTTATCTGACGACTATGATCACACCTTTCGGCAGAACTCTTTGGACAAGGTTACCTTTTAGTCTTAGTGTGTCCAGTGAAATTCCTCTTTGCAGCCCCTAATCCTTAATTTATGGATAATCCACCTTTAATTAGTTACATGTCAGTGACAATAATCAGGCTAATTGCATCTCTAATTTGCCAGGTGCACAGTCAGAGTTAAAACGGTTGGCTGATCTTACGGTAAGTACTTAGTACCGTGTGCAATTACAATTGGTACCATTGATGAGATTGGAAAAGGGGTGATCAAAAAATTAAATGCCGCTGACTTTAATCAGGGTTCTCACTAGGATTTTCAAAGTAGGAGTCCGGGACTCCTTTTTTGTAAAAAGTAGGAGTCCCAGCCAAAAAGTAGGAGTCCCACTTCCCCAAAATAGGAGTCCCATTTTTTTTTATGACTCTCCTTTGATATTGAGCATGTCCCCGGTAACTTCATTCTCATTTGATAGTGAGCATGTCCCCGGTAACTTCATTCTATAAATACCTGATGGAGAATCAGTTTCCTTATTTTCACATACTTTTTTATGGTGCTTTGCATTATGTGTTATTCCGAGCAATGCATGTAACCAAGTGGTAGTCATCACACATCCTGATGTTGTTAATTCAATGGAGTTGGCCCAGAAATTAGGATGAAGTCATATCTCCCTCATGGTGAATTAGAGACATCTTTGCAGCTCAGGGAGACATGACAATCCTAATCTATTTTACTTGCATGGTAAAGATCGTCGCACTTAAATTCAATACCCCACCGTTCGTCGCTGTTAAGTGATCTCGAGTGTTCTGAATACTAAGTGAAAAATATTTTAGTCAAAACCAACGAAAGCTCCGTTATATGCTATCGTAAACTTATATATGCAATCTATCCGCACATTCTGATCATGGACATCTCTTTTGAGCTTCCCGCAAAACGTCATTTCAATGTTTACATTTGCACCGTGCTGCGATCAATACACGCTACGAAAAAATGTCCGGGACTTCTTCACTAGCTGAAATTTCGGTCTACTGCTTTGATTTGCCGTAAAAGTCTTGATAATTTAGTTCTGTTTTTAAATATGTGTCTGATTCATATCCAAGAAAATGCTCTACAATGCAACATGGAAATAGTTCGTTTTTCTCCCTAAACGGTTTCCCGCCACGCTGTCAAATGACGTTACCCATACGAGCACGCGCTACCGTAATGAGCACGTGCTTTCATCATGCGGGAGCAATGGAAAATGTAACTTATACTAGAACAATCCCAAATTGTAAAGCGTCGTCCGGGGTGCATCTGAGCAGTCCTATCAGACTCTTCACAGGGCTTACGGGATGGATTCGCTGGGACTTTTTTTTTTTTTTTTTTAGTGACAAGAAGGAATAACTGTTTAGATGCGCAGACTGTTATCTCGCCAAGGGATAAGGTACACTTGTCGGCTTTTAACAGAAAACAGTTAGCGGGCTTTTTTTGATGTTAGTGACGAAAATTCAGCGTCCGAAAATTTTGAAATGGAAAAAAAAAATGCCGACCTCAAGCATGACACCTCGATGAATCAGTCGTCGATGCAAGCAATACACAGTGAGGGAAAGGGTCGCATACCGGTGTCATTTGCATGCTTTAATTACTCGATCGCTGAAGTGTGAACTGCCAACACCTGTTTAACTACCGCTTACTTAGCAAATAACGGTACATGTCGCAGGTGTGAAAAGCACGCGGCAGATTACTACAGTTCTTTTAAGATGATACCGACGGTACGAATAACACGTGGCGGACTTTAGACTTCAGTCAAATAATCCGATCATAACTAGTAGTAGTCCCTCGGGAAAAAAACATGCGTCCGGCGGACTCGGCTTTGGGAATTTTTAGGAGTCCGGTCCATGATTTATGCGTCCCGGGACGCAGGATTCTGCGTCCCCGAGAACCCTGCTTTAATGAAGCGTGGAAAATGCATGTTGTGCGTGATTTGTGCACTAATTGACCAATAAAATGGTGATTTGCACTATTAAAATGAGCTTTGAAATAGAATAGAATAGAAAAGATTTTATTTCAAAATTCCAGTAGGCGTTAAAGCCCTTGAGGATATAATACAAACATATACGATGGCATATGACATAATCATTAAAGATACGAAAGCATTTTCTGTTATTACCTGAAAAAAAAAATCAATACATTGTGTATATAATTAACAATATGTGGTAATCAACATTATGTGGAGAAGATGATATCTCACAAAACAGGGAAATCAGAAAATTTAAACAGTAGGTCGTGAACAAACTCAGTTGCACCAGCCGTCTCTTGCCAGACATCTTTAAGAATCTCCTGCTACAGGAACGTGTGGCGGACCAATGTCCAGACAGCACGTCCCTGCATTCTTTCTTCCTTATGCAAGACACACCCTGCACAGAACTGGCCACAATCTACCGTTCCAAAATCTAATACTATACCAGTAGTTATCTAACACATAAGTTCTAGGCTAACAAATCTCAGTTTAACTCTTTACATAAAATAATCATCATCATTATTATTATTATAATAGCATTAATGTTCAACTCTTTTTATTTTTTTTTCTATATATATATATATTTTTTTTCTTTACAAATAATAAACGGGTATTTCACAGTCTGAGGATACAGAATGACTGGCACACGATATGGCCTATCCACACCAACATGCCAAATGTCATTCCATCTACATAGCGCTGCATATATGTACTCACTTAGATTATATTTCTAAACTAATTGCATTTCCGTTCTTTCTTTTTTCAAAGAATGAATAAATCATGATGACACAGACTGACTGGCAAATTGTATGGCCTGTCCACACTCATCCGCCATTATGTCAGCCCATATCCGCATGCTTTACATCATTAACTGCCTGTTATCTATTGATAAATAATAAAAAAAGAAATAAAAAAGTGGGGGGATAGAAAGAAAATAGAAGGCAAGAAAACAAGGAGTACGTAATATTACTACAACAAACTAAATTTTAGATTCTAAACGCTGGCCGTCTTTTTAGCCCATAAGAAAGTGACTGAGACAGAAATGCCATTTACCTTTTTTTTTTTCCTCCCTTATTCCTCTTTCCTCTTCCCTTCATTTTCATTTTCCGCACCAACCAGGTCTTGTCGAAACGAAATACAAGACACTTTAAGTGCGGACATAAAAAAAAAAAAAAAAAAGGCTTTTTACTCAATCATAATCTAATGAACCAAGTAAATATATCTATGATTTTAAAGTGAATAACATACTCTGTCACAAAAAAGCCATTTACCAGTTTCCTCCGCCGTAACCAAGTCTTGCCGAAACGAAATGCAAGACTCTTCTTTTTACTCAATCATAATCAACTAATCAGTGTAAATATATATAACCATACATGTGCGCACATACACACGCATATTCGCATATACATATACACATATGCATACATACATGTACGTACATATACGCATACCTACACATACTATGCATACACATATAGATGAATTGTTCTTATACTGACAGATTATTAGGACCCATTTCTGTACAACAATTCAGATCGTAGACTGAACGCTTTATATATATAAATGCTTAATTTACGTACAGTATTTACATTCTTTGTATTAATCAGTTCTGTAAATTTAAACATACTTGGTCTGTTTAAAAAATATCGGGGTATATATTGCTTTCTTAACTGTGAGTACAGTGCACATTCTATGACAAAATGATATTCATCTTCTATAGTCTGACAAAAAGTGCATTTTCATTCATTTTACTACTACTCTGTTTGGTCTTACCCACCTGCCTGCCTCTATTTCCAATCTATGAGATGCCACACGAAGTTTGCTGAACGCTTGACTAAATTTTTAAAATATTAATATTTTCTAAATATGGCTGAAAACGAAATATTGCGATAGCTTTATAAAAATTTGCACGTGTAAAGTTATTCAATCTCGACTGCCAGTTTTGGATGAAAGTATCAGTCAGCCGTTGCTTAAACAGTGAAATGAAAACATTTTTATTTCCAACACCTTGATTTAACCAAACATTATAGAAGCCCAGTGACATTAATAAGTGTCTAACTAATAAAGCCCAGTTTATTTTATTTGGTTCTAATTCAATGTCTTGTAACATTAAATTGTAGATTAATTTATATACTTGCTTTCTTGTGCTGCCAAAATTTTGAACCAATACTTCACAATCATTGACTAGCGTTTTGTTAAACAAGTTGTTCTCCCTAGTTCACCATACACAAAATCATTTTGTGTTGTTTTCTTTACCCCCAGTAACTTTTTACAAAATTGTAAGTGCACCCTTTCAACTGTATTTGACTGACAGAACCCCCACACTTCACTTCCAAAGTTTAAAATGGGCATTGTTAGTTTATCAAATAATTCAAGTTTATGCTTGGGCGGGATAAATGTAAATTTATAGAGATATTTATTTAGAGTAAAAATGCCTTTCTGAGCTTGCCCTGCAAGTGTGCTTTGAGCTTCTGCAAAGGATCCCCCCAGTAGTGAAAACAATTCCTAAATATTCAAAACTCTTCACAATCTCAACGGGTTCTCCCTCATAATGGAATATTAAGTTATTGGATAAAATACCGCCTTTTCTAAACACCATGACTTTAGTTTTCTTCACGTTTTGAAACAGAACTGCATATCCCCATTGTCTGTGGCCAATGAAATATGCTGTTTAAAGATTTTCACAAGAAAAAAAATGAAATGATTGGATTGTATCCATTATCCAATAATTTTTCCCATGCAAACTGATCCTGATACAAAATAGCAGACCACCCTGGAAAAAATGTTCATTCTTGAATATGGATAAGTTTGTTGTACACTTCAAAACTAGTGAAGAGGCTTTGCCTCTAGCATGGAAAACTTCACCTCTACCAAAATCAAAGCCCGAGAGACCCGCCGGCAGGCCGCGCGAAAGAAAATTAGAGTCCAGTGCTAAGCGCTTGTGCTCAGAAAATATGTCTCAGAACAGTAATGATCCCAAAATATGACCGGGATCCCGGCGGAATTTGTCTGGGATCCCAGCGGGATTGCCAATCCCAGTCGGGATTATCCGGGAAAAAGCCTCAAACCCGGGATCCCGGTTGTAGCATACCTGGAAAAATAGCCCGACTCACGATTTCACAGTTTGTGGCAAACCGGGAAAAAATCGACCCGGGATTTTCAGATCTGGATTCCAAGAAAAAAAGATATGCAAAACCGAAGTGTCACAGACAGGTCACCAGTGTCACAGAGAGACGGGCTGACGGCCAATGGGAAACTTATAAACAAGAGGCCATGGCCTCTGTAATGGCTCACCTGAGAACCTCACCTGAGAACAACTGCTTTAAATGCAAGACTTGATATTCATATAAATGCCGTAGTCTTTGCAGGTATGTAATAATTTATCCAATGCAATGTAGATCTCAAGAAATTACTTGGCTTCAAGGAATAATCAAGTGAAGTTTGTTTGAAATTGGCCCAGTTAAGGTTGTTCCATTTTTTAATACCTAGATGTTGTTTAAAGGGTCTTCTATTTTTAGCTCTGGCAGCCATTTTGTTCAGTGGAGCAGAACTATTTTATCATTTTGGTAGATGGTCACCCAACAAATATTTCTGTGAAATTATTTTGAAATCGGGCCACTGGCCGAGGAGCTGTCGTATAAAGGTTTTTTCTATTTTTAGCTCTGGCGACCAGTTTGTTCAGTGGAGTGGAACCATTTGAGCATTTTTCGTAGAAGGTCACCCAAGAAACATTTCTGTTAAATTATTTTGAAAACTGGCCACAGGCCTAGGAGGAAATGTTGTTTGAAGGGTTTTCTATTTTTAGCTCTGGCAGCCAAATATGTGCATCATAGAGGCGCGCTTTGAGCAATTTTGGTATAGGACCTCCAAAGAAACAATCCTATCAACTTTGATTGAAATCCTCCCAGTATTTACAGAGATGTCGTTAAAGGCAAATTGTGGACGACGCACACCGGACATAGTAGCTCACCCTGTTGGAACTAAAAAGACAGTATACACACAAAAACACAGTTTGCAGGGGGTATAGTTATCCAAAACAGGGATCCCAAAGAAATAAAGCATGCAGCTGTTAAATGAAGTTTGTAAAGTTTTCAATATTATCCAGTATATGCCCTTTGCAGTTAGTTTCATGCTTAAAATGTGCATACCTATGTTTCGTGCTGCTTTGTAATATGTATATATTGTCTGTCAGTAAATTTTCCTTCACTTTGGTATCATCAACAAATATGTAAAAAGAAAGAAAATCAGATGATTTTGTTGTTATTCCATGTCCATAATGAATTTACCACAGGGTTTTCCAAAATAACTATTAATAGACATCTGGTTCCCATCTTGTGTGTAAGCGCGAAGACGGCAGGAAACAGGAGACGAGGAACGGAATGACTTTTATATATTAAATCTTTTAAGGTGATTGTTCATTGACTCAAAGCCAAAACAGGAATAATGGAAAAGTGGTCCATAAGATCTGACAACCTCCGATATGTGTCTTAACAGACGAACGTTCATGGTTTGCTTTTTAGGCTCTGAAATTTAAAATCATACTTTATTTCCCCAAATCAATAAAGATCTCCGCAAGCGGAGGCATTATACGCCCATGGCAAGTAATAAACTGTAGCACATAATTATACTGACGCCTGTATAATTCAGCGCTCCGGATGTAAACTGTAAGTGGAGTGAATTGGAAACAAAAATACCAAAATTTTTAGTTGGGCGAAACTCTGCTGATATTTGGTGAACTGTAACCTAAAAACAGTATGCACTGCTCCACATCATCAAACATTTACAATGTTTCAGCTTGATTGGATGTAAACTGTAGGAGTTAGCCAGAAATGAAAACTTTACAGAATTTTTCAAAGTGCCATAACTCTGCTAATACTTGGTGGATTGTAACCTCGAACTCAACACATGGCTATAAATCAAGGTTCAGCTTGATTTGATGTAAACTGTATATAGTAAACCGGAAAAGAAAAGTTTACAAAAATTTCAAAGGGATATAACTCTGCAAATATTTGGTGGACTGAAACCCCGAAACAAAATGCGCTGCTCCACATCATGATCTAACTACATACCAAGTTTCAGCTTGATCAGATATAAACTGTAGGAAATACATGGAAATGAAAAAAAATACAGACAGAGGGAAGGACATGGGATGACTGACGGTAGCCAGATCCCGTACATAATACATCCTGTTTTTCAAATGGGCGTATAAAAATGAAATGTGCAGTATAAATTGTCACTTTCTAGATACTTAATATGCCGATTTACTGTTGAAAGCCCACATGCAGACTGATTTGTCAGTATATGACACTGCACAAGAAATAAGGGCAAGGGTTGAAATTTAAAACAAAAGGACGGTCTTGTTTCCTTCCCCTGTGGACCAATTTATATTGAACATGAATAAATTTGACCTATTTGCTTTAAGGTCAAATTTCAATCCAGGTCTACTATATACCAAGAATCTTGGTCATGAATTGATTTGTTCTGACCAATAAAGGTTTTGAATGGTTTCTACCATATATGGACATGACTGCTTCCTTGTATGATGACATCAGCTCACGTTCACATACACAGGGTGGGAATAATAATTCAACACTGCTGAAAATGTCCACATCCCACCCAATACTCCCAAGCCCCCCCCCCCCCCCCCCCCCCAAAAAAAAAAAAAAACACACACACACACACAAAACAAATACTATATTTAAAAAGCTTGTGTCATGATCAGAACTTTTTTGTTTCTAAAAAATCATCAAAACCGCTGAAAATTCTCACCCCTGCATGCATCTATGGATCAATCGCCATTTATTTAATGTTGGCAACTTTAGTTCAGAGACACAAGAAAAAAAAAAAAAAAAAAAAAAAAAAAAAAAAAAAATTGATCTAGTTCAAGAACGACAAGATGAAATTTTACAGGCTGTCAAATGCCACATTTTATAATTGTATTAATACCATATATCAATTTATTAAACCTTTTTCTGATAATAAAATGTCCTTTTTTAGGAATATATGGAGCCTTTAAACTTACATAATTGTTAGAAGTGTTAGTATGTACAAAAAAAAATACCTCAATGAAAAGTACCGCCGTAGAATGGTCAGTACTAAATTACTGGAGGCCTAACCCAGCTTAACAGGACCCCAACCTTTGCCCGCAGCTTTCAAAGTGGTAATAACTTATACTTCTTCAATGAAATTAAAGGTCAACATGAAATGCCATTGAAAAAATTAGGCATTATTTATACGGTGCTTTGATTGATCGTGTTGGGGTTAACATCAACTCTTGTGGGTCATTTTGTGTCATCTGGGAGAATAGATAGAAGAGATGAGGAGCATGGGAGAATGAGAAGAATGAATCTAAGTGAATAAACAGAAGAAATAAAAACATTCCCCCCCCCCCCCTACCCTCACGAGCTACCAGGATAGCAGGCCTTGCCCAACTGTAAGCCAATCTCAGCTGGAAGCCCCAGTGACGTGAGCTACATGACAAATTTGCCTCACCTAACCACCCCACATTTATATGGTGCTCTCAACTTGTAAATATCAGGACAAGAGGGCCAATCTGGCCCTCTATCGCTCACCTGATTACCAGACAAGTTTTGAGTTGGTTCAAGAGAAGTTCCCTTTCAGTTCAAGAGGAGAAATTCAATATATTCAAGATCGTGGTCATCTTGGATTTCTGATCAGAACAATTTTAGCTTCTTTTTGATCTGACTGATTGTACTGGGGTTTAATGACACTTCAACCCTTGTGGGTTATTTTGTCATCTCCCATAGGAAGGGAGAAAAGAGATAGAAGAGATGAAATAGAGGAATAGGGAAGAAAGAGAATCAGGAATGAAAGTGAAGATACAGAAGAAATGATAACATTCCCCCTCCACCCTTACCTGCTACAAGGATAGCAGGCCTTGCCCAACTATAAACCAATATCAGTTGAACGCCCCGGTAACGTAAGATACACGACACCTTCGCACCACGACACCTTCGCACCACCCAACCATCTCAGCTTCGTTTTTATCTACAAGTCACCTCGATACTGCCAAATTGAATGAAGTTTTAAGTCAATAGGCCTTTCTGTTCAGAGGAAAATCTACAAAACAGATTTTCAACATGGCTGCTATGGCAACCATCTTGGATTTCCGATCAGAATGATTTTAGCAAATTCTGATCTATAATATCAGTCGGGACGCCTCGGTGATGTAAGGTACACGACAACTTATAGAAACGCTGTTCAACAAAATTTATAATAGACAGACCCTTTTGACAGATATAAGCAATGTCATTTGCTCACATTTAGATCATGCCCGGTCTCATACTTAACCCAGTCTTATAAAAACAAATTGTTACATCCCTCAAAAAGTTCTGTAATTTGTTTCTCCAGCCTTAAGTCATGGAACATCAAAGAAGTGGAGAAGAATTCTGCAGCTTGGTTTACTTCACCCACTTCCTTCTGTCAGTGATACACCACATTTTTATCAAAAGGTCTTTTAATTTATAGATTGATGTTGCAAATTTGGTACCCTTTGGCATGTGTGTCAGTATGAGTAAAAGCAAATCAGAGAAGGCATCTTTTGTCTGTGAGTATTTTATGACATACAACATTATGCTTAATATGATGTCATATACGTGATTGATGCACCCTCATATAAGAAGTTATTTTTCAGTCTATGTGTATTGTTTAGGTGATCATGATCAAGGTTATCATCCGAATCAATGTCCATTGTCTCTGGATCATCTTCTCTGTTCGCTTGGAGAAAATTCACTGTTTTACTAATAGAGAGCTTAATATCACTGTCACTTATTGGCAAGTCACTTGTATCCAAAGTTTCTGATTGAATACCCAGATTATCACTACTAGCTCTAAGTCTGAAAGGTTTTCCTGTATCATTGTAACTGACTGATTAGCCCCCCCCCCCCCCCCCCCCCCCCAAAAAAAAAAAAAAAAAAAAAAAAAAAATGTGTGTTTCAGGTTACATGGAATTTTAAAATAGGGATAGTAGGTAGGAAAATATTTTTTTCTGTTAAGAGATTTTATAGGAGGTTAATCGGAAAGCAATATGGCCGAACAAGGAAATCCCAAGAAAAAAAAACAAAAAAACTTTAAAAACTTTATGGTCGGCGATGAAAAATCAAGTACTGTTGGGTAACCTGAAACACACACTTTTTATTTTAGGCCTTAAGAGGGAATATCGCTGTTACCAGTAAGGAGCAGTGGATATGGATGTCTGCATTCTGAATGCCAGATATTACTGGTATAGAATAATGTAGCAAAATCTATAGTCCTTTTCACGGTGTTGTATGATACAGGTTTCCCCCGCGAGGCTGTACTCTGGAATGATTCAGTGTATTAAGAAAAATCATCTTGTAGGTAATTGTCCATTAAAAAAATGTTAAATATCAATATTGTAAGAATATGATAACCTGACCCACAAGGCAGGCAACCCTTTCAATACCTTAGAGTAGTTATTCGAGCTCAATATATAAAATGCCCATAACATTAATTGCATCACAGGATACTGTTGTCCAAACAATATAGCTGCTAAGGCTAAAATAGAAAGCTCTTTTGTCGGTGACTAAACTTGATCTTGAGCTCAAATGAGCAATCCTGGGCAATTTTTTGATGTTTTACTTGCACATTTTTTATTTTATTTTATTATTTTTTTTTTGGTGCTCCAATACTATGAAAGTATACAAGTAGTGGAAAGCACTATTGCAAGCTGCCCGCCGGAGCCCTAACATGTGGTAATACAGAGGCGCAACACGTGGTGCCTTTCATTCTTTCACAGACCATACGAGTGCTTAGTTCATAAATTGTTTGATAACAATGGAATTAGATATCTTGGAAAAAATATAGGGACGTTGAGTGCCCAGAGTTGGGGGATATAGATGGCAGACAAATTGCCACCCACAGTAAGGATGAACTCTTGGGAATCCTTAAAAAGTAGGGTATTGACATACTAAAGTTGTGTAGGTTAGGGGGTCTAGATCCCCGCCAAGAAACCTTATGCAAAATTGTGCAGTTCGCAAGCAAAGCAAAGGAGAAGTTTTCACCGGTGGCTTCACGGTCGGGCGAACCGGCGCCTAAGAAAAGGAAAACGGATGCGGCGACAGTAAGTCTTACTATATTACAATATATTTGGGATTGATTGGGCAACGATCTTACGAAGTGAGAGGGTCATCCAGCCGCTGATATATACATCACGAAAACATGCCTATATAATTTTGACCCCCTTAAACCCCACTTTTATATAGTAAAACTGGGGTTTACAGGGGTATACATTATTTTCTTATTTCTGAGCATAGATTGTGGGTACTCATTAGAACCGCCTCATCGAGGCGGTTCTAACGAGTACCCACAATCTATGTTTTGAGCAGAAATATGAAAAAAAATAAGAATTTTTTATCTGATTTTTTTTTTCATTTTTTTGGTGGTAAAGTTTTCAGTATATTTGAATAGGCGTGTTTTTGTAATGCATTTGCACGGCAAGGGGCGTTAGCTTTCTTTCTTTTTTTTTTTTTTAGGTGCATGTTTAGTAATAAATAGTAATAGTCAATCGTAGTATCGGGTGAAGGAGTACAACAGAACATCGCACTTTCAACGTGTGTATGTAAGGGCTGTGTATTAATTTACCAGTATGAGCATTCATTTGTAAACATATGAAAGATATTAGTGTAATTTGATTTATGAACACGTTCGGTACATTCACGGAAACAATAACCAATTAAGAAACATAAGGGAAATGCAGGGAGGCTAAAGGGAGTTAGAGAACGTACCTTACTGTGCCTGTTCTGTTATGTTGCAAGAGTTCCGGGTCGACAATAGTTTTCAAATCAGTGAGTGGTACAAGAGAGAGAGAGAGAGAGAGAGAGAGAGAGAGAGAGAGAGAGAGAGAGAGGGAGGGAAATTTAGACAGTCAGCGGGAGAAAAAGACAAAAGAACCATAATACCAATAACCGTCCGCCTGACATCACTCGGAGGGACGTCTTTGCTTGGCGTTTTATTTAAAATGAAAATATTTTATTCTGATTGACCAAAATTATTGGGAAACTCTTTTTCTGCATTACGTTAAAAAATACGTGCAAGTTATATTCACGGCCTTTGCATTTAGTTTTACTTGGGGACAAGGTGAAAATATTGTTTAAACACATACTAAACTAAATAAATAAATAATAATAATAAAAAAAAACAGAATCATCTAAAACTTTTATACAAAAATTATTCCGGCTACGGGTTTCGCATAAAACTGTTGCAGCTTGCGAATTCTCAGGAAGAAACATGATGACATAGAGGCAGAAATGAATGATTAATAACAAAGAGAGAGAGAGAGAGAGAGAGAGAGAGAGAGAGAGAGAGAGAGAGAGAGAGAGAGAACAGAGAGAGTTTTTAAGAGGAAAGGAAATAGGATAATAAAAAAAAACAACAAAAAAAAAACAAAAAAACAAAAAAAAAAAAAAAAAAAAAAACAAGAGGCCCACGGGCCACGATTCGCTCACCTGAGTGACATAGCCACTGCAGACATGCAGATGTTATGCAACATTTTTCCAATTCTATCATCGCAACTAATGAAAATATCATCAACTGAGCAGTTCTTAGTTATGAAGAAGAATATATGGGCCTGACAGTCAATGGAGCATGATCATTTGAATAAACTATCACTCACATTTCAACAGAAGGATCAATGTGAAATTTGGTGGAAATTGGCTAAGTGGTTTCTAAAGAATCATCATTTTATACATGTAAACAGCACAGTGGCAGGGAAATATTATAAATATAAACCAGATGATGGCCATCTTAGGTTTCCAATCAGAACAATTTTAACTACTGTTGATCTACAAGTAACTTCGATACTTTCAATATAAATGTATATGGCCCATACAAATAGGGAAGCAAATTTGACCTTGGAGGTAAAAAGGTCAAATGTCAACATAGAACCATCATTTTAGCAATTTTGGTAGATCTCCTGTCCTCCGTAATTTGTGCACAGATTAGGACCCAGGGCTTATTTGGTTATGGAGAAGAAGATTTTTAAAGGTTTTTACCATATATGGGCATGGCGACATAGCCATTTTGATCAGTGGACCATACCCATTTTAGCAATCTTTCATTCTCTTGCCCACGGAGGCTCCGCATGAAATTTGAGCAACACTGGCCCGGAGGCTTCAGAGGAAAAGCCATTTGAAATTATCAACATTTTTTCCATACAAATGTATGGGGCCCATACAAATGCATATAGAAGCAAACTTGACCTCGCCGTAAAAAGGTTAAATGTCAATGTATGACAATTATTTTACCAACTTTGGTAGACCGCCTCTTCCAGATGATATATGCAAAGATTCAGCCAAAATCCATTCTCGGTTTTGGAGAATAAGATTTTTAAATGTTTTTTCCCATACAAATGCATAAGAAAGCAAACCTGACCTTGCCTTAAAAAGGTCAAATGTCAATGTATGACCATTATTTTAGCAACTTTGGTAGACCCCCTGTCCCCGATGATTTATGCAAACATTCAGCCCCAAAGCATCCTCGGTTCTAGAGAAGATTTTTAAAGGTTTTTACCATATATGGGCATGCTGGCCATCTTGGT
Organism: Anodontia alba; assembly: GCA_964016985.1. Taxonomy (NCBI): domain Eukaryota; kingdom Metazoa; phylum Mollusca; class Bivalvia; order Lucinida; family Lucinidae; genus Anodontia; species Anodontia alba. Next base: position 27,160,728 of record OZ024835.1, read on the forward strand.
CAACGAACCGTGACCATTTAAGCAATGTTTTGTTTCCCCTACCTAAGGAGGCTCCATATTAAATTTGAGCAAAATTGGCCTAGAGGCTCCAGAGGAGAAGTTGTTTGAAATTCTGAACATTTTTCCCATACAAATGCATAAGGAAGCAAAATTGACCTTACCGTAAAAAGGTCAAATGTCAATGTATGACCATGACCCTCCTGTTCCCGAAGATATATGCAAAGATTCAGCATAAGGCATACTCGGTTTTGGAGAAGAAGGTTTTTAAAGGTTTTTCCCATACAAATGCACAGGGAAGAAAACTTGACCTTGCCGTAAAAAGGTCAACGTACGACAATTCTTTTAGCAATTTAGGTAGACCTCCCGTCCCCGATGATTCCTGCAAAGGTTCAGCCCCAAGGCATTCTCGGTTCTGGAGGAGAAGATTTTTAAAGGTTTTTACCATATATGGGCGTGGCGGCCATCTTGGTCAACGGACCGCGACTATTTTAGCAATTTTTTGTTCCCCCACCCTAAGGAGGCTCCATATGAAATTTGAGCAAAATAGGCTCAGCGGCTTCAGAGGAGAAGTCGTTTGAAAATGTTAACGGACGGACGCACGGACGGACGGACGACGGACGAAAAGTGATCACAATACCTCATCCTGAGCAGAGCTCAGGTGAGCTAAAAAGGACAAGAAACAAGAGGGACAGTAGAAGAAAAAAAACAGAGGAAGAATTGAAAATGGCTAGACAAGAGAGGATTTTTAAAAAAGGAAGTAATAAAAAAAAAAAAAGGGGGGGAAAGGAGGAGAAAATAAAAAATAAAATAAAATAAATAAATAAAAAAAAAAAAAAAAAAAAAAAAAAACGATAAGAAAATGGAGAGAACAAACATGTAGTAGGAAAAGAAGAAATGGTTAAAAAGAGAGAGAGAGAGAGAGAGAGAGAGAGAGAGAGAGAGAGAGAGAGAGAGAGAGAATTAGTTAAGAAATTAGAAGAGGCATTAAAAAAAAAGAGTATTAAAACGATAAGAAGAAGAAAATGGAGAGAACGAGCAAAGAAAAGATAGATAAGAAATAAGAAGATAGTTAAAAAAAAAAAAAAAAAAAAAAGAGGGAGTGAAGTAGATAAGAAATAAGAAGAGACATTTACAAAAAACAAAAAAAAAAACAAAAAAAAAACAAGAAATGAAAGAAAAGGAGTATTAAAAAGGTAAGAAGAAGAAAATGGAGAGAACAAACAAAGGAGAGATAGATAAGAAATAAGAAGAGAGCTCAAAAAAAAGGGGGGGGGGTGGGGAGAGAACAAACATATATATATAAGCAAAAGAGAAACTATTAAATAAAAAAAAAACATATATAAATAAATAAAAAAACAAGAGGACCATGATGGTCCTATATCGCTCACCTGAGCAAACAGATTTGCATACTTACTGTTGAAGTTTCAGCCAAGTTCACTGCTCTAAGATTTATGTATAAATTTTATAGCCCTGTCCCCACCCCCCCCCCCCCCGCCATGTTTTTTTCTTTTTAACTCATCATAACGACTTGACTTAATCTTGAAAGAGGGTCACCAAAGGAACATGTCTGCCAAGTTCTATTGAAATTGGTCCAGTGGTTTCTGACAAAAAGATTTTTAAATTGTTTTATATCGCTATAAAGCCCTACCCACTAACTAACGCAATTTTGACGAATCATGACAGGTTGAACAAACTTGGTAGAGGGTAACCAAAGGAACATTCCGGCCAAATTAAACTGAAATTGGTTCAGTGGTTTCTGAAAGAAGATTTTTAAAGTTTTCTATTTAGGTCTATAGGGAGAATAAGCCCCCCCTCCTCCCCCCCCCCCCCCCCCCAGCAGCCATGTTTTTTGACAAATCAGGATTGCTTGAATATTCTTGGTAGAGGGTCACCAAAGCATTACTGAAATCAGTCAGGAGGTATTTGACAAGAAGAATTTTAATGTTTTCTATACAGATATATACGGAAAATAAGCCTCGCCCCGCCTGGGGGCCATGTTTTTTGATCTATCATGAAGGCTTGAACAATCTTGGTAGAGGGTCACCAAAGCAACATTCCTGCCAAGCTACATTTAACTCGGTCCAATGGTTTCTTACGAGAAGATTTTTAAAAATTTTTATATAGATATATAGGGAAAATAAGCCCGCCCCCTAGCGGCCATGTTTTTTGACGAATCATGACAACTTGAACAACCTTGGTAGAGGGTCACCAAAGAAACATTCCTGCAATGTTATATTGAAATCGGTCTGGTGGTTTATGACAAGAAGACTTTTTAGTTTTCCTATATATATAGATTATATATGGAAAATAACCCCACCCGCTTGCAGCCATGTGTTTTGACATATCACAATTACTTGAACAATCTTGGTAGAGGGTCACAAAGGAAACATTTTTGCCAAGTTATAATGAAATCGGTCCTGTGGTTTCTGACAAGAAGATTTTTTAAAGTTTTCTATATAGATATATAGGAAAAATAAGCTCCGCCCCCTGGTGGCCATGTTTTTTGACGAATCATGACAGCTTGAACAACCTTGAAAGAGGGTTACATAAGAAACATTTCTGCAATGTTATATTGAAATCAGTCCAATGGTTTCTGACAAGAAGATCATTAAAGTTTTCTATACAGATATTTCGGGAAAATAAGCCCAGCCCCCCTAGCAGCCATGTTTTTTGACAAATCATGACAGCTTGAACAATCTGATAAAGGGTCACCAAGGAAATATTTCTGCCAAGTTATATTGAAATCGGTCCAGTGGTTTCTGACAAGAAGATTTTTTCAAACTTTCTATATAGATATATAGGGAAAATAAGCCCCGCCCCCTAGCAGCCTTGTTTTTGACAAACCATGACAGCTTGGACAATCTTAGTAAAGGGTCACCAAGGAAACATTTCTGCCAAGTTATATTGAAATCGGTCCAGTGGTTTCTGACAAGAAGATTCTTTCAAGTTTTCTATATAGATATAAAGGGAAAATAAGCTCCACCCCTAGCGGCCATGTTTTTTGATGAATCATGATTACTTAAACAATCTTGGTAGGGGGTCACCAAGAAAACATTTTTGCCAAGTTATAATGAAATCTGTCCAGTGGTTTCTGACAAAAAGATGTTTCAAATTTTCTATATATAGGGAAAATAAGCCCAGTCCCTTGGCGGCCATGTTTTTCGACAAATCCAAATGGCTTGGACAATCTTGGTACAGAATCACCAAAGGAACATTTATGCAAAAATATACGGAAATCGGTTCAGTGGTTTCTGACAAGAAGATTTTTTAATTTATATATATATATATATATATATATATATATATATATATATATATATATATATATATATATATAGATATATAGGGAAAATAAGCCTCGCCCCCCCCCCACCCCGCCCCTGGTGGCCATGTTTTTTGACGAATCCAAATGGCTTGAACAATCTTGGTAGAGGATCACCAAAGGAACATTTCTGCAAAATTATATGGAAATCGGTTCAGTGGTTTCTGACAAGAAGATTTTATGTTTTCTTTATAGATATATAGCGAAAATAAGCCCCGCCTCCTGGCGGCCATGTCTTTTGATGAATCCAAATGGCTTGAACAATCTTGGTAGAGGATCACCAAAGGAACATTTCTGCAAAATTATATTGAAATCGGTCCAGTGGTTTCTGACAAGAAGATTTTTTAAGTTTTCTATATAGATATATAGGGAAAATAAGCCCCGTCCCGGGTGGCCATGTGTTTTGACAAATCCTAATGGCTTGAACAATCTTGGTAGAGGATCACCAAAGGAACATTTCTGCAAAATAATATGGAAATCGGTTAAGTGGTTTCTGACAAGAAGATTTTTTAAGTTTTCTATATATAGGGAAAATAAGCCCCGCCCCCTGGCGGCCATGTCTTTTGAGCAATCCAAATGGCTTGAACAATCTTGGTAGAGGATCACCAAAGGAACATTTCTGCAAAACTATATGGACATCGGTTCAGTGGTTTCTGACAAGAAGATTTTTTAAGTTTTCTATATAGATATATAGGGAAAATAAGACCCGCCCCCTGGCGGCCATGTTTTTTTGACCAATCCAAATGGCTTGAACAATCTTGGTAGAGGATCACCAAAGGAACATTTCAGCAAAATTATATTGAAATTGGTCCATTGGTTTCTGATAAGAAGATTTTTAAAGTTTTCTATATAGATATATAGGGAAAATAAGCCCCGCCCCCTGGCGGCCATGTTTTTTAACGAATCCAAATAGCTTGAACAATCTTGGTGGAGGATCACCAAAGGAACATTTCTGCAAAATTATATTGAAATCGGTCTGGTGTTTTCTGACAAGAAGATTTTTTAAGTTTTCTATATAGATATATAGGGAAAATAAGCCCCGCCCCCTGGCGGCCATGTTTATTTATGAATCCAAATGGCTTGAACAATCTTGATAGAGGATCACCAAAGGAAAATTTCTGCAAAATTTTATTGAAATCGGTCAAGTGGTTTCTGACAAGAAGATTATTAAAGTTTTTATAAACATATATAGGGAAAATAAGCCCCGCCCCCTGGCAGCCATGTCTTTTGACGAATCCAAATGGCTTGAACAATCTTGGCAGAGGGTCACCAAAGGAACATTTCTGCAAAATTATATGGAAATCGGTCCAGTGGTTTCTGACAAGAAGATTTTTTAATTTTTTAGTTAAAAAAATCTATTTTTAGCTCCTGTGACCTAGATATGCAATGGACCGGAACCATTTGAACAACTTTGAAAGAGGACCAACCAAGGTTCATTCCTGTGAAGTTTGGTCAAATTCCAATCAGTGGTTTAGGAGGAGATGTTGTTTAAAGATTGTAAACGGACGGACAGACGGACGACGACGACGGACGGTGAGTGATCACAATACCTCACCTTGAACCTTCGGCTCAGGTGAGCTAAAAAGCAATACCACCAAAGCTAATAAGAAAGCATTCGGAAAAATAAAATAATAAAATAATAATATTAATAATAATAAATAAATAAATAAAAAAGTACTGAGTCGAATACAGAACTAGATTTATAGAAGAATGAAGAAACATAATACATATTATATAGACAGATAGATGAAGAGGTAGAGAGAGGGATTCAAGGGACAACAAGATAACCAAACAAGTCATAATCATGTTCAAACTTTGTTATTCGGTTACTTGCTTTCAGGAAGGAGCTCGTAATCTTTTCGTTTTATTTGATAATTTAGTAACTATTGGACCAAGTCCAAGACCATTGTTTAGTAGCAATTAGCTGATCTTTCGTTTAGCTAGGGAAACCGAGAGACAAAAGAGGATAAGTTCAGAAGATAGCAAGAGAGAGAGAGAGATATTATAGAATAGTTAGCGTTGTTTACGCTGGTCAAGAGGCGAAAAAGATAAAGCTAATGGGTCGTTTAATTTCATATCAAAAAAAAAAAAAAAAAAAAAAAAAGAAGAAAAGAAAAGTAAAAGAAAATAACGAAATAATAAGTGTTTCGCCAGAGGCATCATTTCTGTTCAGACATTCCTTATTCATTGCACTGCTTAAATCCGGCATGAATTATTAAGAAAAGGGATAGGTTGCATCACAGTTTGTATTTTTCAGCGCAAGCCAAAAAGGAAAAGGCGAATGTCGCTACCGCGTGGTATAAATAAAATAAAAATGAAAAAGCAGGGTAGCACTGGATCAGACAACGTATAGGTTTTACTGACAACCATTACACTGGATACTTGTCGAATAGATTAAATGAAGATGATGTGAACGAGTCATTTTCGATATGTCGGACAAAAAGGAGGGTAATACCCCTTAAGGCAATAGCTACATAGTGGGGAGATTGAGAGGTCACGGCGAGTCTTGAAAAGGGTAATGTCATAATCGCATATTAGCAGATCGAGCAGGTAATTATGTAGTCAGTATCAGCTTAATTATCATTCACCGCTTATGATAGCTCCTATTACCTATTACAGGTTTCGCGTACGCTAAGTAGATATAGTTCACTATTCGCGAAGCAAGAGATAGTCTGTACCTTGGGTTATTGTTCGGTGAGACTAAGCTTTCTTGAACAGTTATGCAGATGGTTTGTTGCTGCTAAATTAAGGTTGTTTCTCTCTCTCTCTCTCTCTCTCTCTCTCTCTCTCTCTCTCTCTCTCTCTCCTCGGCCTTGTATTTTCCTGACGGTCTGAGTCTCAATATGCTTAAAGCCCAGTGGGGAGCCTAAAGTTGGCAGAAACCGGAGTCTCTAATGCACGAATAAGATGTTCTAACTACTTCTACTATCAGTCCTCAGAAAATTAGGCTTTAGATGTTTTACATGACTATATAAAACCTCAAACAGTTTCTTGGTTTTCATTGGCTATAACAGTGGCAATGGTGACGTTTGCAGTTGAAAGAAAATAATAATAATAATAATAATAATAATAATAATAAATAATAATAATACAAAAACAAAATAAAAAAATAAAATAAAATAAAATAAAAATAAATAGGTAAGCAAAGAGATGCTAACAATGCAGCGAGCAGTATTATGATGGTAATATATAGTTACATAATGCAAACAATACTGGAAAAGGGTGTTAGTGGGAATGATAACGATAATGTTGTTGAGGCTAGATATGGTTGTTCACCGTCGCGTAGGCTAGTCTGCAGTCATCCTGGGAGACTAATCAGTCAGGGCCTCGCGGGCATTGACACTTTGGAAAAAAGTTATGGGCATTGCGGTCGTCAGAGTATTCTAAGCTCTGATTTGGCTCTGCCGTAACAATTACACAATTTTAAATAAATAAATAAATAAATAAATAAATAAATAAATAAAAAAAAAAAGAAAAGAAACGATAGTGGTGATGGTAATGAATTAATTTAATCAAACATGTCTTACTCTTCTGCTTACCATTAGGCACACGTTCAATGCAGGTTTGACCGTAATAATAATAGTGACGATAATGATAATAATAATAGTAATAATAGTAATAAGCAATAAACGTTTATAGTTGTAAAGGGTATGGGTATAGGGTACTTAGAGGCATAATTTTATAGAACATATCGTAGCATATATAGAAGCACGTCGAGGCAAATTTAGGCAATGAACTTCATGAGGTGGGCGTGGGTGTAGGTTTCTTACTCGTTTTCTGGTACGTTCTTTGCTTTTTATTACGGTCGTGACAAATATTACCATACAGGTGCGTGTGTGTATGTGTGGGTGTGCGTGCATGTGTGTGTGTGTGTGCGTGTGGGTGGGTGCGTCGGTAGGCACGCATGTCCGTATTTATATACAGGCATGTTTACATTAGGGTATATGTGTATGTATGCATATGCGTATGTGTATGTATGTGTACCTCTCTAAATTTAATAGAATTGATGATGATACTGGCAGCGTTAATAGAAAGTACAAGATTTCACTTATTTTGGTTATAGGTTAAGAAATTAGAAGAAAAGCTAAAAAATTAGAAGAAAAGAAAAAGGCTGATGAACTATCAGAATTAGAGAGAGTAAGAAGGGAAGCGAAAGAGGAGGCTGCGAAAGGAGAACATGTCAATATCGACGTACTAAATCAAAAGCTTATCTTGCTAAGCTTGAGCATTTCAGCAGAAAGGAACTGAGTATGATTCTGGCAAGATTTCACGCGCACAAATCTAACCCGTCTATGGCCGCTTCTCTAACTCTGAAATTCTGTCCACAAAAGAGGAAGAGAGCATTCTTGATAAAGAGCAAAATATGCTCAAGCAGTTTGGATATGGCATGGGATCCAGCATCATGCCAAGACCCCAACCAGCTGAGATGTGGCCGTACGGGCAACACCCAGCACCCAGGCAGTTCGTCCCTTGGTCTGGCCCAGGTTTTCAGCCAAGAATTAGACAGCCATTTCCGCGCTCAAGCGGACTGTGTTATAAATGTAAGAGACCCGGACACCTAATCAGAAATTGCCCCAACTATGAAGGACACAAGATACTGACATAATACGACAGTGAGCGCATAATTCCGGAAATTTATTCTTCTTAACATTTTCTCATGGGTTTAATAACTTTTGCAGGAAATCTTTAGAAGACATAAGTGGGAGGAAACGGTAGTTCTTGACTTTGACCCGGCAGCAGTAGGCCAGAGAACCATACGTTATGTCAAGTACAAGGGTGGAGAGACAAACCTAAACAAGAGGGCCATGATGGCCCTGTAACGCTCACATGAGCAACATAGCACTTTGAGAGCCTGATCTAGAACTGATCAAGGCAAACATTCTGATCAAAGTTCAAAATGATTATAACAAAGTTTTCTGCTGATTTGGCCCGGTGACCTAGTTTTTGACACCAAGTGACCCAGTTTCGAACTTGACCTAGAACTCATCAAGACAAACATTTTGTGCAAGATTCATGATGATTGCTTGAAAAATGTGACCGCTAGAGTGATAACAAGATTTTACGCTGATTTGGCCAGGTGACCTAGTTTTTGACCCCAGGTGTTCCAGTTTCGAACTTGACCTAGAAATCATCAAGACAAACATTTTGAGCCAGATTCATGATGATTGTTTCAAAAATGTTACCGCTAGAGTGTTAACAAGGTTTTCTGCTGATTTGGCCCGGTGACCTTATTTTTGACCCCAAGTGACCCTGTTTCAAACATATCCTAGAACTCATCAAGACAAACATTTTGAGCAAGATTCATGATAATTGCTTCAAAAATGTGACTGCAAGAGTGTTAACAAGGTTTTCTGCTGGTTAGGCCTGGTGACCTAGTTTTTGACACCACGTGACCCAGTTTCGAACCTGACCTAGAAATCATCAAGACAAACATTTTGTGCAAGATTCATGATAATTGCTTCAAAAATGTGACCGCAAGAGTGTTAACAAGGTTTTCTGCTGGTTTGGCCTGGTGACCTAGTTTTTGATACCACGTGACCCAGTTTCAAACCTGACCTAGAAATCATCAAGACATACATTTTGAGCAAGATTCATGATTATTGCTTCAAAAATGTGACCGCTAGAGTGTTAACAAGGTTTTCTGCTGATTTGGCCCGGTGACCTAGTTTTTTACTCCAAGTGACCCAGTTTCGAACTCGACCTATAAATCATCAAGACAAACATTTTGAGCAAGATTCATGATTATTGCTTCAAAAATGTGACCGCTAGAGTGTTAACAAGGTTTTCTGCTGATCTGGCCAGGTGACCTAGTTTTTGACCCCAAGTGACCCAGTTTCGAACTTGACCTAGAAATCATCAAGACAAACATATTGAGCAAGATTCATGATGATTGCTTCGAAAATGTGACCGCTACAGTGTTAACAAGGTTTTCTGCTGATCTGGCCCGGTGACCTAGTTTTTGACCCCAAGTGACCCAGTTTCGAACTTGACCTAGAAATCATCAAGACAAACATATTGAGCAAGATTCATGATGATTGCTTCAAAAATGTGACTGCTAGAGTGTTAACAAGGTTTACTGCTGATCTGGCCAGGCGACCTAGTTTTTGACCCCAGGTGACCCAGTTTCGAACTTGACCTAGAAATCATCAAGACAAATATATTGAGCAAGATTCATGATGATTGCTTCAAAAATGAGACCGCTAGAGTGTTAACAAGGTTTTCTGCTGATCTGGCCCTGTGACCTAGTTTTTGACCCCAAGTGACCCAGTTTCGAACTTGACCTAGATTTAATAGACGCAAACATTTTGAGCAAGTTTCATCAAGATTGGGTCAAAACTATGACCTGTAGAGTGTTAACGAGTTTTTCCTTTGAGTTGACCTGGTGACCTAGTTTTTGACCCCAAGTAATCCAGTATCGAACTTGACCTAGATTTCATAGAGGCAAACATTCTGACCAAGTTTCATCAAGATTGGGTCAAAACTGTGACCTCTAGAGTGTTAACAAACTAATTGTTGACGACGAACGACGGACGACGGACATAGGGTGATGACAATAGCTCACCCTGAGCTTTTGCTCAGGTGAGCTAAAAATCAATGTGGCATTTGCCCGGCAGAGCAAGTTGTTTTGAACTATGTGAATGGATGTGCACAAAATCTAAGTGATTTGAAATTCCCAGACCCAAACCATTTCGTTTCAGGTCAAGTACATGAGTGTGTTCAGAAATGGGATCCCATTATAACTGACGGGGATATGAAAGAGGAAATCTCAGTTTGGATTAAAGAGGGTGTGGATATCAATAGATATGTGAAATCCTTCAATGGGACATTTTGGGGACAGGAATACAGCCATAATTTCCCACCTCCGCGGTTATTCAGAAATTCAAACGTGTAAAAATTTCATTCTTTTCATAAGTAGTACAATTCTAGAGCGCTTGGAAAATGGATCAATCAGATATGCAGGAAAAGTGGGGGAAGTTAACCCGCCATATATTGTGCCCCCACTCACGGTAGAGCTGTCAAAGCCGAGGCTGTGCTTAAATTTGATGTATTTGAATAACTGGATTGTAGACAGACCTTTTAAATTAGATAGATTGAAAGATGTTCCTAAGGTGGTGCGTCAGGCTGCCTTTTTCAAAGCTTTAGATGATAAAAGTGGATTTGATAATGTAAAAATGCATGAATGGTGTCAACACCTCCTAGGTTTTCAATGGGGAGGCCATTATTTCGTGGCAAAAACGTTGCCATTCGGTTTCAAGTTGAGCTCAATTATTTATCATACCTTAAATTTGCAACCCGCTTCTTACATTAGGAAAGTACATTGATGACAGATTATTAGAGGAAATACGACACCCTCGTATACCATCGGGTTACGCAAGCTCTCAGCTGGCTACTTACAATGTATGCGAGCTTATGATACGGCTTGGGTTTTGTATAAATATTAAAAAATCTGTATTTACCCCCACTCAGGACCCCGTATTTTTAGGTTTTGTAATCGATAGTATTAATAGGTGCTTTCGCATAACAGAATCTAAGCGTAACTAATTTATGGAGCTCAGAGAAAGCTGCTTAAGGTGCTATCAGGTCTCGGCGTTAATGCTGCAAAAATTAGCAGGTAGATGTGTATCATTTATGTTAGCAGTACCTGCAGCCAAGCTCTACACCAGAGAGATTCACATGGGAATCTCTGCTGCTTTGAGGTCTGGCGGCTATATTAAAATATCAGGGAACTTAAGGGACGAAATTTTACTTTGGAGATTTTTGGACCGCTGGCAAGGCAAATTCCAATGGAAAGAGGAAAACCATATAGTAGTGGCTATGTCATTAGATGCATCTTTATTTAAGTGGGGCGGCCATGTGTCACATCCGCGGATAGGTGACACTGAGGTGTCCGACTTCTGGCCCGACAGTATGAAAAATCTTCCAATCATGGTTTTGTAAGCGTACGCTTTGAGAAATGTGTTGCAGTCGTTGTCACAGCACTTGAAGGCATGTAGGGTCGATGTGCAGGTTGATAACATGCCTTTGATTGCTGCCTGGAACAACGAAGGAAGTCGGTCGTCTCAGTTAAATTCGGGATTGAAAGACATATTCCAGTTAACCCTGGACACTGACCTAGTCCTGAACCTAATCTACGTACCGTCAGCGTGCAACGTTGCGGACGAACCGTCTAGATCTATTAGGAAAAGTGATGCGATGTTATCAGAGCGGAGTTGGGGGAAACAAAGATTTTTCGGCGGCCGATTGGGTCATACGTTCGATTTAATGGCCCTAGATTCGAATTCTATGAAGGATCGTTCTGGGAATCATTTACCTCATTTTACGCCATTTCCTACGCCCAAGACATCAGGGGTAAACGTGTTCGCGCAGACCCTTCATCAGGCAGAAAATTACCATGTGTTTCCACCATTTAATCTGACGCTCCCCCCCAGTCATCAATCTTGTCATTAGTAATTCCCTTAATTGTTCCCTGGTGCTGAGATGTGAGAACTCTGTGCCCGTATGGCTTCCTGCCGTTCAGGGGAAAATGTCCGATGCGTTTTTAATAGGGTTGAAAGGCTGTAAGGGGTGTTTGAAGTTTCCGTCAACACACGGTTACGTAAACGACAAAGTTGGCTTGGCAAGCAATTTATGGGTCATTCGGCTGACAGATAAGGTGGTTAGTCTATCCTACGGCCAGTTGCTTTTTCGCAGACATCACGCAATAGGGAAAAATTATAATTTAGTTTGTTTGGCGACTCAGTTATCAGGGGCATAGGTGACAACGGACCACTCTTTAATCCTATGGTGCATGTTATCGCCCACGGCGGTGCGACTATCAGCCGAGTGGCGAGTGCGTTGGTTAAAGCAGTAAGTCAGTTTCTGCCTCGAGTAATTATCCTACACTGCGGTGTAAATAACCTGAGCAAAACGCAAAATTATGCAGACGAATTTCACCAAATGCATTGTACCATGCAAGAACTTGCGGACCTTGAAAACCGACTAAGAGCTATCCAAATGGAAGACAAACCAGAAATTGTTTTGTCAATGTGTATGGTTACTAAAGATCCAAATATTAATGCTAGAGCAAAATTGCTTAATGAGGAATTTTTCAAATGTTGCCTGAGAAACGGATGGACCTTTTTAACACATGAAAATATAGGCACTATACACCTCCGGGATACACTGCACCTGAACGGTAAGGGACGTCAGATCTTTGTAGGCAACATTCCAAATGTCTTGCAAAAATAATGCAGATCACGGGCAGATTACGTAATGTCAATTAGTATTTTTCTAGAGCTGCAAATGATTGGGTCTTACGCCTTCAGGGAAAGTATTTTCGGTTACACCTCTTCCTCAGTAATGAACTGTTAGGTAATATTGGCAGCGTAATAGAGCAAACACTGCCGATCGGTAATCTTGCCGTTAGTGGCATTTGTTGAGGTGTGTTTAATTTATTACACAGCTAGTTCACTCCTGCTATGGAATCCTCCATCAGGGGCACCGAGTTTCCGGGTCTACTAGACCACTATTAAGGCGCTATCGAGGCGGCGTTGTCGGGACGTACCGACGCTCTAGCGGTGTTTTCTCGCGGTCTTCGTACGCGGGTTAAAGGAATGTACGCTGGCAGATATATACGTGTCCATCGGAAGGTATATATACGTATGTAGATAAAAATATGTATATGAAAAGAATATGCATATAAATTTTGTACACATATCAGTTAGTTACATATATGTGTTAACCACACACGCATATTCGTGCGCGCGCACGCACGAGTGTACACACACACACACACACACACACACACACGGAAATTAACAATTTGAGGTGTTTTAATTAAATGTAGTAAGATAGAAGAAATGACAAGATGCACGATTAGAAGACGTCATCGTCGATAACTTATCCTACCAATTAAGCGGGGCAATAGCTGACACGTTCATTTCAGATTCAGACAAGTCACCCATAGTTGGTATTGGGGGAAAAAAATGAATAAACACATAAACATGTAGACGCCGCGCTCGCGTTTAATTGTCACAGCCGCATGGGAAACAGATCCTTTATTATTTTTAAGTTTCTTTTTGAAGTCAGGCTGAAGACCCACTAGCTCAAGATGTACGGTGTGAAAGCTGCGTTAGAAACTCCAGCCAAATACCTTATTTTTGTGCTTCATGTGGGAAGAGGTTACAGACAAATATACACTTAAATTCGCAGATCAACTTAAAAAACATTAATGAAAGGATTGCACAGTTAGACTCGTTCCTGAATGAAAAGAATTATTCGAAGCAAAAGCATGCGCTAAGGGCAGAATAAGAGGGATTCTTAGGACAACTGCTTCCGCCAAAAACATTATCTAATGCCAATCCGGAAGACTTGAGAATGTTCATTGTGCGTAAGGAGGTTAAGGGCAGGACCAAATTGCCCACAAATATGTGTGAATATCGCGGTTCGCCGGGTAAAACAGCATGTGGATGTCCGTGTACTATGGCGTTTAAATCGGAATACAGTCTAGTCGGGAAAATAAGGGCAATTTTTCGAGATAACGGCCGATCTGGGGACTGGAATCAAATACTTGGATCGGGCAATCCCGCAGCAGCGCCACTACTGAAAAGGCATTTGCAGTGCATTTCGGCCGAACAAGCGTCAGCCAATATGGTCAGCAAACAAGCCGTTCCTCTAATGTTTAACAAATTAGCTTACCTATGTAGATATTTAAATTATAAAGGCTATACGGAAAAAAGGGCGAGTTGCAAAGTTTCTGTATACAAGAGATTGCGCTTTTTCGCGACGTTAGGCCATACAGGCGGACTAGGTGGCGATCCTGGTTTACTGACGTCATCTCGGTTATTCAACTACCAAATAAATCCGAAATTGTACTTTCTGCGCTAGAAGGAAAAACTGTGAAGCTGGATGACCCGAACAACGTGGTAATTTTGCGTTCCAAAGACCCAGACATATGCCCTGTAAGATACCTTCAGAGTTATTTTGAAGCCGCCTCTAATGGGGAAGTAAACCTAGCACAAGGTTACATATTCCGCGCAAGGGACATTAAAACGCAAGAAATATCCGACAAGCCTGTTTCTTCTAGTCTAATGACTGACAGGTTAAGGATCCACCTTAAAGGGCAAATAGTAAGGTTCTAATTTCACTAATTTATGAAAGTTCACTATTTTTTAGTAAAAACCTGCCGGTTTTTAAATAAAAAAAAATAATTTCCGTTCATTAATTAGCGTCTTTAATTAATTACGACCCTGATTAACTCGGTGAGTGACCTCCCTTGGATTTCGCGGTGTGACGTCATATAGGAAGGAAACCAAATATAGATCTATAGGCGTTCGCTGTTTTCAACAACAACAACATGGATATCGAGTTCGACAGCGATCTAAGCGATATTTCTGAGGCAGAATTCGATTCAAGTGCACTAATACGACCATACCAGTTTGAACCTTTGGTAAATCAACCTACAACAAGTGACGACGACTCAGAAATTGATGCCGAAAGACAGTCGGACTCGTCTTTTGATCAAGCAACGGTTCAGGAAAACGAACCCGTCCCGGATGTTTTGACATGGTGAGACTTTGATTTTTTCCATAAGTATGCGTGATTATGTTTTTATCTCAAGCTTTAATAATAATAATAATAATAAAACGGCACTGCGATTGAGCAGGGGAAGATTTTTTACGGCCGCCGCACACGGCATTTAACTGCGGAAGTTGTCAAATGAAGTCTAAAAAGTTTGCCCTAACTGAAAACGCATATGATGCCCAAAATATCCCGTCATTGTTGAAAATATGTCTGTTAGATATACCCAGATCCACCTAGTAGCGTATATAAAACGATCCTTACCACGACCGGTTTGAATAGAAGTATCAGTCTTTAAAGTATTTAAAAATGATTATGCCAAGAAAACTATGAAGTTTATGTCCCTCCTGATCAACCTATTGCTTCACCGTCGCCAACCCGTCAGCTTGGCCTGTTGTAAACAGGATTTTGTTGAGGGGGTGGGGGTGGGGAATAGGTACTTCATTGTACGTGTCCGCTCAGGGATGCACAGGGCTGGCATTGATTGGTGTGATCATCACTCTACTTTATTCAACCAAAGGGACTAAAATTCCTAGTTAGAATGGCCATCTTAGATGAACAGGTTGATTTTAGTGCTCCAGTGTCCTTTGAAGCAATTCACAGGTTTGAACTCTGCGGGGCAACAATTTCAGAAAACATTTTTCTACTAAGTTGTAGATTTCACAGTTGCTTCCCGACTATTGCAAGACTTTTACAGATTACAGGCTTAAATTTCCAGAATCTCTATATTTGTGAAAATTGAAAAAAAAATAAATAAAAATAAATAAAAATTGTTATTGAATTCTGGACTGTGTGTACTTTTCCAGACCAGCCAGGAAAATTTTGGACAGCTGGTTGCTGTTTGATACTTGAATCTTGAAAAAAAAAAAAAAAATCACAGACACTACCGGTCAGGCCCTAATATCTATATATACATCTACCAGTAATGTGCTGGGCTCCTCTGGAGCATACTCGCACAGTAGCTATTTACAGGCATGTGACAAGGGGCGTGAAGTCCTGTGCATCTAAACATCTGTGTTTATGGGCACCAGCCCATGAACGATTCTAGGGTTAAAAGACCTCTTAACAAATTTTTCGCTTGCTGGCCTTGCAATCATAGGGGTGCAGGTTTGATCCTCCGCTTCTCCAGTCTTTCGGGTCAGACTATAAACCGAAGTCCCATCTCCATGACCTTAGCTATTAGTGGGCCTTTGGTAATTGGCAGTAAAGTGGAAGGCAACTATTAAAAATAGTTCCTGTTTCCCAATTAATTAAAACAAATAAGCAGCATATATTCCAAATACTTTATTGCTTTTGTGAAATAATGATACATGCAATACCAGAACCAACTTCTCTATGTAATGTGACAGTATGACATGCAAACAGTGTAAACCCAGATCAGACTGCTACTAATCAGGATCTACACTGTTTGCATCTTAGCACCTTTTCTGATAGTAAAGTGAAGTTATTCAAATTACAGGTATTAGACAAGATTTGCAAATCACGCTAACATGCCCATGCAAAATGTTACCTTCTTTTATGATGCTTATAATGATATTTTTTAGATGAAAAATTGTGATATTTTTCTTATTTATGGTTCAAACATGGATTTTTGGGACTCATTAGAACTGCCTCAGAGATGCGATTCTAATGAGTCACAAAAACCTATGTTTGTGTCATAAATGACAATTTTAAGGTACACCCTGTAAACCCCACTTTTCGCTATATAGAGTGGGGTTTACCCGAGTGCTCATCATATGGACGCTAATGTAATGTAAGAGTAACATTTTGGCTGTCTTTTTCGGATTAACATGAATCTATGCACATGTATAAGCATGGCTTACTGGGACATACAAGAAACAGATTTTTGATTTTGCAACCTATACCCCTGATCAACAAAACGTCATCTATGCTTGTTTGTTTGATTTGAGGTTTTACGGCCCAGTCAACCCAATGGGGTCATGTCGAGCGCGGTCAGTTTACCTAGCCACACGTTTACTGGGCAGGCTTAGTCCTCTAAGCGGTTCACCAGTATTGTGCACATTCTTTCGCCAGAACCTGACAACTGCCCTTCTTGATTCAGCGGAAGGGAGAGAATGACCGTAGAAAATATTTCATGATCAGTCTCCACGAATGTTGCGGACCTCGGCGGGGGTTGAACCCGTGACCTCCTGGTCTCCAGTCGGACGGCACATCCAACTGAGCCACCGAGGCCGGCCCATCATATATGCTAAACTTTCAAAGACTCAGAACAATTATTAACATGTATTTACATTATAACCTGCACAAATGTATAACATGGAGACCAAACATACAGAACTCTAGTTAAGAGGAGTATTCAGGGGATAATTATATAACAGATACTCATTAGAATGGCCTTGCTGAGGCAATTTCTGATGAATACCCATAGCATATCTTTTGGTAGAGTACAGAAAATTTTCCAAAATTACCATCAGATACTCCTCGCATCTAGATTTGTTTGTGCTGTTTGTGTCGAGGTTTTACGGCCCAGTCAACCCAATGGAGTCATGTCGAGCGCGGTCAGTTTACCTAACCACACATTTACTGGGCAGGCTCAGTCCTCTTAGCGGTTAACCAGTATTGTGCACATTCTTTCGCCAGAAAACCTCGCATCTAGAACCTTGCACCTTGCCACATATATGAATAGACCATGCAGAAAGATATAAACATAAACGCAGCTGTAAGTGATACATATTATGGATTGGCTGTTGCTGAATTAGATTTTTGGTAGCTCTTTATAATCAACAGTATCCACTTACAGTGTTGCGAAATAGGCTTAGCTACATTTACCGTCATTATTTTCACAGGAGTGAATAAGCCATGTAGTCCCTGATCAGACTGCTCAACAGTGAGCAGTCTCACCAGGCTCTACACTACTGTCAGAAGCACACAGCTACGTGTAAATGTAGTTTACCATTACTGTTCCTTCGATTTTAGGTGTCTTTGCAACAACTGCCAGACTATGCCAACCCTGGAAGAATCAAAGTTCTGTCAAAACACAAATGTGGTAGATGGGAAGCTTGAAGAAGAAAACATCAGCTGCATAACAGATCATGATGGGTTCAGGGCTAACTGTCTCAATATTCATGTACTAGAAACTTCTTATTATGACTATGTCCTACAATCTGGACTGCCAGAAGAAAACCAAAGGATACACGAGTAAGGCATATTTCAGGGTTGTAGAATTATCAAATTTTATTTTTCAAATCAAAATCCACTTGTCCAGCCAAAACTTACTTGCCCGAAATTTGACATTTTTCTTATTTCTCATAGAAAACATATGTTGTAGGTACTCATTAAAGTACCACAATGAGGCCATTCTAATGAGTACCCAAAACATATGTTTCCTTCGAAAAATAAGAAAATATATATCTCATAATCTGGATACACTCCTTAGCTAGAGTAATGCAGTCCTTGTCCCAGGACAAGTAAATTGGAATTTTGTTACTTGTCCTTAAGGAAATGGGACAAGTCAGGCATAGTAATTCCACACCCCTGCATATTTGAATATGTATCCCCAGCCACTTGATGGGACCACATAATTCTGTGCTTTGTCCGGTTCCTCTAAAACCATTTACTTTGTGTCCACGGCCAATCTGAATGCATGCAGTTTCATCTGAGCACGAGAAATGCTCCAACGCACAGGATGGCTCTTAAGATACATGTATATAATAAAAACTTGTTTTTATGGGGGCTCAAAGCATGCAACACTGAATTGCAAAACATAATCCCATAGTAATATATGTCTTACAGTATCATTACTAGAAAATACTTCCAGGTAAATCTCCTAATAATAATTATGCATGGAATGTCATGTTATGACTTGCCATGCACAGCATGTGCAGTTTCATAAATTGTTGATGGAACAGAACATGCTGTTTATATACACCCAAGGGCAGTAACACCCAATTAAAGACGACTACATTTATGAACACAAACTAAACTTAGCAAAACTCCACAAATGCACAGGCTGATATTTATTGAACCTGTATAAATGAGACCCCAAACCCTTTACAACACTGACTAGGATCCAAAGCAAAATCCATGTTAGCTTAACTACCATGTATAAAAGCAGAAAAAAAAAAAAAAAAAAAAAAAAAGGATCATACAATAAAAATGAACATCTATGGTCAAATTTTTCTGTATATATAAGCTACATGTATACATTGTTTTTTTTTTTTTGTTTTTTTTGTTTTTTTTTGGATCCAGCTTCAAACCGTGTTAATATCCAAACCTGTGTTATAATGAATAGTGTTATATCGAGGTTGTGGTGTACTGTTGGATTTATTGGTATACTATTATTTGGATCTCAGCTCAGTTTTGTTCTTCTTTACAGACTTTATCGCCACATTGCATACAGACGGTTCCCCAGATGGGTTTATGGTCTATTGGGGAAGAGAATCAGGAAAGTGATACCCTTCTGTGCTGTGGTAGCAATCAGGGAAGCATTCCCATCAGAAGAATACTGTGGCTTCCGATATCCCCAGTGAAGACAGTTTCAGCAGAAGAATGAACAGATTTAGTGTTAAATGTGTAAATACAGTCCAACCTGTATTAAGCGAGCATCCAAGGGTTAACCAAAAAGTGCTTGTTAAACACAGGTGCTTGCTTGATACAGGTGAAATTAATATAGGGGAAATTTAATGTAACTGACTTTTTCAGACACTGAAATCATGCTTGCTTAATAAAGATTGATGCATAGGTCTAGATAAGGAGGGTATCCGGTAAATATTTTTCTTATTTCTCCACGAAAACAAATGTTGTGGGTACTCATTAGAAGCTCCTCATCGAGGCGCTTCTAATGAGTACCCACTACATGTTTTCGTGGAAAAATAAGAAAAATATCAATACTTTTGGACTGAAAAAAGCACCTTAACTAGTGCTATGGATACTATGACAGGTTTCACTGTAAGTGTTTCAAGTACATGCATTTCTAGGATTTAAATCTGGCAACATGCGTCTGGATTACATCTTGCTTTTTCGGCCTTGGTCCTGGTGTACTTTGGGCAATTGGTTTTGGTGTTGTGATGTGCTTGTTGGACCGATTTGCCTTTGCATAGCTTTTGTTGAGCTTCCTGTTCTCTAGCAAAGTCTTCATTAATTCGTCAACATAACCTGTAGATAAAAATGTTGTTATTTATGTAAAAGAAAAGATAATAAAAGAAGACTTCATGATCAATGTGCTTTTATTATCAATAGCAGACATTATTATTTTCATAATTTTTGTTTTTCATGAAAACTGTAACTAGGGAAAGTACATGTTCTCATGGAAAAGCTTGTGGATAACTGATCACCCCAATATGACCATAATTGTTTACTGGAACAAAGAACTGGTGAATAAAGAAAATGGGAGAAACAGGCCTGCAAAAAAAATGAAGACCCACAGCTGACTGCTCCTCTGATATGGGTTTGCTTTGTGTTCAGTCAGCCTTTAAACCTGTGAGTAAAATGAATAAAATGTTAAGTTATCCCAGTGTTGTGGGTACTTACAGTGAGCAACATTATTGTGTTGCACTCATCATAAAGAAAAAAAATAAATAAAAAAAGATGCAAATCTACGTAACCTCAGAAAAATTTCTGGACTAAAACTGCCTCCAAATTATTTATCACACATGGACTGAACCCTATAGTACTGGTTTGATTCCAGTTTCAGTGAATTTGTTTGTTTGTGTTGAGGTTTTATGGCCCAGTCAACCCAATGGGGTCATGTCGAGCGCGGTCAGTTTACCTAACCACACGTTTACTGGGCAAGCTTAGTCCTCTAAGCGGTTAACCAGTATTGTGCACATTCTTTCGCCAGAAACTGACAACTGCCCTTCTTGAATCAGCGGAAGGGAGAGAATGACTGTAGAAAATATTTCATGATCAATCTCCACGAAAGAATGTTGCCGACCTCGGCGGGGGTTGAACCCGCGACCTCCTGGTCTCCAGTCGGACGACGCATCCAACTGAGCCACCGAAGCCGGCCCAGTTTCAGTGAAAGTGGACAGGCAAGCTATGTGGTAGTTCCTGTTACTGAACTTACCAAAGGTCTGACAGGTCTTGATTTCTTTTGCTATAGCTTCTCCTCGTCTTGACTTTGGAAATGATATACGAAACTGGGGCTGCCCGTCTTTTGTCAAAGCCTGATTTCGTCCTGAATTTTCATTGAAGTGAAGCGCTGCTAAAGCTAGCCTGAAAACAAAACAAAAAACTTGTACCATTAGTCTTGAATACATGTAGAAGTAATTGTTCTTTAAAAATCCATGTATACCCATGTAAACCCCATTTTATCTAGTAGAAATGGGGTTTATAAGAGTTTACAGTACATGCTGATATTTCTCAGTTTGATTGTTTTCAAACCTCCATGTAGTTTAAACTTGTTTGCAATTTTCTTTATTCATCACTTCTTACACATGATGTAGAGGATCTTTACACTGACAAATGGAAAGGGTGGATAAAATTTATCGACATTTAAAGTAAGTTTTACCTTGGTGTGTTGCAGAACTATGTTTGCTGCTGAGGTCTTTCCTCTGACTGCATAGTTAGTAGATTCAAGATACAACCCACATTTGTTTGTTCGTGTTGACGTTTTACGGCCCAGTCAACCCAATGGGGTCATGTCGAGCTCGGTCAGTTTACCTAACCACACGTTTACTGGACAGGCTTAGTCCTCTAAGCGGTTAACCAATATTGTGCACATTCTTTCGCCAGAAACTGACAACTGCCCTTCTTGAGTGAGCGGAAGGGAGAGAATGACCGTAGAAAATATTTCATGATCAATCTCCACGAAAGAATGTTGCCGACCTCGGCGTGGCTTGAACTGTGACCTCCTGGTCTCCAGTCGGACGCCGCATCCAACTGAGCCACCGAGGCCGGCCAATACAACCCACATCAAATGAATTTTAAAGCATATCCAGACTGGAAATCCACCAAAAAAGGATCCGTCATTATTGCCTGATGAAAGTCTTTGTTGTTCAAAAAGGAAAAAAGAATGCAAGGCCAGCAGTATTGACTCATAAGCTGGAAGTAATTCGTTCAATGCATAAATGTTTGTAGAGATTGCCAGATGCACCAGCAGATACATTATTGTTAAAATCCGGTAATTAATAAACTAGTACCTTTTAGAGGAGCAAAAACAAATACATTTTCCAAGGGAGACAAATGTGTAGTTATTGGCTCTTTGACAGGTATTTGCTACCATACCTTATTTAGGAACTACATTCATACATGAAAATATGGCTGATAAACCTGGAAAATTTTATAGATACTTGTAGTAGTAATGTCAACTTTATTCCTGTGTGTTTGACTTTTCACAAATTATATTCTCATACATTATGCATGGATATTTGGACTACATCTTGATCATTCTTTATATGGGATTGACATACCAGGATAGCAGTTTGGATGTAAATAGAGAGACAGTACATGAGTTGAGCTAGTTCTTTTTCTAAATGCAAATATTGTCAGCTTCACACATGAACAGGGTTGGCGTTCGATAAACAATTCATAGGCTTTATGCCTTTTCAGAGAAATTAATATTTTTGACATTTTTTTTATTCACATATTTTTCATGTACCCCACCCACTTCTGCCCATGATGAACCCTTAAATTGATAATACCTCTGTTTTCTATCTAGAAAAACCTGCTCATAGCCTCATAGTATAGGCCTCATACTTTTCCATAAAATTTGCATTTGGAAGATTTTTATTCACATCGACTGATGGACGATATCTACAGGACAACAAACCCAAATCTGCAAATCATATCCGGTTTTTCATTATGACCGAAACGTAAAAACAAATTTCGCACCTTTAATCCGCCTATAATCTCCTGCCTCTTCTTTTTTCCCAAAATGGCAGTTGCCGATGGCCGCTCTTTGGGTGCTGTTGTTTTCGGTTTCTCAAAGATCGTCGGCACTGCATCAGGCTTAATTCTAACTCTTCGAACACCACCATAACCTATCTATTCAGCAAATGTTGGATGAATTATGAACTGGTTATCATCAAAATGTTTGATACAAAGTTTGGAATGGCTATTTGGAGCGAATGTTTTGGTTGCAGTTTGCCCACGATTCAACCGGTCAATCCACAGCTTTCGACGTTTTGGATCTTTTGGGAACGTAAACATACTGATCCTGTGAATACCAGATTCTGTATTACATCCATACGCTACACATAAGCCCATTTTATCCTCAAAAATCTCACGAATTATTCACGAAGACACGCAGTTCCACGCTCTCAGACTTTCAGACTGCCGATATGACGTCACATGGCGCTCCGTTCGCCAAGAGAAGTAACCCAAAACAAGGGCCGATAAGCCAGTCGCTGTTTAGGAACGGTAAATCACCGGGTTAATTAAAACTTGGATTATGACACTTTGCCGTCTGGAAATCACGGAGACTGATACAAAACCCTCATGTATACATGAAATTGCGTAACTTGAACGAAATTTGGGAGCAAATCATAAAACTTTGCTATTTGCCCTTTAAAGCCGTGAATCTTTATGCAGGCGAGACCTCACATAGTGGTAGGCGCGGACTCGCGATAACATTGCGTATGCTAGGCTTAAATGATAATAGCATATGTTCACACATTGGCTGGAAATTGAAAGGTATGTTAGATCATTACGCGCGAATGGGAAATTTAATAGGCCCAAACTCTGTAGCCAACAAATTAGCAGACGCTGCCGAAGTGAAGAACAATTCATCTCAATTATTTCAGGTCTCTGAGAAAACAATAAATGTTGCGAATATGAGCAGATTTTATTTTAATTAGTTGGTTTTTTTTTTTGTTGTTTTTCTTTTTGGTAAAAATGATAGATCTTGCTTAAACCTTATTCAGATGATGCAGTGAGGGCGTGTTTCCTCTAATCACCATCCTATCATCTAATATTCATCTTATCTGTGGTTAATAATATTACATGCCAAGACTGTGTCGGAAGTCATACTTGCCCTAACGGACGACACGGTTTAAACAGCATAGGTATGTGATGAGTATTGGATAAGGAGGATTATATTGATTTCGAAGGCTATCAAAGGGTCAGATCACTGCAGCAGCTAATTAAGTCAAGTATTGCTGAAGCACTTATCTCTTAGCAGTGTTAGTGATTAAATAAGTATGTTACACACGTGGATAAGAGTACGACTTTGTCCGGGGACTCCAAACTGCATAGGGTAGAAAGTGTAATTCAGAAGGGCTCTGGTCGGGCGGTATACTTACTTATACCGAAGACAATTTCTAGGATCAATAAAGTGATAGTAGTAATCGGAGTTGTTACTGTTGTCTTAATCGAAGCAAGATATGTCATAATCTGCTTAATGGCGTTTTTGACATTCTAGCTCTTACATGTGGGGGGTAGGTGCGGACAGCTTGCAATTATATACTATTGCAAGCTGCCCGTCGGAGCCCCTCACATGTGGTAATACAGAGGCGCAACACGTGGTGCCTTTCATTCTTTCACAGACCATACGATTGTTGGTCGGTGTAAATTGAGTCAGGAGGAGCAAAGTTCGCAATACGAAGTCGAGAAACGTTTAATTAAAAAAAAAAAAAAAAAAAAAAAAAAATACGCAGGCTTGTGTGCACAACACTTATAATATAATAGAGTTGTTTATACGTCCACATTCAAGCTACATTGTAAGGAATGAAAGGCAACACGGTAATCACGCACGGGACCATGCACACACACTGGTGTACATACAAATGTCATATCATACACAACCCTTTACACCGTCCATGCGTACTTAACTCTGGTACCTCGCTTGTGGGATTCTGTGAAAAAAAAAATCGGGAATACAATAAGCAAAAGCAATAAATGGGGATTCGCCGGGGAGTTAACGATCCCGGCAAATTAGAACACAACGACAAAAAAAAAAAAAACAAAAAAAAAAAAACCGTAAACGAACCGGCAATGTTACACAGACGGTTTGTTGTTTTTACGAACATTGTAAGGCTTCGGGGAAAAGATACATCCGTGCGCTATCCCTTCACTCTTATGTCTTTATGCTCATGGCGTTTTTGATATTCCAGCTCTTACATGTGGGGGGTAGCGGCGGACAGCTTGCAATTATATACTATCAACAATACAGATAAGTGTGTGATGGACCTTGTGATCTAAAAATTAATTTGTTCCACTTTTTTTTTAATAAAGTCAGCGCCATTGAGAATGCGTCATCTGTTTTCGATATAATATTTCATATATGGTATTTTCTGAATACAAATGATGAGGACATTCACTGAATTTGAAATGTTGACGTTAGATTCTCAACAAAACAAAATCAAATCAGCGTTTACAGTTTACACAATGTGCACGTCAAAATGTCCAGAAAATTGACAGTGTCAAATCATTTTCCCAAGGTCTGTTGAAAAGTTTTTGATGATGCCTAATAATCAAACACATATTAGGCTAGTTTTCAAAAGTATAAATATCAAGCCTGTGCATGGCTAGTATCACTAACATCAATTCTGTGTGTGCCCCCAGCTGCTTGAATACATGCCTGCACTCGAGGTACCATAGACCTGCAAAGGATGCAGACACGGTAGACTGGGATGCTGTGCCTGGCATTTTCAACACATGGATTTTTTTTGTGTGTGTGTTGGGTTTAAAGACACCTCAACCCTTGTAGGTCATTTTGTTTCATCTCCCAGAGAAAGGGAGAAAAGAGATAGAAGATATAGTAGCATGGATGAAAGAAAAGGTCAATAGAGAAATAGGAAAATGAAGTTGGAAGTTTGTCAAGCTGTCATGATTCGTCAAAAAAAAAAAAAAAAAAAAAAAAAAAAATGGCCGTTAGAGGGTAGGGCTTTATAGCTATATAAAACACTTTAAAAATCTTTTTGTCAGAAACCACTGGACCAATTTCAATATCTTTTGGCAGAAATGTTCCTTTGGTGACCCTCTTTCAAGATTAGGTTCAAGTCGTCATGATGCGTTAAAAAGAAACAACATGGCCGCTGGGGGTGCGGGGGAGGGGTGGGAATGGGGGCAGGTCTAAAAAAATTATACATAAATCTTAGAGCAGTGAACTTGGCTGAAACTTCAACAGTAAGTATGCAAATCTGTTTGCTCAGGTGAGCGATATAGGACCATCATGATCCCCTTTTTTTTTACTCCTTTGTGACTTGATAGTTTTGTAAATGTCATCTTGAAAGCTGAATATGCAGTGTAGCATGAACCTTTATTGGGCTCAGTTTTCCCAATAACAAATAGTGATTCTACAGTTAATGAAAATGAAATCTGCACCATGATGAAGCAGTAGGATACTTAATATAATTCCATGATGACATGCAATTGACTGCAAATATTGTATTCTTTTTTTTTTTTTTTTTTTTTTTTTTTTCCTTGTTGTTGCGCCATAAAGAATTATGCGATATATGGATCCCGTTTCATGCCCCTTAGACCTTGTGTCAACCCTAACTTCGACCCTAAATTGTTCATTTCCCAAAAACTATAAAGACTAGGGTTATGATAGCTCGCACTTCAGGATAATAACACACAGAAGTATCCATATTTGACCTCGACATATATTTCATGGTTCACCAACTTTGTAATATGTGGCAGGCGTGCCACAGCCTTCGGTGGAATTCTTCTTTACTTTATTCTTGTATGTATATGAGTTTTTCTCCTTCTTACTAAAGTTATTTATATTTATCAGTGATGATGTCAGAGATGCCACTGAAAAAATGCTTGGATCACACATATTCACTTGTCCTGAAATACCCCAACCTCTTTATGGTTGGGGGCCAAAGCCTAAACTGTGTAAATTGTGTAACAGAGCACAAAGAAACAGAAATGTAAACAGCTTATATCTAAATTTGCATTATAACGTACAGAGTGAAAAATTGGTTTATGTTTATTTACATTTATCAGTGATGATGACACAGATGTCCCTCATAAACTACTGGGATCACAGAACAGACACACACTGACAGACCAGGAGAAAACTCTGTTTACAGACCAGCCACAGACAGTTACAAAATCCTACAGAGTTCATACAAAAATAGGTGTTATTTATTCCAATGACTACCAAAGAACACAATGTAGAAATTCCTTTTCAGTCCTCTATGTTGATGGACAAAATGAAAAAATTGGCAGCGTGAAATATTTTCCTGGGACAGAACTCGGTTTATATGC
The DNA here is from genome assembly GCA_964016985.1 of Anodontia alba. Taxonomy (NCBI): domain Eukaryota; kingdom Metazoa; phylum Mollusca; class Bivalvia; order Lucinida; family Lucinidae; genus Anodontia; species Anodontia alba. The sequence goes on from OZ024835.1 coordinate 27,187,723, forward strand.
GGTTGTAAAAAAAATCTTGTTCACAGAGAATACTTCATTAGAATTTAATCATATAACAGTAAATGACCTTAATAAATATAAGGAATGGAAACTCTGTCCACAATACAGATATCTTAGCCTTAGACAGAGAGAAAAATTAGAACTTGTTCCTGTAAAGAACATTAAAGTCAAATGTGTGTACATGGAATGTAAGAACAACCAGAAAGTAATTTCAGTGCCAGCAAACATTCTAGAACACAGCTGATTAACAGCTATTTCAAACATGCATGCAGTTTCAGAGAATTTATGCCCTCCTCCCCTCCCTGCATTTTATAAATCCTTCAAAAATGACCAGGTCATCAATGTACATATTTAAAAAAAAAAAAAAAAAAAAAAAAAAAAAAAAAAATATATATATATATATATATATATATATATATATATATATATATATATATATATATATATATATATATATATATATAAGTTTCAGAAAGCTCTGCCTAAAACTGTAGGAGTTGCACTCATAAAATACCTATCCTCTATACACTTCCATGGTACTGAAGGGAAAATAAGCCCTGCCACCTAGTGGCCATGTTTTTTTGACGAATCATGACAGCTTGAACAACCTTGGTAAAGGGTCACAACAGAAACATTCCTGCTACGTTATCTCGAAATCGGTCCACTGGTTTCTGACAAGAAGATTTTTAAGTTTTCTATATAGATATATAGGAAACATAAGCCCCACTCGCTAGCAGCCATGTTTTTTGACGAATCACGATTACTTGAACAATCTTGGTAGAGGGTCACCAAGGAAACATTTTTGCCAAGTTATATGAAATCGGTCCAGTGGTTTCTGACAAGAAGATTTTTAAAGTTTTCTACATAGATATATAGGGAAAATAAGCCCCGCCCCCTTGCGGCCATGTTTTTTGACGAATCGTGACGGCTTGAACAACCTTGATAGAATGTTAGATAAGAAACATTTCTGCAATGATATATTGAAATCAGTCCTGTGGTTTCTGACAAGAAGATCATTTAAGTTTTCTATATAGATATTTACGGAAAATAAGACCCGCCCACAACCCTCCCCTCCCCCCCCTCCCCGCCCCCCAGCAGCCATGTTTTTTGACAAATCATGACTGCTTGAAAATTCATGGTAAAGGGCCACCAAGGAAACATTTCTGCCAAGTTATACTGAAATCGGTCCAGTGGTTTCTGACAAGAGGATTTTTTTAAGTTTTCTATAGATATATAGGGAAATTAAGCCCCGCCCCTTTTGACGAATCATGATGGCTTGAACAAACTTGGTAGAGGGTCACCAAAGAAACTTTCCTGCTTAGTTCTGACAAGAAGACTTTTAAGTTTTCTATGTAGATATATAGGGAAAATAAGCTCCATCCTCTAGCGACCATGTTTTTAACGAATCACGATTACTTGAACAATCTTGTTAGCGGGTCATCAAGAAAACATTTTTGCCAAGTTATAATGACATCCGGCCAGTGGTTTCTAACAGGAAGATTTTTAAAGTTTTCTATATAGATATATAGGGAAAATAAGCCCAGCCCCTGGCGGCCATGTTTTTGACGAATCCAAATGGCTTGAACAATCTTGGTATAGGATCACCAAAAGAACATTTCTGCAAAATTATATTGAAATCAGTCCAGTGGTTTCTGACAAGAAGATTTTTAAAGTTTTCTATGTAGATACATAGGGAAAACAAGCCCGGCCCCCCCCCCCCCCCCCCCCGGCGGCCATGTTTTTTGACGAATCCAAATGGCTTGAACAAACTTGGTAGAGGATCACCAAAGGAACATTTCTGCAAAATTATATTGAAATCGTTCCAGTGGTTTCTGACAAGAATTTTTTTTTAATCAAAAATCTATTTTAGCTCCTGTGACCTAGATATGCAATGGACCGGAACGATTTGAACAACTTTGAAAGAGGACCAACCAAGGACCATTCCTGTGAAGTTTGGTCAAATTCCAATCAGTGGTGTAGGAGATGTTGTTTAAAGATTGTGGACGGACAGACGGACGATGACGACGGATGGTGAGTGATCACAATAGCTCACCTTGTGCCTTCGGCTCAGGTGAGCTAAAAACTCTTGAACATATGTTCAGGACTTCTGTCTCCAAGTACAAACTATACTTTACAGTAAGCCTTTTAGAAAAGAAGATTTCTCAACAGTCATTGTTTGTGTCGAGGTTTTACGGCCCAGTCAACCCAATGGGGTCATGTCGAGTGCGGTCAGTTTACCTAACCACACGTTTACTAGACAGGCTTAGACCTCTAAGCGGTTAACCAGTATTATGCACATTCTTTTGCCAGAAACTGACAACTGCCCTTCTGGAATCAGCGGAAGGGAAAGAATGATCGTAGAAAATAATTCATGATCAATCTCCACGAAAGAATGTTGCCGGCCTCGGCGAGGCTTGAACCCGCGACCTCCTGGTCTCCAGTCGGATGACGCATCCAACTGAGCCACCGAGGCCGGCCTCAACAGTCATAAACAGTACACTGATATAGATACCAGTTACATCATATGTAATGTATATGGCATTGCAAAAATTTCTACACTGGCCATATGATGAAACTGTAAATAAATGTTGTAAAGTTAAGTACCTTGTTGGCAAACATGTCGTTAAACGCCGAAGAAGTGTTTTAACATTAGAATGGGCCTCGTATATAACAGTGTTGACCACATCCGGAAGACACTTTGCTATACCAACTGCAAAGCAGATCTGTAATAAAACAAGAGGCCCACGGGCCACGATTCGCTCACCTGAGTGACATAGCCACTGCAGACATGCAGATGTTATGCAACATTTATCCAATCCTATCATCGCAACTAATGAAAATATCATCATTTGAGCAGTTCTTAGTTTTGAAGAAGAATATATGGGCCTGACAGTCAATGGAGCATGATCATGAATAAACTATCAATCACATTTCAACAGAAGGATCAATGTGAAATTTGGTGGAAATTGGCTAAGTGGTTTCTGAAGAATCGTGATTTTATACATGTAAACAGCACAGTGGCAGGGACATATTATAAATATAAACCAGATGATGGCCATCTTAGATTTCCAATCAGAACAATTTTAATTACTGTTGATCTACAAGTCACTTCGATACTTTCAATATAAATGTATATGGCCCACACAAATAGGGAAGCAAATTTGACCTTGGAGGTAAAAAGGTCAAATGTCAACATAAACCATCATTTGAGCAATTTTGGTAGATCTCCTGTCCCCTATAATTTGTGCAAAGATTAGGACCCAGGGCTTATTTGGTTATGGAGAAGAAGATTTTTAAAGGTTTTTACCATATATTGGCATGGCAGCCATTTTGATCAATGGACCATACCCATTTTAGCAATCTTTCATTCTCCTGCCCACGGAGGCTCCGCATGAAATTTGAGCAACACTGGCCCGGAGGCTTCAGAGGAAAAGCCATTTGAAATTATCAACATTTTTTCCATACAAATGTATGGCACCCATACAAATGCATACAGAAGCAAACTTGACCTCGCCGTAAAAAGGTTAAATGTCAATGTATAACAATTATTTTAGCAACTTTGGTAGACCGCCCGTTCCAGATGATATATGCAAAGATTCAGCCACAAGCCATCCTCGGTTTTGGAGAATAAGATTTTTAAATGTTTTTTCCCATGCAAATGCATAAGGAAGCAACTTGACCTTGCCGTAAAAAGGTCAAATGTCAATGTATGACCATTATTTTAGCAACTTTGGTAGACCCCCTGTCCCCGATGATTTATGCAAATATTCAGCCCCAAAGCATCCTCTGTTCTAGAGAAGAAGATTTATAAAGGTTTTTACCATATATGGGCATGGCGCCCATCTTGGTCAATGAACCGTGACCATTTTAGCAATCTTTTGTTCCCCCTACCTAAGGAGGCTCCATATGAAATTTGAGCAAAATTGGCCCAGAGGCTCCAGAGAAGAAGTTGTTTGAAATTCTGAACATTTTTCCCATACAAATGCATAAGAAAGCAAAATTGACCTTAACGTAAAAAGGTCAAATGTCAATGTACGGCCATTATTTTAGCAATTTTGGTAGCCCTCTTGTTCCCAAAGATATATGCAAAGATTCAGCCATAAGGCATGCTCAGTTTTGGAGAAGATTTTTAAAGGTTTTTCCCATACAAATGCACAGGGAAGCAAACTTGACCTTGCCGTAAAAAGGTCAAACGTCAACGTACGACAATTCTTTCAGCAATGTTGGTAGACCTCCCGTCCTCGATGATTCCTGCCAAGGTTCAGCCCAAAGGCATTCTTGGTTCTGAAGGAGAAGATTTTTAAAGGTTTTTACCATATATGGGCGTGGCGGCCATCTTGGTCAACGGACCGTGACCATTTTAGCAATTTTTCGTTCCCCCACCCTAAGGAGGCTCCATATGAAATTTGAGCAAAATTGGCCCAGAGGCTCCAGAGGAGAAGTTGTTTGAAATTCTGGTCATTTTTCCCATACAAATGCATAAGGAAGCAAAATTGACCTTAACGTAAAAAGGTCAAATGTCAATGTATGACCATTATTTTAGCAATTTTGGTAGCTCTCCTGTTCCCAAAGATATATGCAAAGATTCAGCCATAAGGCATGCTCGGTTTTAGAGAAGAAGATTTTTAAAGGTTTTTCCCATACAAATACATAGGGAAGCAAACTTGACCTTGCCGTAAAAAGGTCAAACGTCAACGTACGACAATTCTTTTAGCAATTTTGGTAGACCTCCCGTCCCCGATGATTCCTGCAAAGGTTCAGCCCCAAGGCTTTCTCGGTTCTGGAGAAGAAGATTTTTAAAGGTTTTTACCATATATGGGCGTGGCGGCCATCTTGGTCAACGGACCGCAACCATTTTAGCAATTTTTCGTTCCCCCACCCTAAGGAGGCTCCATATGAAATTTGAGCAAAATTGGCTCAGCGGTTTCAGAGGAGAAGTCGTTTGAAAATGTTAACGGACGGACGCACGGACGGACGGACGCACGGACGGACGGACGGACGGACGGACGGACGACGGACGAAAAGTGATCACAATAGCTCATCCTGAGCAGAGCTCAGGTGAGCTAATAATAACTTTAACTTTCGAATTGAAACTTTGATACCTGTCACCAGAAACAAGACAATCTAATGAAACAGAAATCCACTAAAATGAATGTGCACATTTATGTCAGTTGCATATATATTATTGAAGTTGTCATTTAAAAAATTCCTTTTTTACAATTAAAGTTGCCATGGCAACCAAAGAAAATGGCCATGGTCATAAAACACAAACTAAACATTATAAGTCTACAGGAGCTTTCTGTTGCTATGGTAACCAAACCAAGAGATATATCACCAAAATATTAGCTTTTTTAGAGTGACCTTACCCAAGCAATTGTCATATTGCTTTAGTGGTTTAGGAGTAGCTGTTGTTAAAAAAATCCTTCTTTATGCCCCTACCTTTCAAAGAATGTTGGAAAGGGCATAGAGTGTTAAGCCTGTCCATCCATTTTTTGTCTGTCTCCTTCCTACGTAAGCAACTTGCGTTTATGTTTTTCAGGCCGATGCATCCGTCTCCTTTGGACGCATTTCTAATTCAAAATTAATGTTTCAAAGTCAACCAAACAAAATGGCTACTGGTCATAAAACACTGAAATCCGCCAGACAATCATCAAATGATCATAACTGCAAATGATGATGATGATGATGAGTTTAACGACGCATCAACCCATGAGGGTCATTTGCGTCAAAATGGTTAACTAACATGGTTCTGTAATGAAACGATTATAATGATAAGTCATAAATGCATCAAATATAAAACTATAACGAATTTAAAACTTAAAACAGTTATACTTTGTTAAAAAGATTGATGTGTTTTAAAAACACAAGTAAGTCAAATAAGTATCTCAGGTCATTTGTTTGGAAGAATTGACGTCGCACATGAGAGAATTCAATGCAGTCGATCAGGAATTGTTTCACCGTAAAAAGTTCATTACAGCTAATACAAAATGGCGGATCTTCTCTGAGTAGATAAGAATGTGTGAGTCTAGTATGACCAATACGTAGACGAGTAAGAACCATTTCTTCTCGCCTTAATGACCGATAAATGGTATTTTTACCAAGAACCGGTTTTACTTCATGTAGTTTATTAAATGTCGCTCTGTCCCAGGACAGCTGCCATTTGGACAAGATGTACCTGTTGATAAAAGTTTTAAAATCTGTACATGGAAGTTTAAAATACGAAATTTCTTGATCGGGTGAGGCCTTTGCTTTTACATCGGCAGCCTCGTTACCTTTTATACCAACATGGCTGGGGAGCCAACAGAACAAAATTTCCTTGGTTTTCGATAGCTCGTGATGTTTTTCTATCACGTTCTGGATTTTGGGATTTTTTGAAGCTGTGTGATTTAGAGATTTCAAAACAGAAAGGGAGTCCGAGAAAATAACGAATTTGTTCTCTAAAGAGTTATTCATAATGTAATCCAAAGCCATATCAATAGCCTTGGATTCAGCAGTGAAAATAGATGAGCCATCAGGAAGACGGATCTTTTCATGGAGGCTGCCCGATATTTACGCAAAGCCAACCTTATCTTCGAGCCATCAGTGTAGATGTGTTGATAATCTGAAAGTCGTGACTGTAATTCTTGGAAGTTTTGTTTCATGAGAAGTGAATCAGAAAGTGACTTTTTGCTGTTGTGTAAATCGAAAAGAATATTTGGTTTAGTAATGCACTAGGATGGAATATCAGAAAAAGAGTGTTTTTGAATGTTTTTAATGTTAATAATAGTAGATTCTAAAAGTGGCGCTATACGAAGGCCGAAGGATTTAATTGCGTTAGGTTTTCTTTCATAATATTCCTGAGATTGTGGTGGAAATGTGACTTCAAAAGCAGGGTTAGAAGGGTTAGCAGCAAGTCTGATTGCATACTAAAGAGACAATTTTTCTCTGCGTAGCCATAACGATGGCTCATCTGCTTCTACGTTAAAACTCGATACCGGAGACGTACGAGAAGCTCCCAATGCCAAACGAAGTCCTTGATTATGTACAGTGTCTAACATCTGTAGATACGATTTTCTAGCAGATCCATATACGATGGACCCATAATCAAGTTTTGGTCGAATTAAAGAACGATAAAGGAGAAGGAGAGTTGTTCTGTCCGCTCCCCAACTTGTGTGAGATAAAACTTTTAAAAGGTTTAATGCTTTTAAACATTTCGCTTTCACGTATTTTATATGGGGTATGAAGGAGAGTTTTCTATCAAATATAACCCCAAGACATTTTGATTCAGCAACAACTGGTATTTGAGATCCATATATGTAGAGCGCTGGATCGTTGTGTATTTTCCGTTGTTGACAGAAATGAACGCACTGAGTTTTCGATTTGGAAAATTTAAAGCCATTTCTAGTTGCCCAATCTTCAATTCTATTTAGACATTGCTGTAGATGCCTTTCTATTGTGCGCATATTTTTCGAGCGAAAACAGAAATCATCAACGTACAAAGAACCGCCTGTCTTGTAATCCAGACAGTTTATAATATCGTTTAATTTCACGTTGAATAACGTGGTTGGAAGTATTGCTCCTTGAGGAACGCCCATGTTCTTGATCATAGAGATCAGACAGGGTCGATCCTACACGCACTTGTATTGTACGATCTTCAAGAAAACTTTTAATAAAGTTTGGTAGTCTTCCTTTCATACCAATGTTATGTAGGTCTTTTAAAATTCCATATCGCCAAGTGGTATCATAGGCTTTTTCCAAATCGAAAAATACAGCGACTACATGTTCTCGTTTAATAAAGGCATCACGGATAAAAGTTTCTAGTCTAACTAAATTATCATTGGTACTACGTTCAGCTCGGAATCCCGACTGAAGTTTTGTTATAAGATTGTTAGATTCTAAGTACCAAACAAGTCGTTTGTTTATCATTCTCTCTAGTGTTTTGCAAAGGCAACTTGTTAGCGCTATTGGTCTGTAGTTTGTTGGTTCTGCATGATCTTTCCTTCGTTTGGGAATAGGTATAACTGTGGCCAAACGCCAGCTTTCTGGAAAAACCACTTTTGTCCATATACCGTTAAAAATATGTAAAAGTGTGTCAAGGGCGGTTTCGGGAAGGTGTTTAAGCATCTGGTAATGGATGTCATCAGGGCCTGTAGCTGTATCTTTTGACACTGCGATAGCATCTTTAAGTTCTGTAATGTTAAACAGACTGTTATATTCTTCAGTATTTGAAGAGGTGAAATTAAGTTTGATCTTTTCTTCTTTTTTTTTTTTGATGTTTTGAAACTTCTCTGAATAATTCCGAGATGAGGAATTATCCAAAAAAGTTTCGCCAAGTGTGTTTGCTATCTCTTCCTTTGATGTGGCCTTTGTTCCACGTTTTGTATTTAAGTGGGTGAAACTGGGTGATTTTGATTTACCAGATATTTTTCGTATCATATCCCAAACCTTTTTAATTGGAGTTTTATGATTAAAATTTGAAACGTAAGATTTCCATGATTTGCGTTTGGAGGCTTTTATTGTTCGACGAGCCTTTGCTCTGAAAATCTTAACATTGCTTGCGCTGTTTTATGGCATCTTTGCATTCATCATTATACCATGGCTTGCTTTTCTTTGGATTTGTCGAGGTTTTCGGTATACTTTTGTTAGAGATATCGAGAAGAGAAGAAGTAAACTCATCTAGAGGATCAATGGAATTATTAAACTTATCTATTTTGAGACTTTCTTCACATAATGAGTGATACAACTCCCAATTTGCTTTATTTAGTTTCCACTTTGCGTTGTGATCGTTCGTGGAATTATTTACGCTTTCAATAATAACAGGGAAGTGGTCACTTCCATGTTGATCTTCACTGACCGTCCAGTCGAAATCTAGCAGTAGAGATGGATGACACATGGAAAGATCTAAAGAAGAGAATTTTCCAGTTGCAGGATGGAGATAGGTGTGAGATTTGTCATTCATAAGACAAAGGTCGTTTTTGGTTATAAAGTCTTCAATAATATTACCTTTAGTGTTGTTATCTTTACATCCCCAAAGGATGTTGTGACCATTGAAGTCACCAACTAGTATATAGGGTGAAGGGAGTTGTTTCAGTAAAGTGTCTAAATGTTCGGTCTCTAAATGAAAATTCGGAGGTATATACACAGAACAAATAGTAGTTTCTTTATCTAAAGTGACAGAAACCGCAATGGCTTGAAGATTGGTTACAAGTTTAATTTCTCGCTGGGGACATGAAGAGTGAACTAAGATTGAGCTTCCACCAGACGGCCTCTGGCCTTCTGAATATATATAATTGTATGTATTGAAATCTCTGATATTTAATTGATCATCGGTTTTCAAAAAAGTTTCTTGCAAGCAAACAACTGATGGACTCAATAAAGATAAAAGTAATAAGATCTCATTATAATTTGACCTTAGACCTCGCTCGACAGTTCCATTGTATTATTCTGTGATTTGAATTCATTTTTGAGTTGTTAGATTTTAGTTAGACTAGAAACTAAGGATATGTTATTGGTGATTTTGATCTATTATTACTATTGTTGACGTGTGAATGTTCTGAAGATCTCGATCTATTTCTGTTAGTTCGTGGGCGATCTGGAGCTTCTCCTAACTCCATATCATCGCTACTGTCACTCAATGATCCGAACTTACTATGTTGTTGAAGTATATTATTTGAACATTTTCGTTCTCTGTTTGATGTGCTTGGTCTTTGTGTTCCTTGACTAGATTTTGATTTTGTTTGTTGTTTCGTAGGTGGAGATGATTGACTTCTTGCTTGTCTTTCTTTCTGTTGTTGTTTCTTCCAATCTTTTCTTATCATCTCCATGGTGGCTTTTTTCAAGCCAGCCCCTCCTTTTTTCTCTTCAGTAGGTGTTTTTGTTTGATTTTTGTTTGTGGTGTTTGTTTGACCTTTTTGTTTCTGCAGATCTTCTGTTTGGCTGTTTGTGTTTGTTGAACTTGATTGAACTGCAGAGTCGAGAATAGTGATCGGATCGGTTTGAGTGGCAGTATCAACCACAGGAAATTTTTTCATAGAAGACTGTGTGATGTTGGCATAACTGATTCCAGGTATTGGAGTTGAGGGTCTCAACAAGTTTCCGCGCTTCAACGAAAGAAATATTTCTGGTGAACTTGATACGCAAGATTTCCTTTTCTTTGTGCCAAATTCGGCATTCTTTAGAGTCAGCACTGTGTTTTTCACCACAATTGACACAGTGTAATTCGTTGCTACATCTATTTTCGAGGTGTTCTCCTGTTTGCCCGCATTTCGAACAGATAAGGTCTTTAGAACACCTATCCTCATGGTGTCCATATTTTTGGCAATTATGACAACGCAAGGGATTTGGTACGTAGACTTCTACGTTGACTCTAAAGTATGCCACTTCGACCGTTTTGGGTAAAACTGGCGTATTGAATGTAAAAACAAAGGTGTTTGTGTCTTTTAACTCTCCATTTCGTTTTATTTTGAATCTTTTTACTCCAGTTACTCCTTGAGATCTTGTGCCCTCGAGAATCTCCTCTTCGCCGCAATTCCTCAATTCGGGACAACGAATTACACCTTTTGAGGAATTTAGCGAGGTATGAGGGTACACTCGGACTTTCAAGTCGTGAAAAGTCTGTGCACGAAGATGATTCTCGGCATGGGCTTTCTTGGATACCTCAATGAGTAGCTGATTTGATCTGTGTAGTTTTTTGATGTTTTCAGGTTCACCAGCTATACTCTGTATGATTTTTTGTATTAGAAACGGTGACAGAGATGTTATATGTCTGTTCTCTTCTTTTCTTTCAACTAAAATGAAGCGTGGAAAGTGTTGAGGAGACGTATCATTTGTTGAGGTAGTTGGAGGTTGAGAATTTTCGTCAAAATCTGAATTATCAGTGTCTGGGGTTTGTTTAGTTCTTTTTCTTTTATCATTACCCATGATGAAGTTGTATTAAAATTCGTCCTCCGTGCTCTCCGCCCACCACGGAGCCCAACAAGGGAACACATAAATGGAGTGGCTTTCCTACTCACTTGTGCTAGAGATACACAGAAGATATACTCGCACGAGCAAAATGCTGCACGATTGACCCGTTAAGCCGCCGCCTTCTTAGGATTGGAAAGATTGAGAAATAGGAATTATGGGCAAACGGTGAGTATCAGTATGATACAAAAGGCAAGGAAGAGAAAGAAAAGATTTTTCCTAGGGCTTGGCGCGACCAGCCGATTGACCGTGCCGGGTCTCACGGACACCCTTCTACACCGTAATCTGGGCCAAAGAGGCGTGTTGAGCCATCAGGAGAGAACAAACTCCCAATAACTCTCAACCTCCAGGATCCCTTCTTCCGGCTTACGGGTTGCCACCCACGGCAAACGGGTGGTATTTCCTCTTCGCTCTTCCAAAAGGGGACAATTACTGCTCACCAGGCTAGCAACGTTCCCAGTAGGAATTGAGCCCCCAGGGCCTCGGCAAGGCGGAAAGTTTAATACCCAGGGGATCATAACTGCAAAATATGGTCTATATCACTTCACTGTAAATAGAGAAAATGCAGTCTAACCATTTTTCCAGTTAAGTCTATGGGAGCTATCTGTTGCCATAGCAACCAAATCAAGAGGCAGATCACAATAATTTTAGCTACTTTGAATTGCCCTTATCCAAGCAACATTTGTACCAAATCAGAGTACTACTGCTTCAGTGGTTTTGAAGGAGTTGTCATGTGAATTTTTTTTATATATAAATTTAATGTTCCGTGGCAACCAAACAAAATGGCCACTGGTCATAAAACACATAAACTGGCTAGACAATCATCTGATGATCATAACTGCTGTCTGTTGCCATGGCAACCAAACCAAAAGGCAGAAGACCATAATTATAGCAATTATGGACTGCAAGATTCATACCAAAATAGGAACAATTCGCTTCAGTGGCTTTAAAGGAATTATCTTTTGAAAGTGTTAACGGATGGACAGATGACAAGTGATCACAGTAACTCATCCCGAGCCTTTGGTTCCGGTGAGCTAGTAAACAAACAATACATATACTGATAAATAAAGTTATATACTGATAAATAAAGTGTTTTAAGATTAAATGTAGTGAGAAAGTGCTGTGCTGATTAATATAATAATATACACCAAGTTTATTGTTGCCTAGGTGGCTGGCCTCGGTGGCTCAGTTGGGATGCATGTCTGACTGGTGATTAGGTCACAGGTTCCACCCCCGCCAGATCAGGTAACATTCTTTTACGGAGAATGATCATGAAATATTTATGGTCATTCTCCCTCTTCCCCAGATTCAAGAAATGCAGTTGTCAGTTTCTGCGAAAGGAATATGCACAAGGTTAACCGAGGACTAAGCCTAGCCAGTAAGTGTGGCGAGGTAAACTGACTAGCTTTACATGATCCAAATAGGTTCACTGGGCTATAAACCTCAACTCAATGAATCAATCGTGTGGTTATTTAAATATGAATTTCAAGATGAATTATCAAGTATGAGGTAATCCCCAAATTTAATATACTGTTCTATAAAAGATTATCATCGTTAAGATGCCACCAGCTTACCTGATCATTTATAAATCCTGTTCCATGCATTATGTTCTTGAGGTGATTGTTCATTGACTCAAAGCCAAAACAGGAGAAATGGAAAAGTGGTCCATGTGATCTGACAACCTCGGGTATGTGTCTTAACAGATGAACATTAAAATCATATATAAAAAAAATCCAAATAAAAAAATGAAATGTGCGATATCAATTGATTATCAATTTCTAAATACTTACATGTTAATATTCCAATTTTACTGTTGAAAGCCCATATGCAGATCAATTTGTCAGTATATGACACTGCCTGAGAAATAAGGGCAAGATTTGAAATTTTAAAACAAAAAATTAATCAAAATTGAATCAATGGTTATTTTATTGAATTTAACTGAGTATTTAAAGGTATTATTTGCATGCAAAATTCAGTGTTGTATTTCATTCTATTCCTTCTATCAAACAACCCGCACTTCGATTCTGCCTATTATGCGATCCTGAATTTGTGAGATGCCCTCTCAGTAAGTGCTCCAATCGGAAATGGGTAAATGCAATACACAGTACCACGGCATCTTCAAAGTAACTGACAATTACACAGCTGTCTGTATATACCGTTTTAATGCTACCCTCCCATGATTTTCTTGAAATGCAAATGACTAACTGCTACGGCATGTCGGCAGATGCATATCTTCCCACGATGGAATTATATCAAAACGTGTAAATAGTTAACATTAAATAACACCGGTTCACCCTTGTCTTTTTGTAAAATGATTTCAGAACTTTTTCGGGTACATAACATCATTTCGTGTATGACCTTCCTTGTAAACGTTTACATGACAGCCTTAGCTCACATACATATACATATATGGATCTATCACCGTCTATTTCGTTTGAGGACATTTGTTTGTTTGTTACAGACCAGTCATATATAGCATGGTAACTAATCTAAAGGATATATTATTTTTACTTTACCATATAAGGTGGGCAATAAGCGGCAGAAATCTTTTAGACACTCCTCAGCTGTATCAATATCGCTGGAACTGACGGACTCCCGATTCAAGAGGTATACAGCTGTAACCAGTAATGAGTAGTGGATATGGATGTCTCTGAATGCCAGACATCACTGGAATGGAATAATGAAGTAGCCACTCTCGACATTCAGAAGCTGAAAAAGATTAAAACCTGTTCTTCTGAACACCAAGAAGTTCAGCGGAGCCAAACCATTAAGCAATTTTGGTACAGGGGCATTAGAGAAACATTTCAGTGAAATTATTTTGAAATTTGGCCCTGGGCGAAGATGTCGTTTTAAATGTTTTTTTTTTCTATTTTTAGCTCTGGTGGCCATTTTGTTTTGCGGAGCAGAACCATTTTAGCAATTTTGGTAAAGGGGCATGGAGGAACATTTCTGTGATTTTTTTTTTAAATCGGGCCATTGGCCTGGGGAGGAGATGTCGTTTAAAGGTTTTTCTATTTTTAGCTCTGGCGGCCATTTTGTTTAGTGGAGTGGAACCATTTAGGCAATTTTGGTAGTCACCCAAGGAACATTCCTGTAAAATTATTTCAAAATCCATTCACCGGTTTAGGAGGAGACTTCTTTTAAGTAAATAATTGACAGAAGCACGACAGACGGCGCACGAAGACCGGTCACAAAAGCTCACATTGAGCCTTTGGCTCAGGTGAGCCAAAAAGGAGCGAAGCCAGAGTTATGGTTCTCGTGCTCTTCACCTCTTCTTAAATTGTGCGCAGGCTAATGTGAACTGTACCTTGTTTGTTTGTGTTGAGGTTTTACGGCCCAGTCAACCCAATGGGATCATGTCGAGCGTGGTCAGTTTACCTAACCACACGTTTACTGGGCAGGCTTGGTCCTCTAAGCGGTTAACCAGTATTATGCACATTCTTTCGCCAGAAACTGACAACTGCCCTTCTTGAATCAGCGGAAGGGAGAGAATGACCGTAGAAAATATTTCATGATCAATCTCTACGAAAGAATGTAGCCGACCTCGGTGGGGGTTGAACCCGCGACCTCCTGGTCTCCAGTCGGACGGGAACTGTACCTTGAAACCATGTTTTTTAGTTGTACCCCTGTTCTGTTTTATGTCAGTATCCGTTCTGTTTTATGTCAGTAAGACTGGTTGCACAGTAATGAATATTGAACAAAATGTTTGTTGTTTTTTTTATATTAACAAATTGTTGCTTGACAAGAGACAATGATCATCGACTGTTGAGGAGAGATAATGAACGTAGACAGACTGAAGGTGATTACAACAGGTCACCGAGCTGTTGTAATCACCTTCAGTCTGTCTACTGGAGCTATTCCTACATGTTGAATATCACCATATTTTTCAAATAAAATGTAAAACTTCACAAAATGATTGCAGACACCACATGCGTTAAAAGCCTCAGAATAAATTTGGACGGTAGGAAAAGACTACCACAAAGGAGATTCAACAATGTTTTAGCAGAATTTGTGTATTAATTAAATTTACTTTTCCAATGTTTATAGTCCTCAATGTTTCTCGCTGTCTTGATTTTAGATACCAAGCAGTCTGCCATTTATCAAAGCAAGCTGTATCAAAAGAAATTGATTGATTTAGCAGTTCATATCACATTTGAACAACTGTCTTATACTCTTAAGATGAGCAATGTACACTGCAGTGAAATCATTTTCATATTGAATTAACCATTTAAATGCGAGTTTATTTTTATCTTGTATTGAAAATTTAATTCAGCACAATTTTGCCACCTCCATTCCAAGGGTCACATTTAAACTTAAATTCAGATTAACCAACTTGTCTAAACAGCAATTAATGGCGAAAGCGTTTCTCTTTGCTTAAATAAGATTGTTTGGTTTCCAGTGAATCACAAGTCTTTGCACCAGAGCAGATCTAAATTGAGCTGTCTGAACAATAAAGTCTACCTTGGTGTTGCTCACTTCAGTGTGATGTACATGGAATTGAATATGGCGCCATCTAAACTAGGTATTAGTAGCACAGTTCTAATATTAAACTATATCTGTTCCAAAAGGAGTATGGTTATGCAGAGGTTAAGGGTCACTTATTAGGTCATCAACTGTTAATTAATTTAGGGTCACTTAATAGTCCTCAGTCTTCGCGAAAACTGCAGGACTGTCTGACAAAACTGGTAAATTGTCATTCTGTCCTGCAGAAAATTTAAGTTTTTTTTCTGATAAATGTCCTGTGATTTCTGGCAAAAAGAGATAGTAATTTGATAACAGACAAGCCTCCTGTCTTGCAGGATTCTATTTTGTCCAGCCAAAATTCCAGTCTGTCTGACAGTTGTCCTGCATCTGTTTGAAAGATTTCACGAAGGCTGAGTCATCAACTGTTAATTTCTAATCAAAACCAATATCATATCTAAAATGGTTAGTAGGGAGTAGTAGAATGCATTAATACCTGAAGATGCGAGTTGTGTGTGAGGGACTAGTAAATTAGTTTTGAGTAAGTTTTTCTAAGCCATCATTCTGGGTGATGACCCTCAAAATGGCTCCTTTGGGCATGATCCAGTATCATTCATGCACGCTTTTGTGGCCTTCAGTGATGAATAGTGCTGAGACAGTAACGAGAAACATGCAGAGGTTAAATTGCTGAATGGATGGGAGTTTTTGAAGAAAATACTCTGGACAAGGCACAATGTTGTTTCAGTGGCTGATGTTGCATAGCATTTCTTGAAATGCATTAACATTTGCCAGGTCCCTTGACACTTCCTGCTCAGCCTGCAGCCTTGCCTTAAGTTCCTTGGGACCCAGAAAATGTTAACGCATGAAAAATCAGGAAAGATCCTTATATTCAAGATAATGCAGATGAGTAAAATAACCCAGACATTATTCAGACATTACTAGAACTGTTTGTTTTATTCGGGCTGAACTTCGCTTTCAACAATCTTTCAGTCGTATCGTGATGATGTCTGAATGTTTCAGGGAGTTCAATGCTCACTTTTAGAGCTCACTGAAATATCACGCCCTGGACACTTGACATGATATTCCACCCATCACATTATAGTGACACTGAGCTACCAGTTACGCTTCCTAGCTTTACAATTTTAATGCCGAGCGCAGTGAAAGAGCAGTTGGTACCATTTTTTAAGTCTTTGATATGACTCAGCAGGGGATCAAACCCCCAACCTCCCAGGGTTTTTTGGCAATTTTGGGAAGAGGGCCTAGGGCCCTTTGGATTGGGAAAAGTATTCTCAGCCATCACAAATACCATATCGTGTCTCCAATGTAGAAGCTTTTGCCTTTGTACGATGCATCAAACCACATAGACTAAGCCTAATGACACCGAATGCATCCAGTCAATTACAAAAAAACCTTTGGCACCTCAACATATCTTAGACTGACTACAGGACTGGCTCCTTTTATTCCTTTGACCTGCCAGAATAAAAAAACTTAAACTATGATACCCCGCCATTATCATGTCACGGGCAGATAACTCTGTCAAACATTAACGAAATTTGCCCATTAGCAATCCTATACCAGATCTGCACAATATCAAGGCACATACCAAGTTTGGTGAAAATCCATTGATGATTCTCAAGTTATCATCCGGAAACCAAAATCGTACGGACAGAGAGACACACGGGCATACCACACGAAACCATAATATGCGGCCACTATCATGTGGCAGGGTATAAAAACGGGACATATTTTTACATGTAATTTTAAACTTCATTACATCATGGAGAGAAAACTTTTTTAAAAGAAGTTCTCACACCAGGCAGCTGTCTGGTGACTCAGAAAATAGAGCAAGTGACCAGAGGGGCCACAAATACCCCTGTGGTTCAACCACATGTAGTTCTTGAGTTTTTGAGGTTTAATTATGTCTAGTGTGGTGGCCATGTTTTTTTCCCCAATTGCAGTGCATCATTACTGTGGCTATTGGTTCAATGCTCATGCTTTATAAATTCTCACATCACTTAGGGGTTAAGTTAAGTGCACATTATTAGTATATTTACCATCAGAAAATATTACAGTTGCAAATGTTATGTCAACTGATTGTGAATTTGAGTGATAATATGACTGACTTGCTCATGAATAGAAATGTATTCATTTGGGGTGAAGGTCAGTCCTGTGAAAAATAGAAGAGGAGTAATGCTAAAGAGATCCAGCAAACCATTTTGTCTACTGACAACTCTTTTGAATATTTTTTTTAATTTCTACATAAATAAGATAACATAAATAACATATTGTATACGTAAAAAGAAAACATGTGTAAGTATAAACAAACATATTTACTAACTTTTTTTTTTTTTTCATTTTCTTGAACAAGAAACAACAGAGTTTTTTTTGTTTTGTTTTTAGTGTGTGTGTGGAAGGGGTGGGGGTTGGGGGTTGGTGTGGGATCTAATAATACGCCTGTTTGAAAAACGGGACGTATTATATGACAGGGTATGGCGTCCGTCCGTAAACCTTTTCGTTTCCGGCTAACTCCTCCTACAGTTTACATCCGATCAAACTGAAACTTGGTATATAATTAGACCATGATGTGGAGCAGCGAATATTGTTTCGGGGTTACAGTCCACCAAATGTTTGCAAAGTTATGCACCTTTGAAAATTTCTGTAAACTTTTCATTTCCGGTTAACTCCTCCTACATGTTACATCCGATCAAGCTGAAACTTTATTTATAGTTAGACCATGACGTGGAGCAGCGCATATTTATTTCGAGGTTACAGTCCACCATATATTAGCAGAGTAATGCCCCTTTGAAAATTTCTGTAAACTTTTTGTTTCCGGCTAACTCCTCCTATAGTTTACATCCGATCAAGCTGAAACTTGATTTGTAGTTAGTCCATGATATGGAGCAGCGCATATTGTTTCATGGTTACAGTCAACCAAATATTAGAAGAGTTATACCCCTTTAAAAATTCCTATTTACTTTTTGTTTCTGGCTAAATCCTCCTACAGTTTACATCCGATCAAGCTGAAACTGTATTAACAGTTACATGATCATGTAGAGCAGCGCATGTTATTTTAAGGTTATGGTGCACCAAATATTGGCAGAGTTATGTTCCTTTGAAATTTTCTGTAAATTTTCGGTTCTGGCTAACTCCTCCTACAGTTTACATCCAATCAAGCTGAAACTTGATTTGTAGTTAGACCATGATGTGGAGCAGCGCATATTATTTCAAGGTTACAGTCCATCAAAAATTAGCAGAGTTTAACGCCTTTGAAAATTTCTATTAATTTTTCGTTTGACGCTACCTCCTACAGTTTACATCCAATCAAGCTGAAACTTCATAAATAATTACACGATGATGTGGAGTAGCGCATATTATTTCGAGATTACATTGCACCAAATATCGGCATTTTTATTTTTTTTTTTTTTTTTTATTATATTAGATTAGCAAAGAAATGTTGGCATTATTAAATCTTTATAAATACATTTATTAAATGATACTGAATTAAGAAGAGGCTTGACTAATATTAAAATAACAAAACTTATAAACATTTTTTTTTTTTTTTTTTTTTTTTTTTTTTCTGTTTTTTTTTTTTTTTTTTTTTTTTTTTTTTTTTTTAATACTCTTCTGAGTTGACTCCCAAAGAACAAAAATAAAATCAGTATAAAAGAAGTTAAAGGTTTACAAAAAAAAATGTTTGCAGCATTTTTTTTTTTTTTTTTTTTTTTTTTTTGGGGGGGGGGGGGTGGGGGTATTTTTGTTTGGTCTGATATTGAAGTATAGGAAAAACAAATCAGCCAAAGGCTCATATGAGCTTATAATATAGCCATGCTTCTGTCGTGTGTCCTCTGTCCGAAAGCACTTCTCTCTAGACGCAGCAAAACTCCCTATTTTCCCAGGAAGAAGACACTTCTCTCTTATTTCTGGGCAAGCTTGGACCCTTAGGTTACAATTCACCAAATATCAGCAAAGCTATGACCCAGTGAAAATTTTATTATTATTATTTTTTTTTTTTTTTTTTTTTTAATTCCACTTAGTTTATATCCGGGGCATTGAATTATACAGGAGCCAGTTTATGTGCTACATCTTATAACTTGCTACGGGCGTATAATGCCCCTCTTGGCTCTTGTTTAACAATTATAATGGCTCTTTGATATCTGCATCACCTGGTTGGTAACATACTTAGTGTCACTTTGAATATAGACCTCTACTAATATAATTGATACCATTACTATGCAGTTTAACATGTCACATGATATGATAATACAGGTTACTTAATTCTTAGTGAAAAAAAAATATTTTCCAGAACAACAAGAGACAGCCAGTGGTGGTGACCAACTCAACTGCTGGAGTACTCCACTCTCCACCTCAGCCAGTGGAAAAAGATAAAAGAGCTGAGATGAGCTTGGTGGACACAGGTGCTGAAGGGAAGGTATTCAAAAAAAATACAGTCAAAACTGTATTAAGCAATCATCTTTGGGAAGGGAAAGTAAAAAACAATTCTTGCTGAAGGTGGGTTCCCATTTAATTATATCCTCCTCCAACCCCTACCTTCAGGGTTGGAGTCTTATTGGTATTGCCAGGGACATCTGTCTTTCTGTCCATTCACACAACAACGTGGATAGGTGGCTAAAATTTAGAATATTTTGCCACTTACATAAGTAGCCAGTCATGAGTAAAACCGTAAAAATAGTTATTTAAGTGGCAAAATTTGATCTTATCTGGCTTCCACATAAGAGATTTTACCACTTACGTATTTTTAATGCTGATGGTCAGCCACTTCTGGCGAAAGGATGTGCACAATACTGGTTAACTGCTTAAGAGGACTAAGCCTGCCAAGTAAATGTATGGTTAGGTAAACCAACTGCACTCGACATGACCCCATTCATTGGGTTGACTGATAAAGGCAGTTCAAAAACGGAAAACTATTTCTTCTACATGATTTAATGATAGAACTTAAACAGACAAACATGAAGTCAGTTCATAACATCATCACTATGACAACATGACGTTGGTAACGTTATAATATGATGGTATGAACTCTGCAGCAATAAAGATATAAATATAGCAGGATTATGTCCCCTAGATGAGTTCTACTATAACACTGACTGGGCCGTAAAACCTCAACACAAACAAATACATCATCAGATGAAATGCATAAGAACCATAATTGTGGTTTACCTACTTTTGGAGGTATTGCCCTTTAAAACATTGTAAATAGTGACTGTGGTCATTAAATCAAGTCTCCCCTATAACACGAAAACTGTTTCATATTTTTGCAAAACTGTTTGAAATCTTTTCAAGAAGTTTTACAG
The DNA here is from genome assembly GCA_964016985.1 of Anodontia alba. Lineage (NCBI taxonomy): Eukaryota > Metazoa > Mollusca > Bivalvia > Lucinida > Lucinidae > Anodontia > Anodontia alba. Next base: position 27,208,437 of record OZ024835.1, read on the forward strand.
ATATGTTAACCTCTATGACATGACATGCAGACTACAAGAACCATAACTATTGTTACGTAATTTTGCAGTTACTTCCATTTGAAGTTTGTTAATAAATAGTGATTTTGATTATATACAATTCCTGGCCAAGAGGCACCCATATAGCAAACAGTGAAGACAGATCAGACTGGGCAGATGTGCAGGTTGATCTAATTAAGTCTTTGCAGGGCATGCATGCATATAGTTTTTACAAACACAGAGTTCTAGTTCCAGATTTTCACGTAGCAACATAACATTATATAATATCATGTAGCAACATAGCATTATACTAACACTCTGTCCCTGACAATGTAATGTTTTCTGAAGACCTTAATTATTAACATAGTTATGAAAGTAGAATATGATAAAAACAAGTCGCAGGCTCTGGTCATTCATATGGTGTTTATAAAAACTGCTGAAGGCTCTTTTAAAAAAAACTTCTTATGAAGTGACCACTAATTTGTGATCAGCTGTATGTACTGACGTATTTTTAGTTTTTAGCTGATGGAGAAAAAAATGCCTCCCACAGACAGTCTTGAAGCTGGTAAGTTCAATTCTTTTCTCGTGTCATTATATTTCCAATTTTTCTTTATTTAAGAATAAAAGTGCCTAAAGGTTCTATGGACAGGTTTTCAAAAACAGTTACCTTGCCAGACAACTTCCGCCCAATGCCCGACTATTTTAAAGGGCATATTTTTGAAGAACCTGTCCAAAAAAGTTTTTTTTTTTTTGTTTTTGGTTATTTTGTTGACAGACTTTACAGGCTGAACAACCCATTAGTGTCTTATTGAGCTGGTCAATGTACCTACTGTGCTTTCGACATCTTTTAGAAAGTCGTTTTGGGCTTGGCGTTTCACACAGACGAAGTAAATTTGCAAACTTTTGTCACGATTAAATGCAAAGCCATTTGTCGTAACTACCTATGTACTAAAAATTAATTCTAGTCATTGGTTTTTAAAAAATCAAATATTTTCTCTTTTTCCCATAGTAAAAATGAAGCCAAATAATGCAGAAATTTGTCGGGTAGGTAACTTAGAGCCAGAATATGAACATGTTCCACTTGTTCAATTTTTCTAAAATTTTTATAATGTTGTTGTAAAACATCACTCATTCAAATTCAATTAAAAAAGTAAAAAAATATTTTCTTAGTCGAAAATTCCAAGAAATCACTTTACTATAGAAATTGCATAGGTCAGACCAACTTTTGGCCATAACTTTAATTTTTGTGTAAATATTTAAGAACAAAACACAGAAACATAACAGACAAATGGTTTCTGTTAAGATATGGTCAATCAGAACGAAATGATTTCATTAAAAATAAAATGCCAAGCAAAAAACGTCTTTCCGAGAGATGTCGAAACCACACATTCCCTGGGTAGTCTTTTCAAAGCAGTTAACTTGTGCACCTTCTTTCCTCAGAAACTAATGATGCTGCCCGTCATGAAAATTCCAGCAATCCTGCCCATAGCACATCAGCTGCACATACTGTATTAATTATAATATTAGCCTCTTCTCTAATAAATACCCCCTTCTACTTTTCAAGGAGAATAGTATTAACAAACACATATACAAAACTGACTTAAGACAATCAAAATATCTTAGTTTTAGCCCAGTACTGTCAATACTGTCATTTTAGCACAAATGAATTGCAACACCTTTGGGCATTTATTAAAATAAATGCAGTAAATGTGGTTTTAGGGGTTGTCTGGTTCCTAGTCTGGCTATAATATACAGTTTTACACTGTCTGCTAACAGAATCATTAGATACTACAGAATTATATGGAGAGCAAAAGACCAGCTGATACTTTGTGCATGCACAGGATGATCTGAATCTGTGCATTTCGTGCATGTCCCAAGATCCTTTTGGCTTGATGCTGCTCAGTTCAAGTTCACAGATTTTTAATTCTGCCAGGGACCTGGTGTAGATGCTGGAAGAAGGTAAACAAAAAAAAAGCTCCCGATAAGAGCCTATGTACATAATTTTTTGTTAATTTCTCCATGAAAACATACCTTATGGGTACTCAGTTGAAGCCATCCAAATATAAATTGACCTTACAGCGTACATGATCTAAGCAGACTGAGAGATTGGTCGTGAAATAATTTCTAAAGCCACTTCCCCTAAACTGACTCGAGGTTACTACCAAAAGACCATGGGCTTTGTGCTGGTTTATCACTAAGAAGGTCTAAGCCTGCCTAGGAACATTTGTGGACTGCCCTAGGGCCACGGTCGGGAACTCTTGGCAGATATGGAGAGGGCTGTATTTGCCCAGGGTACCTGCCCTTGGCCAGAGCTTGAAGCATAGGTTATTACTGTTTTTAGCCCACTGAATTCTGTATGCAGTTTTAGTAACACTGGCATGCAATGTCACATGTTTGTGGATGACATTTGCAGACTTACTGTCAGATGAGTATTTTATGTGAAAATCTCAACAGTTTTTATTGTCAACATCATCATTCTGAATGGCATTTTATATACTTTGTCAAAAGTGAAATAGTTGTTAGGCACTATCACCTGGTATGTACTGGTCCATATTGGGTGAAAGTGACTGATTGTGCTTTTACTGTAGAATTGTGATTAGCATGTTTCTTAACAATTGAAATTTTAAGGTTAATCTATAATATGCTCTGATTAATATAATTTCTACCATTTTCAGGTCAGGTATTCAGCCTCTACATGAAAAGTAGCTCAGAAGAGGACAAGCAAAAGTATTGGACGGAAACAGTTGTTTATAAACTGAATGACAAAATCAGAGGGATAAGCAATGGAAAGTATAAATTAAAGAAATAAAATAAAATGCTGTTTTGCAAATTTATCTTGTCATGGCAATTCCTTTAACCCTTAAAGCGTCAATCAGAACTGCAGCAGACAACACTTTTAAATACATTTATTTTTTTTCTTAGAAAATAAGTCTTGACATTTCATGTGAGACGATTCACATGAAATTTCAAGGCTTATATATTTACTAAGAAAAAATATTTTTTTAGAATGTCGTCTGCTACAAATTTTGCTTGGCGCTTTAAGGGTTAATTGAACCAGTAGAGCTCAATTTTGACTGAGCTGCTAAGTGTGATCACTCTTTAGCCATTAACAGTAACATAATATTGTTCTCAGATATATGCAAGAACAATCGTACCAGAATGAAAATTTGAAGGCAGAATGGAAATAATAATATGCAGATCTGCAGCCCAGAATACACTGCAGGTATAAGAAACAAGTCTCTTAAAAACTGATTGTCTGAATAACCCGGGGCTCATGCAGGCTTTCCCAGAATTTAGAATTGGGACTTGGAAAATTACAGGAATTTAAAGAGGTAAACATCCAGGGAATTCTGAAGAGCCCAGATAACAGGTACATGTAATCCAGGAACCCTATGTGAGATCCTGGCATTCCCATCAGGAATCCCATTTTAGAATCCTATACTTTTTATCCCACTATTTTATGGTCTGAGATCCTGACCGGGAATCCCATGAATTTATTCCACCAGAATCCCGGCGGAATAAAATGGGATTCCCGGTGGGAATTCCAGGCGGGAACCATTCCCAGCGGGATTCCCGGTGAGTCGGGATACCAACCGGGAATCCCATATTTTTATCCCGCCGGGATTCCCGGATATATTTTCACTTGGGATGTGGATAGTTTAACTGATCTGTGCTCTGAAAATCAATCACATGAGAGTGTCACGCCTAGTGTTTGCTTGGAAAATCAATCTTCAGTTACAAATGAAAATGATTCAAAAGGTGCTGAAATTTGGTAAAAGGATACTTGCGAAGAATCAGATAATCAGTCCCAGGATAGTTCAGCAAGTTCAGAAAATAGTGCCAGTGAACCAATACAATCAGATCTATCGGGTGCCACTGTTAGTTCTTTTCGCGGCAATTACAAACATTTCAATCTGAAGCAAAAACTTGAAGTTGTGGAGTTTTCTAAACTACATGGTGTACGCACTGCAACAAGACACTTCAAGATTCCAAAATCTTCAGTTTCAAATTGGTCCAAAACGGATTTTACGTGTGAAATTCGTGACAAAAAAGGGTCTTTACCAAAACAGGCTAACCGCTAACTTATCCAGAAGAATTAGACCAGAAAATTCTTGAATATGTGTTGGAACAATGTGCTCTACAGAACGCGGTCTGCATTGAAGGTATCTGCATATATGCAGCGGAAATTATCAAACCCGTGTCACCCGGATTTGCGGCAAGTCGGAGATGGGCAATCGCCTTTATGAAACGCAACGATTTATCACTTCGTGCAAAAACATCACTGTTGCAGCGTTTGCCACATGATTTGGAGGACAAACTTTCATCAATTCATACGTTTGTGAAAAGTAAGCGGGAAGAAGATGAGTTCGATGACAATATGATCATAAACATGGACGAAACTCGAGTTTATTTTGACTTGCAACCATCAAAAAAGGTAAGAGAAAAGTCCAGGGAGTGCCACAATCACAAACTGCAGCCTTTCCTAGACCCCAAGAGGAAGAGGAAACTGACCAATCTAAACAAGCACAAACCGAACAAACGTACGAAAAGCACTAAGATTAGCTCTCTCTTCCCCAAGCGAGGTAATCACAATACTAAAAGGACTGAAAAACACAAGAACAAAATGACACACGGAAAGACATACAACAAATCGCCTCGTAGAATAAACCACAAAGCAACAGAGTAAAACTAACACCGCGACCACCGCCTTAGAATGGTCGGTAGAGCAAAACACCGAGGGATTTAAAGAACTTTTACAGCTAGCCAACTTCAACCTGGGTCCCGATGCCACTCTTAATCACAACAAGTAAAACAGAAAGCAAAATGGGCAGCTGTTGAAGGTGACCAAAATGATAGCATCACAAAACAACTAGTAAAACAGAAAGCATAGTGGGCAGCTGTTGAAGACGGTGACCACAATGCTAGCATCACACACATACAGAAACAACAACAACAACAACAACAAAAAAAGTCACTTCGATCCTTTCAATATAAATGTATATGGCACATACAAATAGGGAAGCAAATTTGACCTTGGAGGTAAAAAGGTCAAATGTCAACATAGAACCATCATTTTAGCAATTTTGGTAGATCTCCTATCACCCGTAATTTGTGCACAGATTAGTACCCAGGGCTTATTTGGTTATGGAGAAGAAGATTTTTAAATGGTTTTACCATATATGGGCATGGCAGCCATTTTGATCAATGGACCATACCGATTTTAGCAATCTTTCATTCTCCTGCCCACAGAGGCTCCGCACGAAATTTGAGCAACACTGGTCCGGAGGCTTCAGAGGAAAAGCCATTTGAAATTATCAACATTTTTCCATACAAATGTATGGGGCCCATACAAATGCATACAGAAGCAAACTTGACCTCGCCTTAAAAAGGTTAAATGTCAATGTATGACAATTATTTTATAAACTTTGGTAGACCGCCCGTTCCAGATGATATATGCAAAGATTCAGCCACAAGCCATCCTTGGTTTTGGAGAATAACATTTTTAAATGTTTTTTCCCATACAAATGCATAAATAAAGCAAACTTGACCTTACCGTAAAAAGGTCAAATGTCAATGTATGACCATTATTTTAGCAACTTTGGTAGACCCCCTGTCCCCGATGATTTATGCACATATTCAGTCAGCCCCAAAGCATCCTCGGTTCTAGAGAAGAAGATTTTTAAAGGTTTTTACCATATATGGGCATGGTGGCCATCTTGGTCAACGAACCGTGACCATTTTGGCAATCTTTTGTTCCCCCTACCTAAGGAGGCTCCATATGAAATTTGAGCAAAATTGGCCCAGAGGCTCTAGAGGAGAAGTTGTTTGAAATTCTGAACATTTTTCCCATACAAATGCATAAGGAAGCAAAATTGACCTTACCGTAAAAAGGTCAAATGTCAATGTACGACCATTATTTTAACAATTTTGGTAGCCCTCCTGTTCCCGAAAATATATATGCAAAGATTCAGCCATAAGGCATGCTCGGTTTTGGAGAAGAAGATTTTTAAAGGTTTTTCCCATACAAATGCATAGGGAAGCAAACTTGACCTTGCCGTAAAAGGGTCAAACGTCAACGTCCCCGATGATTCTTGCAAAGGTTCAGCCCCAAGGCATTCTCGGTTCTGGAGGAGAAGATTTTTAAAGGTTTTTACCATATATGGGCGTGGCGTTGACCGCGACCATTTTAGCAATTTTTCTTTCCCCCACCCTAAGGAGGCTCCACATGAAATTTGAGCAAAATTGGCTCAGCGGCTTCAGAGGAGAAGTCGTTTGAAAATGTTAACGGACGGCCGCACGGACGGACGGACGAAAAGTGATCACAATAGCTAATCCTGAGCAGAGCTCAGGTGAGCTAAAAACAGAAAGAGCTACAAAGAGTAAGAACAAAACCAGGACCACCGCCTTAGAACGGTCAACAGAAAAAACTATCGGGGGGATTAAAGTACTTTTACAGCTAGCTAACTTCACCCTGGGTCACGAAGCTACTCTTAATACAGAGATACATAAAAATTCGGTTCGCATAAAGGCTCCCAACTCAGTCAATGCATCAAAGCGAAAACATAAAAATCAAATTAATCACTATAATAAACAAAGACGAGTACTCATGGCTAATTCTACTGTATGCCAGAGTAAATAAAAACCAATAGTTGAACCACGGCGGGCCAAGCCAAAGACATATCGTCGCCCCAACCCACTGGTTAAAGTTTTACGAAGAGGCCATCATTGAGTCTGAGGCCCGAACCGCCGTCGTGCAATTAAAGAGTGAAGCACAGCCGTCAACAATGATTGGGTTGACAACTAGGCATGCAGACTGCCGCATAATATCCAGGCTATAGCCAATTCTTTTATAACGGTTAATAAGTTTTCTGAATATCTCCGAAAAGTTAGATTTACCTACATTTTTTCTAAATATGTACACTAAGTCACCGTAAAATTCGGGTTCCGATATACCTTGCTGCAGAAGTGTTTTCTGACTGACGCTCTATCTTTCTAACAAGGCACTGTGTCTGCGATAAAACTTCGAAAACGCCTTACGAAGTTTAAAATAACGATAGCCCTGCCTAAAAAGTTTGGCAGTAAGGGCTTTATTACGGTAGTTAAAGTCATTCAGATTTGAAGAAGCTCTGGCGAATCTTATAAGTTGAGATATGTATATCCCATATGAGGTACGCTGGGGGACATCGCCATCCAGAAAAGGGAAATTGACTATATCAAAATCAAAATCGTCCCGTTTATCATAAATTTTGGTGGAAACTGTACCATTAGATATACATAGATTCAAATCCAAAAAAGGTGCCTCGGTATCGGAAGAATTTGCTCTATTTAAATGGAGTTCTGTAGGGTATATCCGGTCCACCATTTGGTCAAAGTAAATATTGTCAATATTTAATAAATCGTCAAGGTTTCTGTTGGGTATATCCGATCCACCATTTGGTCAAAGTTAATATTGTAAATCGTCAAGGTTTCTGTAGGGTATATCCGGTCCACCATTTAGTCAAAGTAAATATTGTCAATATTTAATAAATCGTCAAGGTAAAGACTGTCAATAAGTGTGGTGAAAAGAGCATCCTAATAAGAACTACTGGAAGTGAAAAACGCCATTTCACTGTTGTATTGGCCGTAGCTGCTGGTGGCGATATGCTGCCACCCATGATAATTTTCAAGGGAAAGCGTTATCTAAACATGAGTGTACCTCCTGGTTGGATTGTAACAGTGCAGGAGAAAGGCTGGATGGACGAAAGTCTAATGTTACGGTGGATTCGTGATATATATCTGAAGTACACAAACAAGGACATATCTTTACTTGTTATGGATAGTTTTGGGGGACATTTAACTGAAAATGTGACAAAGGCGCTCAGAAAAGGAAATACCGTTACAGCTATCATACCAGGGGGCTGCACCTCAAACTTACAGCCTTTGGACGTGAGCATTAATAAACCCTTCAAAACTGAACTAAGAAAATCATGGGGAAAATACATGCGCGAATCTGCTAAAATAGCTAGAGAAAAAGACGAACGCGTTAAAGCTGCCAGCAAGGAAACCGTTATCGGCTGGTTGGTGTCAGCATTCAGTACTATCCAGGCCAAACCATCCATGATTATGTAGTCATTCTTGGTGTGTGGAATAAGTAACAAACTTGATAGTAATGAGGACGATTTCATTCGAAGTGACTTGTGTGCACTGAACAAAGACTCAGCAGAAGTTCAGTCTGAATCTCCTGAATCATATGAGGTTGATAGTGATTGTGAGGAGTTTGAAGGTTTTGATGTTGAAGCCTTTGTTGCCTGACTGGATGAACTCCAGGAGTAGTGTTACATGTGCCATTACGAAAACACGCCTATTCAAATATATTAAGAATTTTATCACCAAACAATGAAAACTTTCAGATGCTCTGGCGGTTCTAACGAGTACCCACAACCTGTTTTTAACAGAATTAAGAAAACTAATGTGTACTTATGTGCACCCCTGTAAACCCCAGTTTTACTGTATAAAAGTGGGGTTTAAAGGGGTCAAAACTTTATAGGGATTAAAATCCAAAACCAGATTTGTTCATTTAAACGTCGTAACATTTTAATCGTCACCGCTGCAGTAGCCGATGCACTGATGATGATGATGAGTTCTTTTTTAACGACGCATCAACCCATGAGGGCCCTTTGCGTCAAAATGGTGAACTAACATGGTTCTGTAATGAAACGGTTATAATGATAAGTCATATATGCATTAAATGTAAAACTAGAACGAATTTAAAAATCAAAGCAATTATACTTTGTTAAAAAGATTGATGCGTTTTAAAAACACAAGTATGTTATCAGCCGGTACATTTTCAAATAAGTATCTCAGGTCATTTGTTTGGAAGAATTGACGTCGCACATGAGAGAATTCAATGCAATCGATCAGAAAGTGTTTCACCGTAAAAGGTTCATTATAGCTGATACAAAATGGTTGATCTTCTCGTTTGAGTAGATAAGAATGTGTGAGTCTAGTATGACCTATACGTAGAGTAAGAACGACTTCTCGTCTTAATGATCGATAAATGGTATTTTTACCAAAAGCAGGTTTTATTTCATGTAGTTTATTGAATGTCGCTCTCTCATGCTGCCATTTGGATAAGATGTACCTGTTGATAAAAGGTTTAAAATCTGTACGTGGAAGTTTAAAATACGAAATTTCTTGATCGGTTGAGGCCTTTGCTTTTACATCGGCAGCCTCGTTACCTTTTATGCCAACATGGCTGGAGAGCCAACAGAACAAAATTTCTTTAGTTTCCGATAAATCGTGATGTTTTTCTATCAGGTTCTGAATTTTGGGATTTTTTGAAGATGTGTGGTTTAGAGATTTCAAAACAGAAAGGGAGTCGGAGAAAATAACGAATTTGTTATCTAAAGAATTATTCATAACGTAATCCAAAGCCATATCAACAGCCTTGGATTCAGCAGTGAAAATAGATGAGCCATCAGGAAGACGGATCTTTTCATGGTGGCTGCCCGTTATATACGCACAGCCAACCTTATCTTCAACTTTTGAGCCATCAGTGTAGATGTGTTGATAATCTGAAAGTCGCGATTCTAATTCTTGGAAGTTTTGTTTTATGAGATGTGAATCAGAAAGTGACTTTTTGCTGTTGTGTAAATCGAAAAGAATAGTTGGTTTAGTAATGCACCTGGATGGAATATCAGAAAAAGAGTGTTTTTGGATGTTTTTAGAGTTAATATTAGCAGATTCTATAAGTGGGGCTATACGAAGGCCGAAGGATTTAATTGCGTTAGGTTTTCTTTCATAATATTCCTGAAATTGTGGTGTAAGTGTGACTTCAAAAGCAGGGTTAGAAGGGTTAGCAGCAAGTCTGATGGCATACTGAAGAGACAATTTTTCTCTGCATAGCCATAACGATGGCTCATCTGCTTCCACGTTAAGACTCGATACTGGAGACGTACGAAAAGCTCCCTATGCAAAACGAAGTCCTTGATTATGTACAGTGTCTAACATCTGTATGGTAAGATTTTCTAGCAGATCCATATATGATGGGCCCATAATCAAGTTTTGATCGAATTAAAGAGCAATACAGGTGAAGAAAAGTTGTTCTGTCCGAACCCCAACTTGTGTGAAATAAAACTTTTAAAAAGGTTTAATGCTTTTAAACATTTCGCTTTCACTATTTAATATGGGGTATGAAGGAGAGTTTTCTTTCAAATATAACCCCAAGAAATTTTGATTCAGCAACAACTGGTATTTGAGATCCATATATGTAGAGTGCTGGATCATTGTGTATTTCCGTTGCTGACAAATGAACGCACTGAGTTTTCGATTTGGAATATTTGAAGTTATTTCTTGTTGCCCTGTCTTCAATTCTATTTAGACATTGCTGTACTTTCTATTGTGCGCATATTTTTCGACGTACAAAGAACCATCTGTCTTGTAATCCAGACAGTTTATAATATCGTTTAATTCCACGTTGAATAAAGTGGTGGAAAGTATGGCTCCTTGAGGAACGCCCTGCACTTGATCATAGAGGTCAGAGAGGGTCGATCCTACACGCACTTGTATAGTACGATCTTCAAGAAAACTTTTAATAAAGTTTGGTAGTCTTCCTTTCAGACCAAAGTTGAATAGGTCTTTCAAAATTCCATATCGCCAAGTACTATTGTAGGCTTTTTCCAAATCGAAAAATACAGCGACTACATGTTCTCGTTTGATAAAAGCATCGCGATTAAAAGTTTCTAGTCTTAACTAAATTATCATTGGTACTACGTTCAGCTCGGAATCCCGACTGATACTTTGTTATAAGATTGTTAGATTCTAAGTACCGAACAAGTCGTCTGTTTATCATTCTCTCTAGTGTTTTGCAAAGGCAACTTGTTAGCGCTATTGGTCTGTAGTTCGTTAGTTCTGCATGATCTTTCCCTGGTTTGGAAAAAGGTATAATTGTGGCCAAATGCTAAACAGACTGTTACATTCTTCAGTATTTGAAGAGGTGAAATTAAGTTTGATCTTTTCTTCTTGTTTTTTGATGTTTTGAAACTTCTCTGAATAATTTCAAGATGAGGAATTATCCAAAAAAGTTTCGCCAAGTGTATTTGCTGTCTCATCCTTTGATGTGGCCTTTGTTCCACGTTTTGTATTTAATTGGGTCAAACTGGGTGATTTTGATTTACCAGATATTTTCGTACCATGTCCCAAACCTTTTTAATTGGAGTTTTATGAGTTAAATTTGAAACGTAAGATTTCCATGATTTACGTTTAGAGGCCTTTATTGTTCGACGAGCCTTTGCTCTGAAATTCTTTTTAAAAAGTTTTTTGAAAGCAAAAAACTGATGGACTCAATAAAGATAAAAGTAATAAGATCTCATTATAGTATGTTATTGGTGACTTTGATCTATTATTACTACTACTGGCGTGTGAGTTTTCTGTTGATCTTGATCTATTACTTTTAGTTCGTGGGCGATCTGGAGCTTCTCCTATCATCGCTACTGTCACTCAAAGATCCAAATCTATTATGCTGTTGAATAGCATCATTTGCACATTTTCGTTCTCTGTCTGATGGGATGTTTTTGTGTTCCTTCACTAGATTTTATTTTTGTTTGGTCTTTCCTAGGTGGTGATGATTGACTTCTTGCTTGTCTTTCTTTCTGTTGTTGTCTTTTCAAATCTTTTTTATCATCTCCATGGTGGCCTTTTCAGGCCAACCTCTGTTTTATTTCTCCTCGATATGTGTCCTTGTTTGATTTCTGTTTGTGATGTTAGTTTGAACTTTTTGTTTCTGCAGTTCTTCTGTTTGGCTGTTTGTGTTTGTTGTATTTGATTGTACTGCAGAGTCTAGAATAGTAATTGGATCAGTTTGAGTGGCAGTATCAACCACAGAAACTTTTTTCATAGAAGACTGGGTGATGTTTGCATAACCATTTCCAGGAACTGGGGTAGGGGCCTCAACAAATTTCCCCGCTTCGACGAAAGAAATATTTCTGGTGAACTTTATACACAAGACTTCTTTTTCTTTGTGCCGAATTCGACATTCTTTAGAATCAGCACTGTGTTTTTCACCACAATTTACAGTGCAGTTCGTTTGTACATCTGCTTTCGTGGTGTTCGGCTGTTTCACCACATTTTGAATAATTAGGGTGTTTGGAACACTTATCCTCAGGGTGTCCGTATTTTTGACAGTTATGACGACGCAAAGGACTTGGTATGTAAACTTCTACGCTGACTCTAAAGTATGCAACTTTGACCGTCTTAGGTAAAACTGGTGTATTGAAAGTAAAGACAAAGGTGTTTGTGTCTTTTCAACTCTCCGTTTCCTTTTACTTTGAATCTTTTACCCCAGTTACTCCTTGAGATCTTGTGTCCTCGAGAACCTCACCCTCGCCGCAATTCCTCAATTCGGGGCAACGAATTACCCCTTTTGAGGAATTCAGCGAGGTATGAGGGTACACTCGGACTTTCAAGTCGTGAAAAGTCTGTGCATGAAGGAGATTCCCGGCGTGGCCTTTCTTGGATACCTCAATGAGCAGCTGATTCGACCTGTGTAGTTTTTTGATGTTTTCAGGTTCACCAGCTATACTTTGTATTACTTTTTGTATTAAAAACGGGGACAAAGATGTTATTTGTCAGTTCTCGTCTTTGCTTTCAACTAAAATGAAGCGCGGAAAATGTTGAGTAGGTGTATCATTTGAGGTAGTTGGAGGTTGAGTGCTATCGTCAAAATCTGAAATATCAAGAGTCTGGACTGTCTAATTCTTTTTCTTTTACCATAACCCATGATGAAGATGTATTAAAATTCGTCCTCCATGCTCTCCACCCACCACGGAGCCCAACAAGGGAACACATAAATGGAGTGGAGATACACAGAAGATATACTCGCACGAGCAAAATACTGCACGATTAACCCGTTGAGCCGCCGCCTTCTTAGGATTGGAAAGGTTGAGAAATAAGACTTATGAGTAAACCGTGAGTATCAATATGATACAAAAGACAAGGAAGAGAAAGAAAAGATTTTTCCTAGGGCTTGGCGCGACCAGCCGATTGACCGTGCCGGGTCTCACGGACACCCTTCTACACCGAAATCCAGGCCAAAGAGGCGTGTTGAGCCATCAGGAGAAAACAAACTCCTAATAACTCTCAACCTCCAGGGTCCCTTCTTCCGCCTTACGGGATGTCACCCACGGCAAATGGGTGGTATTTCCCCTTTGCTCTTCCCAAAGGGGACAATTACTGCTCACCAAGCTAGCTACGTTCCCAGTGGGAATTGAGCCCCCAGGGCCTCGGCAAGGCGGAAAGTTTGATACCCAGGGGTACTGGACGAGCAAACTCCGAGGCTAGTCCTCCAGTACCGGATGGCTAGTTGTCCGAATAACTATTTCTTTCAAAAAGGATGTGTCCAACCAAAAACACAATTCTGTGCTGTCAGAACAGAAGCTTTTTTTTTTTTTTTTTTGTTGTTGTTGTTGTTGTTGTTGTTGTATTGAGGTTTTACGGTCAACGAAATGAATTTATGTCGAGCGCTGTCAGTTTCCTACTTGTACTTCTTGAAGGAGATAAATTTGGACACTGGTCAAAATTGCAGTCAACAGATAATGTAATACATATACATGTCATTCTCTCCCTTCCGCTGATTCAAGAAGGGCAGTTGTCAGTTTCTGGCGACAGAATGTGCACAATACTGGTTAACCGCTTAGAGGACTAAGCCTGCCCAGTAAACGTGTGATTAGGTAAACTGACCACGCTCGACATGACCCCATTGGGTTGACTGGGCCGTAAAACCTCAACACAAACAAACAAACATATATATGTAGGTTTCTAATTTTCCTTGCAGTTGCATTTGAGGGAACGTACCTTGCTTTTGGTGTGAATGCTTGATAACCCTCTTCAGAAGTCGTTAGTTTTAATCCATTCACACCATTAGCTTTATCCCAGAAGACCATAAAATTGTGGGACAACTCGGCACAAATCAAACTCGGCACATAACCAACTCGGCACATAGCAAACTCGGCACACAACCAACTCGGCCCATAAGTAACTTATTAGTCCAGTTATCTATTGTTATGTTGAATACATGTACTTTAATCCACCGTTACAGACAACCAATTAAAGGTTGTCTTTGAACTTTAATCATTTTAACTTGAAGGTGGCAAATATTTATAATGTAAATGTCATGCTTAGAAGCGATTCTACCGAGCACTACTACAATCTATGATTTTGAGCAGAAATAAAATATACTCCTGGAAACCACCTGTTTTTACTATTTCAATACGAGAACATGCCTACATAATTTTGACCCCCTTAAACGCCACTTTTATATCGTAAAACTGGGGTTTACATGGGTATATATATATATTATTTTTTATCTGAAAATTTTCAGTTTTTGGAGGTGAAATTTTCTATATATTCAAATAGGCGTGTTTTCGTAATGTGGGCTTCGTCGCTTGAAAATCTGTCTTCGGGGGGTTCCGATCGATCAGGTAGACAAAAACTGGCCTGCTCAGTCTCAAAACCCACGAGTTTTTGCATACAGCAACCTAAGAAATCATACTTTCCAAGTAGCAAAAAATAAAAACATTGATCAGACTGCACGGTTGATCTGCACTTTTATTGTTCGCACATGCAGTTTGCAGATGACCCAAGGGTTTCCTCACGACGGGGCTCAAATATTAAAGTGGGGTACATGGTGCCTCAGACTATCTTACAGAGTTCAAATATGAAAAAAATAATATAGTATGAGCCACGACGGAGAAAAAGGATCATTCGGACAGTCCGTACGGTCACTTTCAGTCTGCATGCTCAGCACCTTAGCAGGTTAAGAACGTTGGTTCTTTGGTTGAATGTTTCTCATGACCTACAGCTTAGATGAGCAAACAGCGAAGGTTTTGGCGAGACTGCGTGGATGCGCAGGGTCACCTGAACCTTCGCTGTTCGCATATGTAATAGATGATACTGGGGATCAATAGTCTATCATTCAGGCTTTTTAGAGCAGAATATATATATATATATATATATATATATATATATATATATATATATATATATATATATATATATATATCCCTTTTTATCACTAGGCTATACCTATTGTAGATCTTTATTAACTTAAAAGGGCGGCTGATAGAAGTTTGGCGATTCCAGGAAAAGCTCGTTTCACCATATTCACATTTACAGTTTCGAAATCAATTCCGACTTCCTAAATTCGCCTTGTTCATCCATAGTTTATTAATTAATCAATGAGCAAAAAAAAAGATTTATCAATATTTTTACTAAAAGATAAAAAGAGCAGACCTCGGGGTAGTTTTGGTACGGGTGTGCAAGCCAGTATTTTAAAACCTACCCCATTCATATACCTGGCTCCCTTTATGCCTTTAAAAAAAAAATATGCATAGAAAAAAAAAAAATCTGAAAAAAAAAAGAATATGCATAGAAAAAAAAATCTGATACCCTTGATATAGAAAAGAGACTATTCTGTATCTAGGGTATCAGATTTTTTGATTTTTTTTTTTTTTTAAGATTTAGCATATTTCAAAACAAAAGGCATACAGGGTGCTAAAAAATATAGGGTCCAAGGTCTGTGCCCACAATCTATTTTTTAGCAGAAATAAGAAAAATAATGTTTAACACTGTAAACCCAAATTTCACTGTAAAAAAGTGGGTTTTAAGGCGTAAAAATGGGCCATAAAAGTGGGTTTTAAGGCGTAAAAATGGGCCATAAAAAATTAAATGGGAAATTTTCAGACGAAAAGCTGATGTTTTTTTCTTATCTCTGCTGAAAAACACACATATACCTGCCCATCACGGAAATCCGAAAACTATCATAACTATGCCCCTCGCTTTTGGTACGTTGTGTTTATGATGTTCCACCAGGACCAGAATCTGTCCACAGCAGTGGAATTATTTCAAAATTTTCAGATTAAGACAGTGAACTTCTGATTTTCGCATCCTGCAATATTAATCATGTATGAAAATACAGACGGCTGTAATAACTTCTGTTGTTTTTGGTGGGCAGGGGGATGGAGGGCGGGGGACGTTGTCGCGTAGACCGTCTCCCCGTAGCAGTAGGGTAAATCCGTCAAAACTCGGACAAAAATCGTTACTACGAACTTGAAAGGTCGCTGTTGGTCTGTACATCGAGCAGGTTTGAATGGATTACCTCCCTTGATACTTAAAGAACCGCAGAATCGGATTTTGTATCTATTTTAACGATAATGTCAAAGGTATTCCGAAAAACAAAAGAAAACACACTCTATTATAAAACGGCATGGCTCGGACATATATAGTAGAACGGACATAGTAGCGTAAAAATTCGGACACTAAATTTTCGGTAGTGAAAACTCGGACAGATGAAGATTTTTTTTAAAGTATAGAGAGCAACATCTGGAAATATGCCAAATCCAATTGAGAATTATATCATTTTTAATAGCGACACCGCCTCGTGGCTGCGAAGCAGCCACGCGGTGGCGTCAAATGGTAACGCGTATGGAATAGAACAGAATTGTGTGTACGGACCCCTTCAAAAAAAATCTGCCGTGGCCTGAAAAGTCACAATGATTAAAAACCTGCGAATAACACCGAGTGTTTCGACTGAGACATGTGATGTCAGTCAGCCAATGAAAGTGCTCAGCGATACGTTGTCTGGTTTCCGACCTTCTAGGTGTTGCGACAATTCTTGAATGATGTATGACAACCAGCTTGTTTACTAACATCTGCTGTCGACCATTTTTTTCTTCTCGATACAGACACGAAAGCTTCTTTTACCTGCATGTTTGAAGTTCATGATGTGTCGGTCCGCGAAAAACGACGACAGAAACTTGTTCAAAATTCTTTAGCAAAATTTCTGATGTAGTAAAATGCATTTCAGGTAGACAGCCGATAGTGTAGCGTAACCGGGTGCCTATTGCCGGCGTGCATTGATTATTGGGTATTCAGAAATCACGGCCTGCAGAGCACGGCCCCCGCCCATCGGGCAGTTGGACTGCCTGTAGTCTCCAGGGCAGAGCTGCCTTAGGCAGGGCCTGTTCATTATGTGATCAGGTTGGGTAAAAGTCCCACAAATCTGGAGGCAATATCTTTAAATGGATACATTGTCGCAATTATTTTTTTGTCTTTTAATTCGGTAGAATCAACATACAGCAATATCAGATCCATCATCAGTCCTGCCATTGTGAGCGATTATTTATCACTAAAGATTTGGTCATAATTTACCTGTCTGTCTGAGCACGACTCTTTACCATGTTATCTTTACTATATGTATTTGGTCAGACAGGCCTGAGCAGTGTAGACCCAGATGGGATGGTGCAAAATGTGGCATCTCATTGATTATTAGAAATATGTAATGATAATATTTTTTGTGGAATTTATCGATCAATTAATCGATTATCTGATTAATTTTGTCAGCCTTAATAGTTATAAATAATAAAGCAAAAAATTCAAAGATAAATTATGTGGGACTAGACATAAAAGAATATAATTATAATTATTATACTGTACACATATGTATAGTAAAAACTTAATCACAACCAGATCACAAATCAGGATTTCTATCATGGTTCTCTTTGACATCACAGTAGCTCAAGTTGTTAAAAATGACAAATAGTTTTTACCCACACTTCTCAGTTATCTGGACAATTTATTAGCCTCAAAAATACAAAGAACATTTTGAACCCTCAAAATCTTAGTGACATGCCCACGCTCCAACCCTGCACACACAAGCATATAGGTGCAGGCAAGTGAATTTCATTGTCCAAACACTAAGACTGGCACAATTAATCAGCTACAGTCATTTGGCTAGTTCCCGGTAACGGTATGCTTCATAACAATTTCCAAATAACTGGCTGATCAAAACTTAGATTGTTTTGGTTTATACAGAGTGCTATCCTTCCTTGAAATAACACGCTAAAGAATTTGTCATTCGCCTTTTGTTATCTGCCCTTGCGATGACTGTACTCCGCTGATTTGGCTAGTTCTGAATAGTTCCGCTAGTTCCAAGTAATGAATGAGGGATCTGTAAAAATCCCTTGGATAACGCAACAACCTCTATGTATTACTTTATTAACTTGTATTATGTGTTACGGAGAAAATTAATTCAGTATAAAGACATTCGTCACAGAGGGACAGGTTCACAAAGACCTTAAAACCAGCCTTTAAGCAAAAATCGCATAATTCATGGCATAAGGATTTTTCGGCATGTACACCCTCCTGACTGCAAGATTTAGCTCCTATTTTCTGGATTTAATAATGTTTCCAAAATAAAAATATTTCAAAGAGGTTTAAGAAGTTGAAAGCAGTATGTGCATAAGGTCCTATTTTCCCCCTTCTGAAACCCAAAAATAATATATGCTTGCAGTAAAATTATGTGTTAATTAATCCAGTTGTAGCTAGTGTTTGGGGCTGTGTGATGCCCCTACAAAGTCTCCCTGCAATTCATCAAAGTGCAGATAATATATAAGCGACGACATGGGAAAACCTGTCTTCGAGGTTTGTAACCAAGTAAGACTCAGACTGGTCTACTCAGCCATAGACTGGCTAACTCAGCCACAGCACCGGATTAGCTAGTCTTGAAAGGTTTGATAGATTTTATACTGTCTAGACAGCAAACAACAACGGTGCTGATCAGACTGCGCAGATGCAAAAACTATGTGTCTTTGTTGTTCGCATATGGCATAAAGCAGGTTATCTCATGACGCTCATATTTCATTTCAGTTGTCTGTCACGTGTTGGATTCTTTTACATACATTACATCAATATCTACACATCTTTAAACACCAGTCTTACCCGGAACTTTATTTCTGTGTCTGTTACTCACCTTAACTCCTTACCATACTTTATCTAAAATTTGAACAAGTACAACTTACTACCCAATGTTTTGTCTAAAAATAGCTGAATGGGTGGCAAACAGTGTAGACCCTGATGGGACACTGCGTTTTGTGGCATCTCATGTGCGTTTACATTGTTGTTTTGGGCCTGTCTGGCTAAATACATCCAGAAAAGTATAACATATGATAAGAGACCTGCTCAGACAGACAGGTAAAATAATGACCAAATCTTCAGTGATTTCTAATTGATCATCGATCACAATGGCAGGACTGATAATTTATCATCTTTTAAGCTCCGATTAGCCAGCCCTACTGAATAATATAGATTATTTGATTCTATTTTTTAAAAACCTGGACTAAAAGTCACATAATAAGACATACAAATTTAAACTATTATAAAAAAACTCATTGACTAGAAATAAATCCGGCACAATTAATCGGATAATCTGTTAATTGATCGATAAATTCAATAAAAATTATTATCATTACTGATTTGCTAATAATCGATCATTTGATTTATGTGTCTGTTACTTCACCGTATTTACCATTAGTATTCAGACATCTCAACTCCTTACCATACTTAATCTAAAATTTGAACAAGTACAGTTTTCTATCCACTGTTGTGTTTAAACATAGCTGGATGAGTGGCAAACAGTGTAGATCCTGATGAGACACCGCATTTGCAGTGTCTCATCAAAGTCTACACTGTTTGCTCAGGCCTGTCTGACCAAGTACATACAATAAAATATAACATATGGTTAGAGTCATGCTCAGGTGGATAGGTAAAATTATGGCCAAATCTTAAGTCATTATCAATCGATTATCGATCACAATGGCAGGACTGATAATCGATTATCTTTTCAGCTCCGATTAGCCAACCTTAACTAGAAACATGGCTTCAAACATCTGCTAAGAAACTATTTTACACAAATGTCCATGCTATACTTAGGATGAGCTATACAGTAATCACTTTTTGTCCGTCCGTTGTCTGATCATCAGTGAACACATTCAAATGACAACCCCTCCAAGGCTCCAAAGCGATTGAAATGATTTGTCCCTAATTAGCTAAGAATGTTGCTTCGGTAGGGGGATTTAAAAAAAGCTAAAATTATGCCTCTTGGTCTGGTTGCCTTGGCAACATGAAGCTCCCCTAGACTTATAATGTTAAATTGCTTTTTCTCAATAACCCTGGAGAAGTGATGTGAACCATATTTGGCCAGTCTTTGCGAAAACTGCAGGACTGTCTAACAAAACCGGCAAATTTTCATTCTGTCCTGCAGAAAAGTTCAGTTTATCTGACAAATGTCCTGTGTTTTCTGGCAAAACGAGATAGTAATTTGATAAGAGACAAGCCTCCTGTCCTGCAGAATTTTATTTTGTCCTGCCAAAAATTTCAGTTTGTCTGACAGCTGTCCTGCATCTGTTGGAAAGATTTCGCGAAGACTGTTTGGCTTCATGATTGTCTCCCCAATTTATATGTTTTGTGACAGGATGATTTTCAGGGCTGTGGAAATACTTTGCCTGACTTGTCTGACTTCTTGTCCCAATTCACTGAGGACAAGTAAAAATTTCAACTTATTTGTCCTGGGACAAGGACTTCATAGCTCTAGCCAAGAAGAGTGTCCAAATTATTAGATATATATACTGTTCTTATTTCTTGAAGAAAACCAGGCGCTTCTAATGAGTACCCACAACATATGGCAAAAGGATGCTCGCAATACTAACTGCTTAGAGGATGAAGCCTGCCCAGTAATGGTGTGGTTAGGTAAACTGACTGCACTCGACATGACCTCATTAGGTTGACTGGTCCGTAAAACATGTTTTTGTCTGTGCTCAGGATGAGCTATTGTGATCACTTTTCGTCCGTCGTCCATCCGTACGTCCGTCCGTTAACATTTTCAAACGACTTCTCCTCTGAAGCCGCTGAGCCAATTTTGCTCAAATTTCATATGGAGCCTCCTTAGGGTGGGGAAACAAAATGCTAAAATGGTCCTGGTCCATTGACCAAGATGGCTGCCACGCCCATATATGGTAAAAACCTTTAAAAATCTTCTCCAGAACTGAGAATGCCTTGGGGCTGAACCTTTGCAGGAATCATCGGGGACGGGAGGTCTACCAAAATTGCTAAAAAAATTGTCGTACGTTGATGTTTGACCTTTTTACGGCAAGGTCAAGTTTGCTTCCCTATGCATTTGTATGGGAAAAACCTTTAAAAATCTTCTTCTCCAAAACAGAGCATGGCTGAATCTTTGCATATATCATCGATGACGGGAGGGCCACCAAAATTGCTAAAATAATTGTCGTACATTGACATTTGACCTTTTTACAGAAAGGTCAATTTTGCTTCCTTATGCATTTGTATGGGAAAAATGTTCAGAATTTCAAACAACTTCTCCTCTGGAGCCTCTGGGCCAATTTTGCTCAAATTTCATATGGATCCTCCTTAGATAGGGGGAACAAAAGATTGCTAAAATGGTCACGGTTCGTTGACCGAGATGGCAGCCATGCCCATATATGGTGAAAACCTTTAAAAATCTTCTTCTCTAGAACCGAGGATGCTTTGGGGCTGAATCTTTGCATAAATCATCGGGGACAGAGGGTCTACCAAAGTTGATAAAATAATGGTCATACATTGACATTTGACCTTTTTTACGGCAAGGTCAAGTTTGCTTCTTTATGCATTTGTATGGGAAACAACATTTAAAAATCTTATTCTCCAAAACCGAGGATGGCTTGTAGCTGAATCTTTGCATATATCATCTGGAATGGGCGGTCTATCAAAGTTGCTAAAATAATTGTCATACATTGGCATTTAACCTTTTTACAGCGAGGTCAAGTTTGCTTCTGTATGCACTTGTATGGGCCCCATACATTTGTATGGAAAAAAATGTTGATAATTTCAAATGGCTTTTCCTCTGAAGCCTCCGGGCCAGTGTTGCTCAAATTTCATGCTGAGCCTCCGTGGGCAGGAGAATGAAAGATTGCTAAAATGGGTATGGTCCATTGATCAAAATGGCTGCCATGCCCATATATGGTAAAAACCTTTAAAAATCTTCTTCTCCATAACCAAATAAGCCCTGGGTCCTAATCTTTGCACAAATTGTGGGGGACAGAAGATCTACCCAAATTGCTAAAATGATGGTTCTATGTTGACATTTGACCTTTTTACCTCCAAGGTCAAATTTGCTTCCCCGTTTGTATGGGCCATTTACATTTATATTGAAAGTATCAAAGTGACTTGTAGATCAACTGTAGTTAAAATTGTTCTGATTGGAAATCTAAGATGGCCATCATCTGGTTTATATTTATAATATTTCCCTGCCACTATGCTGTTTACATGTATAAAATCATGATTCTTCAGAAACCACTTAGCCAATTTCCAACAAATTTCACATTGATCCTTCTGTTGAAATGTGATTGATAGTTTATTCAAATGATCATGCTCCATTGACTGTCAGGCCCATATATTCTTCTTCAAAACTAAGAAATGCTCAAATGATGATATTTTCATTTGTTGTGATGATAGGATTGGAAAAATGTTGCATAACATCTGCATGTCTGCAGTGGCTATGTCACCCAGGTGAGCGAACCGTGGCCCTAGGGCCTCTTGTTGAATCTATTTTTTTCTAAATATTGCCCCCTTTGGATGGGGACGCCAGTGCCCACAAGATCTGTAAAAGCAATATGCCCCCACCCGCTTGAGCTAGGAATCTTATATTGATGTCTTCCCCCTTAAGGGTAGGGAGAAATATGCATTGTTTTTTCCCCGAGCGTCTGTCTGTCTGTAAAATTCATGTCAGCTCTATAACTTGAAAATGGTTCCAGCTGTCTTCACGAAACTTCATATTGATAACAATCAACATTATCATACATGCAGAACATAAGAACCATAAATCTTGCATTTGGAACTATATCCATCATAAAATCGCGTCTACTCTGTAACTTGAAATCTGTTCAAGATATCAAGAAACTTCATGTAAATATCAATCAACATCAATCAATATCAATCAACATTAGACGACATGCAGAGCGCAAGAACCATAACTCTTGCATTTATACTTTTTGAATTATTTCCGTTAGAACTTTGTCCGTCACAAAAAATGTATCCACTCTATAACTTGAAAATCGTTCAAGATATCTTCACAAAACTTTCTATGAATATCAATCAACATTAGAGGATGCGCACCGCGCAAGAACCATAACTGTTGCATCTCTCCTTTTTGAGTTGTCATCCTTGGAAGCTCATAATATAAATGTTCGCTGAATGTAAAATACAATATTACACCAAAAAGAGGGGAGACATATGTGTTTTTGCAGAAAAACAAATTCTAGTTATGTCTTGGTTTTGCCTTGTGTCTTGCCTTGGTTGTCCGTCCATCTGTCTGTCACAAAATCGTGTCGGCTCTATAACTTGAAAACAGTTCAAGAAATTTTCATGTAACTTAATGTAAATATAAAGCATCATCAGACCACGTGCAGCAGAAGAACTAGAGCTCTTGTCAATACATTTTTGGAGTTATTCCCCTTTTCAATTTGACGATGGTCTTTTTTGTATCTGCTCTATAATTTGAAAACCATTCATGGTATTTTCATCAAACTTCATAGAAATATAAAACATCGTCACACAACATGCAGACAGCAAGAACCATAACTCTTGTCTTTATATTATTGGAGTAATTCTCCTTTAAAATTTGACAGTTATGCAGACATTGCTATTATATCAATAGCAACACCTTGTCAGCATCATATTTTGACAACTGCTTGAGCTAGGATCCTTATATTTTGCAGTGTAGTTAAAAGAGATTCAGAACCACAGAGTGATATTCATCCAGTATTGCAACTGTAGCTACTCTGAATTGTTCAGAAGGCGGTGTCGCGAAAAAGGTATTGCCTTAATTACATATTACAATCTCTTCTTGTTATAGCGTTAACAATTCATTACCCGCTTAATAATTTAAATATGAACATATTAAGGACGTGAATCACTATAAAGTGCAAAAATAAACTTTCTGTAGTGGATCTAATCAGTGCAGATTTTGATGACACTGCTCCTATACCCGTGTCCTATTCCATAAATTAAGACTAGTAACCAATATTAAGTTCAACATTATCCGGCTATTAAATCACTGACTAACAAAATTTTCCTTTTTAACCCGTTTAGCCTTTTTTGCCTGTTTATCATTCTTTCTGATTTCTAATTGCCTTTTTTGCTCTAATATGTCTTCTGAAGTTAGAATAGTATGACTCGTTTTCTTTAACACCTTGCTTTTGTTTGACCGACTTTCAATTTTCGGGGGCACGAACACATCATTAACGGCTTCAGAAATATTAGATTGATCGATGGTACCGACTGCACTAGCAGAAACATTAGATTTTTCGATAGTGCCAACAGCACTCTCGTCGACTGTTTCTGTAAATAAATCGCCTGTAGCAGTCAGCTGCAAGAGTTGAGCAGGATCGCTGATGTCGAGTACTGGTATAGAAAGGTTGATGGGCTGTTGATCAAGATCACCATGGCAGTTAGTCTCCATAGGAATAGCAAGGTTGATGAGCTGTTGATCCAGGTCACCATGGCAGCTCGTCTCCATGGGAATAGCAAGGTTGGTGGGCTGTTGATCAGTATCACCCTGACAGCTTGGCCCCATGGGCAGAGCGTATTGAGCCGAGGAAACATCAGCTAGAGAAATCACCACTGGAAAAGTCTGTGTAACTAGAGAACTCGCAGTTTCTGTTAGGGGAGTCTGAATAGCTCGAGGAACAGCAGGTGGAGTCAGTGTACGTAGAGGAACATCAGTTAGCATTTCAGCTTGGGGGGACTGTGAGGCCAGAGGAATTACAGTAGTTTCCGCTGTGGACGTGACTGTGAAAAAAAAAAAAAAAAAAAAATATATATATATATATATATATATATATATATATATATATATATATATATATATATATATATATATATATATATATATATATATACTGCACTAACAATGAG